>JZKD02S1783348.1:366317-378096 GCA_000966675.3 Picea glauca
ATAAAAGTACTACCACTTTATAATCAAACTTATAATCACCCCTTTAATAACTTTGTACTTTATAAAAAGTGTTTTAATAGCTTTATCGTCTCTTTTTTTTAAACCTTCTCACTTTACTTGATATGCTTTTATTATATGCCTTACTATTTCAGTTGGCCACTCCTTTTTCTTTTTTTTAAATATGGTATCTTAAAAGTTATCTTTATAACTTAAAATACTATCTCTTTTCCTTTTTTTTTCTATACTTCCCACTTAATATCCCTCTTTTCCTTTTTTTTTTTTATTTTTTTTTCTTTATGAAAATGTATTTATATATATATATATATATATATATATATATATATATATATATATATATATATATATATATATATATATATATTCTTTCTACTAAGTATATTAAAGCACTTTTGCTTGAACTTTGGTTAACCTCCTTTAACCTTGATGTTTGGAGGAACTTTATATATAATTTAAAGAGTATGTGAATAATCATTCACTTCCACCTTAACAATTGAATGCTCGTTTAATTCTTGAACCTTTACCAAACATATGCCCTCGTTAATCATTAACCAATCGTTGCTAGAACGGAGGCGGATGAATGGACGCGTTTGTACGGTCTACAGACTCCAATTGATTTTTAATACATACCTGTATGGATGGAAAACGGTCCAAATTTGCTTCAATTTTTAACAATGCAATCTGTTAATCAAAATTTTTGTCAACCAGGAACAGCGTGGCAGTGATAGATGGGATATGTACGGACGTGTCCAGTCAAATTCGTAAAAAACGTTGCATGTATGAACCTCCAATTAATTGACAGGTTGTACGGACTGGCAATTTTGACAGTGGATGGCACACAGAAATGAGACTAAGGGGAAGGCAATATTTTTTTTTTTAAATTCGTTGTACGAAAATTGCGGTACGAACAGCAGTAGAAATTTGGCTACATATGGATGTAAAGATAGTCATACGGTACAGTCGGTGTTGATAATTGATGATATGGACAATTTTTTACTATACGGACTGCAATTTTCTCATCTAGACAACAATTTCACAATCAATTTTTATTTTTTTTCAAATGGAGAATCATACGGAGGTAGGACAGAATAATCGATGGCAGATTGTATTGAATAGGAATTGTTTGCTAGTGAAATGGTGGTTGAACGGATAACAATTCCCACCAAAAATTCGTACGGATTATGGCAAGCTGGAATAATCTTGAAATTATTTTTATTTTTTTCATTTCTCGTTATATTTTTCAGATTTACAGTGGAAATTTCTTCAAATTGCAGTAAAGATTACACAAATTATATTCTTATTGCATCAATATACTGACTGAATTTTAATGTGGGCGTTTTGCTTTTGTTTTGTTTTTTCAATGATTTTGATGGCAGTTTGGTGGTCTGAGTGGTTGGGAAGCTATTATAACAGCAACAGAATGTTAATTTGCAGCGGTCTAATATTTAGTTTTTTTTTTGTTTTTTTTTTATATATATAAATTTTTCTTCAAATTTGAGTGGATAGATTTTCTTTCACTCTATTGGTTTGAAAAAATTTTTGTGTCTTCAAGGAATTTGTTTTTTCTTGATTTCTTATTTTCTTTTATTTGCAATAGAATTTCTGAGCTTTCTTATTTTCTTTTATTTGCAATAGAATTTCTGAGTTTTTAAATGTCCAAAGGCCAATCTGTGGTCAAAGACCAGATATGTGGCTAAAACCTGATTTGATCAAAGATCAAGAACAATCAGAGAAACTCTGAATGAAGTATGGTTGGCCAAAAGACAATTCAGACAAGGTATGATAAGGAGACTGGCCAAAGGCCAGGATCAAAAAAACGAAGCTCTGATACCAAATGAGATGAACAAAGTTCGCTCACACAAGAATTATCCAAAATATTTGGAATATAACATAATAATCCATGTAGAAATAATGTATAAAATATATGAATAGATAAGATATAAGATAGATAATTACAATTGAGAATGAGGACTTGTTTATATACCCACGCAGGGGTGCCCTTTACCAATAGTCATGTCCTTTGAGACATGACCTTTCATTATTAATAATTAGTATTTATTAATTATTATGTTATGAATATCTATGATATATGTATATTTATGTTCATAACAAGATCATAGAGTTTATTCTCTAACCCATCTTTCTATAAAGATAGCATATTGTCTTAGTATAGAAAACGGGTTGAAAGCACTCGTCATCTTGAGTGAAGGAGAAAAGAAACACACTCATTCTTGAGGACAAGGCTCCAGGTTCCAGGTTTTATTAATTAAGTTGATAAGATTCAAAGTTGCACATGAAAAATTGATAACTACCCCTTTACAAGTATACGCTATAGTTGAGGTAGCAGTCTTTGAAAAGTATTTTACTTGGTAGCATGTGAGCATATTGAGATAAATGCTTAATGTAATCATTTACCATATATAACTAACATCTCCTCTAGGAGAAAATTCTTGTGTTGGTTCCAGGTTACCATGGATGAATGTTTGATCATAACACTAGAAGAGTGTTGATCTTGTTTCATATTGTATTTCTCACTTTTGATATTTGTTTCAGGTAGGTCACAAGGGATAGCTCTAAAGGAGCTATTATGACAATTATTCATGCTATTTTTTTATTACTATTATCAAAAGAGTATTATTCTTTCATGTTATTTTGTTAACCTTGGTTCAGATCACATGTGATAACCCTAAGGAAGCTATAGTGAAGGTTGCAGAAGGAAACAGATTAGATGAGACATGAAGCAGACTATGTACATAACCATATACATTCATGTACCAAAGAAGATGAAGAAGCTATTTTTTGAGATCCAGAGTATCTCATATGGAGATTGATTGTAAGGAGCAGAAGGCTCCAAATATGACTAAACATTAGAACATAACTCAAAGAAGACTTGGTCAAAGGATAATGAAGCCACCTTGACATCAAGCAGAATTCACTTGAAGTCTAACTCAACTTTTCATATTTAGACTTGGTATTCAACACCAAGTATACCCTGTAAGAGATGACGAAGTCCTTGTAGACTCAGAAGAAATCAAGAGTAAGCTTGATCTCAGAAAGGATCAGTTGAAGAGAAAACTTCCAAGATTGGGAGACAAATGCTATGAGAAGACCAGATCATAGCTTCAGAAACTTCCAGGAGATATGAAATCTCTTGGGAAGATTCCCTTATTTTAGTGACAGAGAAGGAAGCCAGTAAAAAAGACTAGGATCTAGATTTTTCCATGAGACTAGAAGAGAAGTCAATATTGACTTCTAAGATTGATATAACAGATCAAGCATGTTGCAGATGTACAAAGCCTCATGTGTGTCTAGAGGATTCTCTCAACAAGAGGGAGAAGACTATGACGAGACACTTACTCCAGTAATTGAAGAAATAGTTCCAGTATTCATGAAGACAACCAAAAAAACCATGATTCATATATAGTATGAGATGCAGGGGGAGAAATCCCCATATTTCAAATTGAGTGACAATTGGTGCAGTACATTAGTTGGGTCATGGAGACATGACTACAATAAAAGATAGAGTTACCTCCATGAAATAAGAAGAGCTACCTTCAGTATCAATTATTGAGCCCCTCTCAGTTTTAGATGAAGTTGTTGCCATGATGGAGTAGAGAAGTTACTCTCAGATTCCAGCAGTCACAGTGAGAATGAAGCAACCATTCTTGGCTTCAGAGCAGCTACAGGTGCAGAGTCACACTTCCAGAGGAATAATTGCAGAGAGAGGAGAGGGCATACTCTCAGGCAGTGAGACAGATAGTGCTTTGCAGAGAGCACATAGAGCTAGCACATGATTGTGCAAATTGAGTTACAGTTGATCAAGTGTACCAGATTGTTACAATGTAATGTGAAAATTTGGTTTGAAGTTGAAGAAAGAAAGACTCAGGTCTGCAGGTTGAAGAAGGATCTGTACAGAATGAAGCAAGATCTTAGAGCTTGGTATGGAAGAATTGAAAGTTTCCTAACGAGATTGGGCTTTACCAAGAGTAAAGTTGATTCTAAAATTTACCTCAAGGTTATGAATTATGAGTCAGTGATGTTGCTACTATATGTAGATGATGCATTCTTGACAAAGATGAAGAAAAGCTCATCACAAATTGCAGAAGAAGCTCGCTACAAAGTTTGATGAAAGACCTAATGCATTATCTCTTAGGTTTTGAAGTTTGGCAGAGCCCAGAGAAGATCTTCCTTAACCAAGGGAAGTATGCAGTTGAAATAATGAAGAGGTTTGACATGTTGGAATTTAAATCCATGTACACACCCATGGAAACAAAGTTGAAGCTCCTAGTAGACGCCTCGCCAAAATTGGTTGGTGCTACTATGTACAGACAGATTATTGGTTCGGTGACGTATCTGACGAATACCAAGCCGGATATATGTTTTTCCTTGAGTCAGTATCTGGTAGAACCCAGACGTGCTCACTTCGATTATGCAAAACATGTGATGAGATACCTTAAGGGTACATTGGATTTTGGTCTCTGTTATACTAGAGATCATGACTTCAGATTGTATGGATATATTGATTCATATTGAGATGGAAGTGTTTCTGATAAAAAGAGCACTTCAAGATGTTGTTTTAGTCTGGGGTCAGCCATGATTTCATGAAAGAGTAGGGAGCAATACAACATTGCTCCTAACACGGTAGAAGCAAAATACATTGTTGCACGTTCCAACAGATTGTGAAGCCATATAGCTTTGGATGTTGTTGACAGATCTATTTGATCTGGAGATGGAAGCCATTGTGATCCTATGTGATAACCAGAGTTGTATAAAGATGATGTGTTCCATGATTAGTCAAAGCACATAGAGATCTGGTATCACTTCATTCGTGATATGTTGTAGAGAGGATCCATAAAGCTCCATTATGTTGGCACGGATGAATAAGTTGTTGATGTGTTGACCAAGCCTCTGTCTCGTGTAAAGTTTAAGCACTTTCGAGACAAGCTTGGTGTAGTCCGAAAGGAACTCGCTTGAAAGGGGGAGTAGTGTTGATGTCGGCCTAGTGCTGAAGATTTCCAACTTCGTGTTGATGTTGTTGTGATGACAGCCTAGTGCTGAAGATTTCCAGCTTCGTGTTGATGTTGTTGTGATGCCATCCTAGTGATGAACATTTCTAGCTTCGTGTTGATGTTGTTGTGATGCCAGCCTAGTGCTGAAGATTTCTATCTTCATGCTGATGTTGTTGTGATGCCATCCTAGTTTTGAATATTTCCAGCTCTGTGTTGATGTTGTTGTGATGCCAGCCTAGTGCTAAATATTTTCAACTTCTTGTTGATGTTGTTGTGATTCCAGCCTAGTGCTAAAGATTTCCATCTTCGTGTTGATGTTGTTGTGATGCCAGCCTAGTGCTGAATATTTCAAGCTTCGTGCTGATGTTGTTGAGATGCCAACCTCGTGTTGAAGATTTACAGCTTCATGCTGATGTTGATGAGATTCTAGCTTCATGCTAAAGATTTCCAGCTTAGTGTTGATGTTGATGAGATGCCATCTTCGTGTTGAATATTTCCAACTTAGTGCTGATGTTGATGATGCTTCAACCTTCTTGATGTGATGTTATTGTTGTTGATGTTGTATCAGCCTCATGTTGCTATTGATAATGATGATGTATTAGTGTTACACTAATCCATGTTGATGAAGATGATGATGCCATTCCATCTCCTTGTTGTGGATGATGATATTGATGATGAGAAAAACTTTCGATGATTTATAGATATGCCAGTCAGTGTTCCATATGTTGTTGATGTTGCTTCCATCTCTCTCTCCTAATGATGTTGTAGAATACCCTTCTTGTTAACGGGCGGTGTTGAAATATTGTAACTGCAAAGAGTATTCTATTTATTTATTGAGTCATTATTAATTAGATCAATCCCCTTTTGTGGATTGATCATACTGGGCATTGTAATTGACCAAATCCCCTTTTGTGGATTGGTCAAACCCTAAATATATTATGCAAATTGAGAAGTCGACCCCCATGCTAATTATGTTGAAGTTTAAGCTATAATTAGGTTTCTTTTCAATTTACTAGATAACCATAGCATAGATAGGATCACTGAGAGAAACGCAATCACAAGAGACACATCATTTATCCTGGAAAACCCTCATGGGGGAGAAAACCCAGCAAAAAATTCCTTAATATAGATAGCCAATACAATTCCAAGAGAATAAACCAAACAGTACAGAAAGTCCTCTCCCAAGTAATGTGCCTCTCTCTCTTCCTTCTTCTCCAACTGTAGCTCCAAACTTGCACTCTGGATGATCGAATGAGTGAGTGAGCAAATGAGGCGATGGCATCCTTTATTTATACAATTTGGCAGGTGTTGAAAGGAAGTGTCTTTTTACAGGCAGGGTCGACTTCTCTTCCTAGGTGGTTAGAACCACTTTAATTTATTTTGGGGATCGACTTCTCATTTTGCATATTACAATTAGGGTTTGACCAATCTGCAAAAGGGGATTTGGCCATTTACAATGCCCGACATGATCAATCCACAAAAGGGGATTTATCTAATGAATAATACATCAATAATAAATAGAATGCTTTTTGCAGTTACAATATTTCAACACTCCCCCTTAACAAGAAGGGTATTCTATAACAACATCAGGCGAGAGAGAGGGCAACATCATCAACAACATCTGGAACAATGAATGTTGTATCTATAAATCATCGGAAGTTTTTCTCATCATCAATATCATCAACAACACAGCACAAAGGCTGGAGCATCATCAACATCAGCACTAGGTTGAGAGTCTTCAGCACGAAGTTGGCATTACAACATGAAGTTGGCTACACAATATCATTAGCATGAAGCTGGCATCACAGTACAATACTGGCAACACAACATCATCAACACGAAGTTGGCATCACAGCACGAGGCTGGCAACACATCATCACAACACGAGGCTGGCACATCATCACAGCACAAGGCTGGCACATCATCACAACATGAGTCTGACACATCATCACAGTACGAGATTGGCAGATCATCACAGCACAAGGCTGGCATCACAACACTACTCCCCCTTTCGAGGGAGTTCCTTTCAAACTACACCAAGCTTATCTCGAAAGTGCTCAAACTTTACACGAGATAGAGGCTTGGTCAACACATCAACAACCTGTTCATCCGTGCTAACATACTGGAGCTTTATGGCTCCCCTCTACACCATATCACAGATGTAATGATATCAGATCTCTATGTGTTTTGACTTGTCATGGAACACAGGGTTATCTGTCATCTTTATGCAGCTCTGGTTATCACATAGGACTATGGTTTCTTCCATCTCTAGATCAAATAGACATGTCAACAAATTTCGAAGCCATATGGCTTCACAATTGACAGAACATGCATCAATATATTCTGCTTCTTTCGTGTTGAGAGAAATGCTTGATTTCTTCCTACTCTGCCATGAGATCATGGTTGACCCCAGATGGAAACAACATCCTGAAGTGTTCTTCCTGTCAGAGACACTTCCAGCCCAATCTGAATCAGTATATACACTCAGTCTAAAATCATGATCTCCATCATAACTGAGACCACAATCTAATGTACCCTTAAGGTCCCTCATCACATGTTTTACAACAACTAGATGAACATGTTTGGGATCTACCTTAAACTAACTCAAGGTGTTCACAACAAAACATATATATGGCCTGGTGTTCGTCAGATACATCAACGATCCAATGATCTTTCTGTACAGCGTAGCATCAATCAATTCTGATGAAGTATCAACCAGGAGCTTCAATTTTGTTTCCATGGGTGTATTCATGGACTTGCACTCCAACATATCAAATCTCTTTAGGATTTGAACTGCATACTTCCCTTGGTTAAGGAAGAACCTCTCGAGCTCTACCAGACCTCAAGACCTAAGAAATAGTGCATTATGCCAAGTTATTTCATCTCAAAATCTGCAGCGAGCTTCTTCTTACATTCAGTGATGAGATTTTCTTCTCCAGTTAAGAATAATTCATTCACATACAACAACAATATAACAGGTTCATCATTCATAACCTTGAAGTAAAGGTTAGAATCAACTTTACTCTTGGTAAATCCCAAGCTAGTCAGAAAACTGTCAATCCTTCCATACCAAGCTCTAGGAGCTTGCTTCAATCCGTACAGAGCCTTCTTCAACTTGCACACATGAGTCTTCATGTCTTCAACTTCAAATCCTTGAGGTTGTTCTATAAACACTTCTTCTTCAATGACACCATTCAATAAAGTTGATTTCACGTCCATCTGGTGTAACTTCCACTTCATCTTAGTTGCAAGGGCTATGATGGTTCTGATCGAAGTGTAACTGGCTACAGGAGAAAATGTCTCTTCATAGTCAATGCCTTCCTTTTGAGAAAATCCACGAGAAACAAACCTTCCTTTATATTTCTAAATACTTCCATCAGCAACATCTTTTATTTTGAAAATCCATTTGGAAGATACCACATCCTTTTTCTTTCCCATACGTCATTCTTTATGATGGATTGGTATTCTTTTGTCATGGAATCTACCCATTCTTTCTTCTGAATGGCTTCTTCAAAGCAGGTAGGCTCCTTCTCTAAGAGATCACACATCAAAGCCATATAACTGGAGAGTGGCTTAGGCTTATTCACTTGTCTCATGGTTCCTTCAGGGACACCGTACTTCTCTTCATATTGAATAAGTTCCCTTGCCCAGGATGGATTTCTCTTGTGGGAGATTGTCATATGGGGAGGTTCTTGAGATTCTACTATGTCATGATCTTCTAGAATCTCCTCATCAGGGGAAGCTGTGACTTCCCTCACTGGTTCTGCAACTCTAGGAGCTACATGGTCCTCTTCATATACTTCTTCAAGTTGGCATCTTCTTGATTTCTTGAGTGCTACATCTTCATCAAAGGTTACATCCATGTTGATCTCAATATGATGGTAACCTGGTATATAAACTTTGAATGCCTTGGAGACCTCACAGTATCCAACAAATATTCCCTTCTTTTCTTAAGGGTCCAACTTAGTTCTCTTCTCTTTTGGGATATGTACAAATACAGGATAGCCAAATATTTTGAGATGGCTTACTTCTTGCTTCTTTCCAGAGAACATCTCTTCAGGGGTATTGAACCTAAGTGAACTATGGGACAATCTATTTTGTACATATACTGTTGTTTTTACTGCTTCCCCAAAACCATCCCCAAAAACCATTTCATCCCCAAAACCATCTAGAAAAGTGTGCCCTTCCTCAAGGATCACTTTGACACCCTCGGCACAAATATTCAGTGGCTAGATCTCTCGGAAAGTGAAACCCTAGTTTTCACAAAGTACTAGAAGTACCAGAAAACCAAAGTACCAGAAGTACCAGAAAACCAGAAGCACTAGTCCATAAATCCGTTGATCAAGTTTGAAGGGGTAAAAGTTGGATTTTCTGAAATCTAACCACACCAGGCTACTCGCCTTAGCCAAGCGCACCTCCAAGTAAGTTTAGAATTTAATTTTGAACATTTTCATTTTTTGGTCATTTTCCTAATTCCAGGTAAAAGATGTCTGCAAGAACTAAGCTTCTTGACAAGATGGAAGGTGTGGAAAACTTTTGTGCCTGGAAGTATAGGATTGGCCTCATTATTGAAGAGAATGACCTAGTAATATTTTTCAAAGAAGAAGTACCAAAACCCACCGATGCTACAAATAAAGAAAAACACCACAAGGACATAATTAGGGCCAAAAGAATCGTTACAGATTTGATCAAAGATCACTTCATTCCTCATGTGTCATCAAAGAAGACTCTAAAATAAATGTTTGATGCCCTAACCAGACTATATGAAGGAAAGAACATAAACCGGAAGATGAATCTAAGAACTCAGTTCAAGAATACAACGATGCAGAGAGGAGAATCAATCCAAAAATATTTCTCCAGAATATCTTAATTCAAAGAACAACTAGAAGCGATAGGAGATGCTATAGATGAAGACGAACTTATAATGACAACCCTTAATGGTCTCTCAAGACCTTGGGATGCATTCATCCAAACCATTTGTGCAAGAAAGGAGAAAGTACTATTTGACAGTCTATGGGAAGAATGCATTCAAGAAGAATCAAGAGTAGCCAACCATGAAGCTTTACTTTCAAGAGATGAAGATCAATCCCTAGCTACTCACATTACAGGAGGAAGAAAGAAGTCTTACTTCCAGAAAGATACCCATAAAGAGTCTCACCCCCAAAGAAAATTCAGTTATAAATAATCTCAACCAAAGAGATTCCAGAATAAAGGACAAAGAAAAGAAAGAGATTACTCATCTGTCCAATGCTACCATTGTGACAAGATGGGACATATTGCGAGACATTGTCTAGCTAGATGAGAAGAATACAAGAGGAAAAACAAAAGACATCATGCCCATGTAGTTGAAGATGAAGATCCACCCACAAAGATCTTAAGAGAACAAATCAAAGACTATGTTTTAATCTCGGCCCTCTTAGGATCGGTAACATTTGGAGAGGACACTTGGCTCATTGATAGTGGTGCTTCCAAGCACATGACAGGTCAAAAGGATATTCTCTCTTTCATTTCAGAAAATAAGTTTTCTCAGAAAGTTACACTTGGAGATGATTATCAATACCCTATCAAGGGAGTGGGAGAATCAAACTACAAGTTTAATTCAGGGAACTCAATGAAGATGAAGGGCGTACTCTATGTACCAGGTTTGACAAAGAACTTACTCTCCATATCAGCTCTAGAAAAGAAAGGCTTCAGAATTTCCTTTATAGATGGAGAAGTTCTTATGTGGGCTAAAGGAGAAACCATGAAAGAAACAATTGTCATTGGAAAAGAAGAAGGTGGCTTGTATAAACTAAAGAGTCACTCAGAAGCAGCCATGACCCATGCCATTGACAATCCATGTGAACTTTGGCATAGAATATTAGCACACATCAACTACAAGGCATTACCGTACATATGCAAGGCAGTCACAGGTCTACCAGAACACAAGGTTGACCATGAAGGTGTGTGCGATGGATGTGCACAAGGAAAGAACATCAAGAACCCCTTTCCAAAGAGAGACAACAAAGAAGAAGGAGTACTAGAACTCATTCACTCATATGTCTGTGGCCCAATGCCATCATCCTCCATCAATGGGTATGTATATTGTTATCCCCGATATCTAGGGATAACTAGGAGATCATGTCTCGAGACCCACATGGTCCTAGACGTGGAGTACCGAGAGCAGAAGTGACTTGAGCATGGCCCTGGAGGGCCCATTTTTCTTCTTCTCAGCCAGATTTGTCCTGTCAGCAGTATCATCCTCCATCACTACCGGCATGGCCTTGTATCGGAGAGGGCTCTTGCTCCATGAGGTAATTGTTCTGAGGTATCATGGTATGTGTCGTATTTGATCATTATAACCTTCTTATATATGCATTTGATTCCTTTCATTTCAGATGACTGCTTGGATCTTACACTAATCCACTTGACCATTGTTGGGGTGATTGATGGGGCAACATAGCAAGCCGGTATTGATGGGTTTTGGTTAGCCACCAAGGGGGGTTTGCAGAGCCATCGCCCGCTCCCACCATCTTATCACTTTTTCATCTTATACCCACTCATCCATCCCTCTCCCCTAGTCTGGCCATTAGGATGACCTTCCAGGGTATATCTTGTCTTGTGGGAAGAAGGGGCTAAAGGCCCAGGAGGTAAAAGAAGCTGGTAAAAGATAAAAGCCATAGGAAATGAAAACCTAGAGATGCTTCGCCAAGGGGATCCCCGAGAAGGCAATAAAAAGCCTCTCGATAAGAAACTAAGGGACCCTAAGAAAA
>JZKD02S1783348.1:378284-404752 GCA_000966675.3 Picea glauca
GCCATAGCAACACCATCAAACCCTAACCCTCTTGTCCTTAAGTTTAAGTCTTCCAAGCCATTAGTTTCACTCCAATTGACTCCATTAACCCAAGGCACTAGTCTAGAAATAATCTCGAGCTTGTTTGTGCTTAAACACTCTTTTAAAACTCTCTTTTGCTTAAAACCCTAACTAACCTAGCATCTAACCCTAGTTGTTTTACTAACCCTAACCCTAGAGGTGACGTCCTAGCATTTTGAACTCTTGCTTACACTAAAAGTTGTGGCTAGGTCTCCTCTTGGCAACCATAAAGGTCTTGAATATTTTCATTGGTTAAGATTGCAAAACGTGGATCTATTTGCCTCTCTAACTAACCATTTTCTAGGGCTGACGTCATAGTTGCAGCAGAAATAACCTAGGTGACGTCACACTTTTTTATCCTTGCTTGGTCTGAAACGTTGTGGCCTTATCATCATCCTTTGATAGGTTTGAGTTGGTAGTTATATTTTACATGCTTGATTGATAAAACGTTCCTCTCATTACTTTCAAAATCAACCTATTGATAGGGCTAACGTCACCACCATTGCAACAACAATATTTATGACGCAGCAACATTATTTATTATGAGCAGATTTGATATTTGCAGCATTGTGATATAATAAAGATCTCATTTTGCACATTGAATGCTCTTATCTCTTGGTGTACTTATTGAAGAAGTGATATAAGTCTTTTTCTTGTTTAGTAATCATTGAATTCGTCAATAATTACATTTGATCATTGCTCATATATATGTGAAAGATAGTCAATGATATTTGAAGCACTAACCACTGCAGCACATACTTTTAGTTTTATTTGTCTTGTCTCGCAAACAGGTGCCATCCAGTGGAACAATATCTTCTTTGACTATCTCATCATTGGCAGTAATCTGTGAAGGGAAGCTTACCTCAACCTGTTGAGCCTTAAACCTTGATCCTTCTCCTTCGGAAACCCAGGTTACTAGGGACGTCTCCCTTGGACTAGCCATCCTAAATAGAAAGAGCTCCCCATCGAGGTGACAGTGGGCGGGGAAGCTCCTGTTACGTCGGTTTTAAGCCTTGACTCAAGCTACCTAAACCATTTCTACAAACCGTGCGATAACATATACTATGTATCTTTTATTGATGATTATTCTCGTAAAACCTGGGTTTACTTGTTGAAATCAAAAGATGAAGTGTTCAGTAAATTCAAGGAATTCAAAGCCTTGATAGAGAATCTTTATGAAAGAAAGATCAAGATACTCAGGTCATATAATGGAGGAGAATACACCTCAAAAGAGTTTGTAAACTATTGCAAAGATGTCAGGATTAAGAGGGAGCTCACCACTCCTTACAATCCTCAATAAAACGGTGTGGTAGAAAGAAAGAACAGAACGATAATGGAAGCAGTGAAGACCATGGTCCATGATCAAGATCTTTCAATGTGCTTATGGGCAGAAGCAACAAAAACAACAGTATATGTACAAAACCGATTGTCCCATAGTGCACTTGGGTTCAAAACCCCTGAAGAGATGTTCTCCAGAAAGAAGCCAAAAGTAAGCCATCTTAAAATATTTGGCTGCCCAGTATTTGTACATATTCTGAAAGAGAAGAGAAACAAGTTGGACCCTTCAGGAAAGAAGGGAATATTTGTTGGATACTGTGAGGTCTCCAAGGCCTTTAGGGTTTATATACTAGGTCAGCATCATATTGATATCAGCAGGGATGTGACCTTTGATGAAGACACGACACTTAAGAAATCCATAAGATGCCAACTTGAAGAAGTATATGAAGAAGAACCTGTAGCTCTCAGAGCTGGAGAATCAGTGAGGAAGGTTCCCAAAGTTGCAAAACCAGTGAGGGAAGTCATAGCTTCCCATGATGAGGAAATTCTAGAAGATCATGACATAGTAGAATTTCAAGAACCTCCTCAGATGACGATCTCTCATAAGAGAAAGCCTACTTGGGCTAGGGAGCTTATTCAAGATGGAGAGAAGTATGGTGTTCCTGAAGGAACCACAAGACAAGTGAAGAGACCTAAGCCATTCTCCAGTTATATGGCTTTGATGTGTGATATCCTAGAGAAGGAGCCTACCTTCTTTGAAGAATCCATTCAGAAGAAAGAATGGGCAGATTCCATGACAGAAGAATACCAATCCATAATAAAGAATGATGTATGGAAATTAGTTCCCAAACCGAAGAGAAAGGATGTGGTATCTTCCAAATGGATTTTCAAAATAAAACATGCAGTTGATGGAAGTATTGAGAAGTATAAAGAAAGGTTTGTCGCTCATGGTTTTTCTCAAAAGGAAGGCATTGACTATGAAGATGCATTCGCTTCTGTAGCCAGATACAGTTCGATCAGAAACATCATAGCCCTTACAGCTAATATGAAGTGGAAGTTACACCAGATGGACGTAAAGACATATTTCCTAAATGGTGTCATCGAAGAAGTGTATATAGAACAACCTCAAGGATTTGAAATTGAAGACAGGAAGACTCATGTCTGCAAGTTGAAGAAGGCTATGTACAGGTTGAAGCAAGCTCTTAGAGATTGGTATGGAAGGATAGATAGTTTTCTGATGAGATTGGGCTTTACCAAGAGTAAAGTTGATTCTAACCTCTACTTCAAGGTTATGAATGATGAGCCGGTGATATTGATGCTATATGTGGATGACTTATTCTTAACTGGAGAAGAAAAGGTCATCATTGAATGGAAGAAGAAGCTCACTTCAGAATTTGAGATGAAATACCTTGGCATAATGCATTATTTCTTAGGTCTTGAGGTATGGCAGGGCCCATAGAGAATCTTCCTTAACCAAGGGAAGTATGTAGTTGAAATCCTGAAGAGATTTGATATGTTGGAGTGAAAGTCCATGAATACACCCATGGAAACGAAGCTGAAGCTTTTGGTCGACACTTCGTCAAAATTGATTGATGCTACGTTGTATAGACAGATCATTGGATCGTTGGTGTATCTAACTAACACCAAACCAAATATCTATTTTGCCGTGAACACTTTGAGTCAGTTTCTAGTAGAACCCAGACATGTTCACCTAGTTGTTGCAAAACATGTGATGAGGTACCTTAAGGGTACATTAGATTATGGTCTCAGTTATGATGGAGATCATAATTTCACACTGAGTGGGTACACTGATTCAAATTGGCATGGAAGTGTCTCTGACATGAAGAGCACGTCAAGATGTTGTTTCAGTTTGGGATCAACCATGATCTCATGGAAAAGTAGGAAGAAATCAAGCATTGCTCTCAGTACAGCGGTAGCATAATACATTGTTGTGTGTTCTGCCAGTTGTGAAGCCATATGTCTTTGTAAGCTATTGACTGGTCTATTCGACCTAGATATGGAAGCAACCATGATCCTATGTGATAACTAGAGCTGCACAAAGATGACAGAGAATCATGTATTTCATGACAAGTCGAAACACGTAGAGATCGGATACCATTACATCTGTGACATGGTGCAGAAAGGATCCATAAAGCTCCAATATGTTAGCACGGATGAACAGGTTGTTGATGTGTTGACCAAGCCTCTATCTTGTGTAAAGTTTGAACACTTTCGAGATAAGTTCGGTATAGTCCAAAAGGACCTCCCTCAATAGGGGGAGTAGTGTTGTGTTGATATGCCAACCTAGTGTTGTGCTTCCAGCTTAACTGTTCTGTCGAGATGCCAGCCTAGTGTTGTGCTTCCAACTTAATTGTTGTGTTGATATGGCAGTCGAGTGTTGTGCTTCCATCTTAATTGTTGTGTTGAGATGTCAGCCTAGTGTTGTGCTTCCATCTTAATTTTTGTGTTGAGATGCCATCCGAGTGTTGTGCTTCCATCTTAATTGTTGTGTTGAGATGCCAATTGAGTGTTGTGCTTCCATCTTAATTAATGTGTTGAGATTCAAGCTTAATTGTTGATGTCAACTTAAATGTTGTGGTGTGATTCCAGCTTAATTGTTGTGTTGTGATTCCTTCTTAATTGTTGTGTTGTGATCCCAGCTTGATTGTTGTGTAGTGTGTCAGCCTCGTGTTGTCATGATGATGTATTAGTTGTATACTAATCCATATTGATGCAGATGATGATTTGATTCCATTGTGAATGATGATGTTGCTGATGAGAAAAACTTATGATGATTTATATATATGCCAGTCAATGTTCCAAGATGTTGTTGATGATGTTGTCCTCTCACTCACCTGATGTTGTTGATGATGTTGTCCTCTCTCTCACCAGATGTTGTTGTAGAATTCCCTTCTTGTTAAGGGGGAGTGTTGAAATAATGTAACTGCAAAGAGTATTCTATTTATTATTGATATATTATTCATTAGATAAATCCCCTTCTGTGGATTGATCATGTCGGGAATTGTAAATAACCAAATCCCCTATTATGGATTGGTGAAACCCTAATTGTAATAGGCAGAATGAGAAGTCGAACCCCAAATTAATTAAAGGTGGTTGTAACCACCCGGATTGAGAAGTCGACCCTTCCAGTGAAAAGTCACCTGCCAGATTGTATAAATAAAGAGGCTAGTGCCTCATTTGGACACACACTGACTTGTTCATCAGAGCACAAGTTCAGAGCTGTAGTTGGAGAAGAAAGAAGAGAGAGAGAGAGGCACATTCTTGGGAGAGAAATTTATGTATTTGTTTGATTTATCTCTTGGAATTGTATTAGCTATCTATATTAAGGAAGTTTTGTTGGGTTTTCTCCCCAATGAGGGTTTCCCAGGATAAATAATGTGTCTCTTGTGATTGTGTATTTCTCAATGATCCTATATATGTTATTGATATCTAATGAAATGAAATGAAACTCAATAATAGCTTAAACCTTAACATGATGGAGGATGATGGCATTGGGCCACACACATCTGAGTTAATGACCTCTAGGACTCCTTTTGATTTATTGTCTCTCTTCGGAAAAGGGTTCTTGATGTTCTTTCCTTGTGCACATCCATTGCACACACCTTCATTGTCAACCTTGAGTTCTGGTAGACCTATGACTGCCTTTCTTACATAAGGTAATGCCTTGTAGTTGATGTGGGATAATCTTATATGCCAAAGTTCACATGGGTTCTCAATGGAGTGGGTCATGGTTGCTTCTGAGTGACCCTTTAGCTTATACAAGCCACCGTCTTCTTTTCCAATAACAATTGTTTCTTCCATGGTTTTTCCTTTGTCCCACATAAGAACTTCTCCATTTATGAAGGAAACTCTGAAGCCTTTATTTTCTAAAGCTGAGATGGAGAGTAAGTTCTTTGTCAAACCTGGTAAATATAGTACATCCTTCATCTTCATTGGGGTCCCTGAATTAAGCTTGTAATTTGATTCTCCTACTCCCTTGGTAGGGTATTGATAATCATCTCCAAGTGTAACTTTCTGAGAAAACCTCTTTTCTGAAAGGCAAGAGAGAATGTCTCTTTGACCTGTCATGTGCTTAGAAGCACCACTATCAATGAGCCAAGTGTCCTCACCAGGTGATAATGATCCTGAGAGGGTCGAGATTAAGACATAGTCTTCAATTCGTTCTTTTATCATCTTTGTGGGCGGCTCTTCATCTTCAACTGCATGGACATGGTGCCTCTTTTTTTTCTTCTTTTATTCTTCTCGTCTAGCTGGAAAATGTTTTTCAATATGTCCCATCTTGTCACAATGGTAACATTGGTAGGATGAGAAATATTTTTCTCTTCTTTGTCCTTTTTGAAAATTTTGGAATCTCCTTGGTTGAGATTCTGTATGTATGAATTTCTTTTGGGGGTGAGACTCCTTGTGAGTTTCTTTCTAGAATTAAGACTTCATTCTTTCTCCTTTAGTGTGAGTAGCTAGGGCTTGATATTCATCTCTTGATCTTTGATAGAATCTGCAATGATTCTTTTGGCCCTAACTGTGTCATTTTGGTGTTGAGCTTTAGCTGCAGCATCAACGGGTTTTGGTACATTCTCTTTAATGAATCTTGCTAGATCATTCTCTTCAAGAATGATTCCAATCCTATACTTCCAGGCACAAAAGTTTTCCACGCCTTCTAGCTTGTCAAAAATCTTAGTGCTTGCAGACATCTTTTACCTGGAGCTAGGAAAATGACCAAAAAATGAAAGTGCTCAAAATTGAATTTTGAACTTACCAGGAGGTGTGCTTGGATGAGGCAAGTAGTTTGGTGTGGTTAGATTTTAGAAAATCCAACTTTTTCCCCTTCAAACTTGACCAATGGATTTCTAGACTGGTGGTTCTGGTTTTCTAGTACTTCTGGTTTCCTTGTACTTCTGGTTTTCTAGTACTTCTGGTTTCCTTGTACTTCTGGTTTTCTAGTACTTTTGGTACTGGTGAAAACTAGGGTTTCAATTTCCGGGAGATATATACACTAAAAAGGTGCGTTGAAGGTGCCAAAGAGTTCCTT
This sequence comes from Picea glauca, assembly GCA_000966675.3. Lineage (NCBI taxonomy): Eukaryota > Viridiplantae > Streptophyta > Pinopsida > Pinales > Pinaceae > Picea > Picea glauca. The sequence goes on from JZKD02S1783348.1 coordinate 384,673, forward strand.
GGGCTAGGGTGCACTTTTCTAGATGACTTATGGGCTGAAATTTCTCTTCATTAAAAATCCCTAATTTCCTTGTACGACAACAATGAAATTTTTCTTTTTCCTATGAAATATGCTCTCTTCAGCTCAGCTCTGATACCATGTTAAAGTTTAAGCTATAATTAGGTTTCTTTTCAATTTAGTAGATAACCATAACATAGATAGGATCATTGAGAGAAACACAGTAACAAGAGACACATCATTTATCCTGGGAAACCCTCATGGGGGAGAAAACCCAGCAAAAACTTCCTTAATATAGATATCCAATACAATGCCAAGAGAATAAACCAAACACTACAGAAATTCCTCTCCCAAGTAATGCACCTCTCTCTCTTCCTTCTTCTCCAACTGCAGCTCCAAACTTGCGCTCTGGATGATCAAATGAGTGAGTGAGCAAATGAGGCGTTGGCCTCCTTTATTTATAGAATCTGGCAAGTGCTGAAAGGAAGTTTCTTTTCACTAGCAGGGTCGACTTCTCTTATTGGGTGGTTAGAACCACTTTAATTTATTCTGGGTGCCGACTTCTCATTTTGCATATTACAATTAGGGTTTGACCAATCCACAAAAGGGGATTTGGTCATTTAAAATGCCCGACATGATCAATCCACAAAAGTGGATTGATCTAATGAATAATACATCAATAATAAATAGAATACTCTTTGCATTTACAATATTTCAACAAATTAAAGTGGTTTTAACCACTAAGAAGACAAGTCGGTCTTTCCCAGTGAAGAGACACCTTTCCAGTACCTGCCAGTTTGTATAAATAAAGGAAGCCAACACCTCATTTGTTCACTCACTCATTCACTCATCAAGTGCGCAAGTCTGGAGAGCTGCAGTTGGGAGAAGAAGGAAGAGAGAGGAGCATTGGTCCGTGTTGAATATTCTCTATTGTTTTGGTTTATTGTCTTGGCATTGTATTGGCTATCTATATTAAGGAAGTTTTGTTGGGTTTTCTCACCCATGAGGGTTTCCCAGGATAAATATTGTGTATCTTGTGATTGTGTTTCTCTCAATGATCCTATCTATGCTATTGTTATCTAGTAAAATGAAAAGAAAAATAATAATAGCTCAAAACTTAACACTAAGTTATCCCTAGGGTAGGGGATAACAATCACCACACTTGGACTGAAATTTTGAAGATCTCTCACAATGTCTCCACACTAATGAAATGTCACAGTGACCTCTCCCCTTTATATAAAAGTCTTAGGGGTTATCATATAATCCCCTCAACAAGTCAACGCCAAATAAGACTTTCTATGTTGGTGTGAATCCCTAACAAAAACCCACAAATCCCATCACCAATCCCATGAATTCCTAGCTTCATTCCAAGGGCATTTTGACCCAAACAAAAGTGCATTGAGGTGCCTACAATTATTCCCATATGCCCAACACCTAAGGTCATGTGAGAATACCTATCCAAAGCTACAAAACATCAACACTCCTTCTTATTGAGGGAGGTATTCTCACCACACTCAGCTATCACCTACAAATATCTTCATCTCCCACATTGGATCCACTACCACAACTATTATCCAATCCACCTGATTGGTTGCTCCCTTTGTCATTGGAACACATCCTACTGTATGGAATGATCCCATCTTGGAAGACATCCTGCTTCTAGAATCCTCCTCTACTTCAAAACATTCTATATGGCCATCTCAACACATTACACCCTCCTAATAGTCTTGGAAGATGCCTCTCTCCCATATGTACCTGAAGGTAGACTCCCTCTTAACGATTGACTCTCCCTCTGAATCTGTTGATTACCATTGAAGTCATACTCCCTTTGAATTCACTAACTTCCTCTAAGGTTAGGCTCCCTCTGAGTCTACACAACCTCCGGAGCTACCTTCTCTCTGTCCACTGTCCTTTGCTATTGTTGGTCATGGCTCGCATAAGCTGGCCCTTCTGCCTATACATGTTTCCCTCTATAACTCCAGGACCACTACTGTGTCTGAGATAGATCCTCTAGGCATACAGTAACACATTTCCATCCTAGGACAACACAGCATATCGCTACTCCTTGATCGCTGAGTATGAGAACACACTCTTGACACCCATAACACATTTTCCACTCGCAACACATCACCTGACTCCATCAGAAATACCAGTGTTCCAGATCCCTATACTATCTCTCTGGTCCTCATACCAAGATCCATGTACATACCTAAGTTAGACATTATAAAGATCTCGAACAAATCATATGCCCCTGTCATGTGCCAGTGGCTCCCACTTTATAAGAACCATGTAATCCTCCAAGGAAATCATCTTACTTAACTAAGTCACGATCATCCAATTCTGCCCAAGTCCATCATCCAAGTCACAAGTCTCTCCATGTCTACGCACACGTTGGAACTAAACTTGTTTCCTCTCTTTGAACAGTCTCAAGATGCGGATGGACACTCAGTCTAGTTCACTCTATACCTCCACAACTCATCTCTGCAAGTGTCCTCATCCTCTTGAGTCAAATACCTCATACACTATTGCACCTCAACAATGTGCAACTCTCCGGCCTGATTAAGACTCTATATCGTCAACCTACCAAACATATGAAGCTATCTCGTCCCTGCCAAAGCACCTGAGTTGCACCCTGTTGAAATATTGTAACTTCGAAGAATATTCTACATGTTGGTCCTAAAGTTTGCACCTGGCTGCTAAAGGGAAAAGCTAGGTCATCTCAAGTTTGTAATGATTGGTTTTTACAAGTAGGTCTTGTTGGTAAGCTTAAGGACATGTTTTCAAAGATGGTGCACTGGTAGGAAATTCCACACAGTATAAAAGTAGGTTCTCCTTTGCTAATGGTATGGGTATTAAATGACAATTGAGGGTATGAAAAGACAAACACGAACAACAACAAGCAATGCAATGAATCACTTGCTATGTGAAAACTAAGACCGAAAATAATATCTCAAGACTTAGAAAAACATCTGGATGCAAATCATTCAACATTTTGCAAAATAGTGGATCTGTAGCTAAACAATAACTGTATAATAGGTTGCATAACCAGCAAAAGATAAACTAAAACAATATCTGAAAGAATAAGGAAATGTACATTGCACACATCACAAAATATGCATTTAAGATAAGAATCAACACATAAAGATTTGAGTAAGAAAACACAATTGTCATCAACATATATTCACTAGGTAGAAAACTTTACAATTAACTGAGAAAGTCCAATTATTTTGTTGCTTCTCCTTTCCTTCCAGAACTCTCCCCCTCAAAACATACAAAGACTGCATATTTAACATAGTTGCAGGGGTTCTCATCCATATGGGATCGATACCTAACTCTAGATGACTGTTTGTAGAACAAACTATTAATTTAACTAAAACATTGCATGAAGTACAACATGTATACTTCCCACTGGACTTAATTAACAGAGTGGTTCTTATCACACACAGAAGACCACTTACTAATTTAATGTAAAATGATTATGGAATTGATTAACTAAAAACTGCTACAGTCTCTAAGGCTGAACTGATGCATGTGTTGGATGAACTGTAATTGGCAAAAAAACTAGGAGTGACAGAACTGAGTTATGTATCGAGCCTTGGCATGCATGCGAGTTGTTTGATGCTTCTGGAGGGTAACTCACTATATGGGAAGATCTCCCCTTGATCTGCCTCTTCACTAAATTTCTGGAGCGATTTGTAACTGAGACTGAAACATAACCCTCTATCTGTGTTTGAGCTCTCGGTAGTTAAGTGCACTTCGTTTCAACTCGTTAGCTGCCATCTGTGCTTTCAAAAGCTTTACTGGAAAGGTAATTGGCCCAGTAGTCATGGAAAGAGACATGGAATCAAGCGTCCAATAGGGGATGATATGAGCGGATGTGGATTACGTGGAGGTGATAGGTGATATGGAGAGTAGTTGAGGGAACAGGTGGAAAAAGTTGAGTGGTAGCGGGAGTGTGAGTGGAGATGAGTGGGGGTGACACGGTGCCCTAATGTCATATAATCACATGATTGCAGAAGTTGTCGAGGGTGGTTTGGGTCCACACCGCTCTGACCCTTGCAATCCCCCACGAGTTGCCACGTACCTTTCCAACAATATCGTGGTTTTGATTGCGGGACCGCTCAAGGATGTTAATGTTCAGGCATTTTCCATCCCCACAATGAAGTGTGGTCATTGATCTTGTCACAATCTGTGGCCCTGCTACTTTAGCGTCCCTACTAGAGTTCTATATGTCCGCCATATTAGAACTCCCCTATCTGATTTAGCGATGGTGCCAATTTAGATGCAAAGTTTGTATAACTCCTGGAGTAGTACAAGCCCGGAGTGACGTGGCAATATCTCGGTACTTCGACTGATATTCTTTTCTTACCCGTCGCAAAGATCAATGGTTCTTGCTGATTTGAGATCAACAGTCTGCAATTACTTCGGGAATTCGGGCTTCAGGCCTTTTCAATGCATAGTCTTTACAATCCTCTGAAGTGTCGTATATACGAAGTGAGAGATCTGCCTCCACACAACCTCGTTGATGGACGATCTAGATTCACTTCAAGAATTCGAGCTTCAGGAGTTTTCCATGCTTGAATATCAATGGCCACGAGTGATTGCAGAGACTCAACTCGCTCACTCTTTAATTTCCTTCCTGATCCTCGCAATGAGAAGATACTCGTTCGTAGCGAGATCGATATGCACTATTGATCTGTTGATCTAGCAAGATCAAGAATCCTGAGCGATTGCAGGCTCACAACTTGCATAAACTTTACTCTGCTTCCCAATCCTCGCAATGTCTCCCCACCATCGATCTCTCTCCAATGAAATCTAATGGTCGTGACTTAATCTTTGCTTAATCTGGTGGTTGAAAATTGAACCTGTATGTTTTCTTGTATTTCAAGCCTAACATGGCTTGCTCTGATTTATTGTCAACTTTGCGAGAGCTTACTGAGATTTCAAAAGATTTGTCGAACCTGGCCATCTCCTACACACACACAAAGACTTGGTGGATCTGCATCTTTCCATTAGTGGCAAAATGATGACATGCATTTCAAACCCAAACCAAAACATGTGATCCTTTTTCAAGAAAGAAAACAAAATGATGCAAAGTAGGCAATGCCAGATAGGGTCATGATGTTGAATGAATAAAAAATGGAGGATAAGCTAAGCAAGCAACCACAAGACTCAAAATTGATGGATGGATAGGGTAAAGGAGGAAAAAGGGCAGGGGTGCAGACCTATGTTACACAATTGGCTCCAATTGGTGATAGCTCGTCCCTGTGAGGTGCTTAGAACCGTAGATCAGTGCCTTAGGATCAAATAATTTTCTCTTACCTTCCATCACTTAGCTTTGTTTCTGTCTACCAGCCTGTGTATCTACTATTGTCCCTCAGCCATGCATCTTATTGAACTAAAAACTGCAACTACACCCCAGTGCCTTTGTTGGGATATGGAGTCTTTTATTCACACACAACTAACTAACCAAAAGCAAAAACAAAAAGGAAAGCATCTATGGTACAAGAGGGACCTTCCCTCATCCTTAAATAAAATAGTGTTTCAGGAAGCACCCATTTACTGGGCCTCCAAATATCACTGCATCATCTAGGTTGTGTAAGATAAATGTATTATTGTCCATAACTGCAACCACCTTAAAAGGGCCAAACCAGAGGTTGTCAAATTTACTGTGCTTGGACTTGTCATCCCTTCTGGCATCCCACCTCAAGACCGGGTCACCTTTCTGAAAAATATCCTTCTTGGTTTTCTTGTCAAAGGCTAATTTGATCTTGCTCTGGTATGCTTTTGTCCTCTGATCTAGTGCTTATTTTCTTTGTTGAACTTCTATAATCTGGAAGATTTTCCTTTGGATGTCATTGTGTTCCTCAATATCTTTTTGTAACAACTTTAGGACTGGTATACCAAGCTGAGTGGGAAAAACAATGTCGATGCCATAAACAAGCTGAAATGGTGAGGTTCCCAAAGTTCTCTTAGTGTTGATACGGCTAGCCCACAAATCATACTTGAGTTTAGAGTCCCAGGATTTCTTGTTTTCAGTCAACAACTTCTTGATAATCCCAATGAGAGTTTTATTTAATGATTTTGCTAGGCCATTTCCCTAAGGGTAATAGGGTGTGGAATGTGTCAAGGAAATGTTATGACTGCCACAGAAGTCAATCATGGCTTTGGACTTGAATGCTTGGGCATTATTTGTTACTAGCTTGGTGGGGAAACCAAATCTGGCAAAAATATTAGTTTCCAGGAAATTCATGATCGCCTTGTCAGTGGCATTCCTAGTGGGCACAACCTTGATCCACTTGGTGAAGTAGTCGATGGCAGTGAGGATCCACTTGTGATGTCCACTGGAGGGTGGATTTATCTCTCCTATGAAGTCTAACCCCCATTTCTGAAATGGACCACTGGCAGTGATAGGTTTTAAGGGTAGTGATAGTAACTTTTGTTTTCCTGCAAATATTTGACACTCATTGCAGGACCTGACAGTAGCAAATACATCAGAGAAAATGGTGTGCAAGTAGTACCCTTCCCTTGGGATCTTGAGATTTGTGGCTTTACAATGCTGGTGCCCTCCACATACTCCTCTGTGCATTTTTGCTGCGAGTTGTTTGGCTTCATTTTCATCAAGGCATTTTAACAGGATGTCAGCAGGATCCCTCCAATACAAGATTTGATTTGAAATGCAGAATTTGATAACCTTCAAATTGAGAGACCTGGACTTTGTCTTCTTCACATCTGGTGGACATTCAAAATGCTGCAGAAAATAAATGAAATTTTTATACCAAGGTGAAGAGGAGTAGTTTTCAAATACCTGTAAATTGTCTTGTATAGGTTGTATGATGGGTGTGTTTGATTGGGTGAAGATTTGATGTAACTCTAGCATCTTACAATTTGATTCTGACAACAACTTGGCAAGTGCTTGTCCCTTGATCAGCTTGGTGGGTTTTATGTGCAAGTCATACTCCAATAGTTTGACAATCCACTTCCCTCTTTTTCCCTCACAGTCTGGCTGGACCAGATTCTCTTTGACACTGTTGCTAAGAACAAAGGTTATTATGCTAGACTAAAACACATAAACCCTGAAGGATTTGAGTGATTTGACCAATGCATAAGCATGTTTCTCCAATATATCTTACTTCAACTCAGCATCTCGGAGGGCTCTACTGGAAAAAGGCTATGGGTTGTTCATGGCCTTCTTCATTTTGCTACAATAGCATAGCAGCAATGGTCTCCTCTGAGGCAAAGTAGAAGATGAAGAAATCTTTGGTATAGTCAGGGTTGGCTAATATTGGACCTTCAACTAGAGCCTGCTTGATCCTTTGGAATTTTTACTTTGCCTCTAGTGACCATTTTATCACAACATATTTCTTCAACATGTTAGTGATAGGCTTCAGAATGTCAGCAAAATTTGGCACAAAACGTTTGAGGAAGTTTATCTTACCAATAAAAGACTGGATAGCCTTTTTTTTCTGGGGATCTCAATCTCTTGAATGGCACAAACCCTCTTTGGATCAATTTTTATACCTCCTGCTGATATGATGTGGCCCGGGAGCTTTCCTTTTGGCATGGAAAAGTGGGACTTCCTAGGTTTAAGAGATATTCCATATCTCTTGCATTTCCTGAAAACCTGCTCCAAATGTTGCAAATGTCAGTCATCAAACTTGGAGAAAATGGTTATGTCATCCAAGTATATAACCATAAATCTGTCATTTTCCCCCACGAAGGCTATGTCCATGGCCCTCTAAAAACTGGCCCCTGCTTTCATCATCCTAAAGGGCATCTTTTCATACATGAATGTTCCCCACGAGGTGGTGAATGTTGTTTTTTCTTTATGCTCTTCACACATTGCTACCTGGTTATAACCAGAGTATCCATATAACAAGGAAATTATGTGTGCAACTACCACCCTCTATAAAATATGATCCATATTGGGGAGGGGGTAATTTCCCTTCAGAGAACACTTGTTGAGATTTATGAAATCAACACACAAGCGTATCTCCCAATTTTTCTTCCTTACAGGTACTAAGTTGGCCACCCAGTTTGAGTACCTCAATGATACAATAATCTTGGCATCCAATATTCTTTGCAGCTCTTTCTCAATTATGGACATTAACATGGGATTAAACTGCAGAATCTTCTGTCTGAATGGCTAGGAGCCATCATTTAGGGGGATCTTGTGTTGGATGATGTCGGTGTAAAATGTCTTCAAATCTTCATAGGACCATGCAAAAATATCAACAAACATTTTTATGAGACTAACATACCTGCCCTTTTGTTCTACATCTATTGGTTTGGACAGCTTGATGATCTTGGGATTCTCAGTGGTCCCAATATTGCAATCTGTTATCTCTTCCTCCTGATCCTTCATGACAGCTCCTTTGTAAACATCATTATTGCCAAACAACCTTTCCAATAGCACTAATCCCCTTGGAATGTGATTTTTTTTCATCTTCACAATATCATGACCAACTATTGTCTTCAGTAGATGAGATGTTTGTTGATCTTCTAATTCCTCATTTTCACCATCTTGACTTTTTTGATCAATTGAGATATTTGAGAATTCATCAATGGTGTGTAGAAATCTCTGCATTTCTAGATCATCAGTAAAGACTTGCCAATGCTTTATGTTGTTTGGTATGGTTGTTCTATGCCTGATCTCCACCTGATATTTAATATTTGGGCCAATGGGAGGCCTGAAAATGACGGAAGCTAAGGCCAGAGAATCTTCCTTCTGATTCTAATCTCTGGGAATGAAGGAAATGTTAAATGCCAGAAATAAATTATCAATCAGATCCCATACCTCGTTTCTATATTGATTGAGCCCCGGTTGCTTAGCTTGATAGATGTTCCTCACTTGATTGATGACCAACTCAAAATCACTAAAAAATGCTAGACAGTGAATGGCCATGCCTTTGGCAGCCCTCAATCCCAGTACCAAACATTCATATTCGGCTATATTATTAGTAGTTTCAAACACCAACTTATAAGAGAGTGTGATTACCTCTTATGAAGGGGAAATGAGGAGTATCCCTGCACCGGATCCTTCCTTTTATGAAGAGCCATCGAAATACATCTTCCATACTTTGTTTTGTTAACCTTTCAATGATTGATCTCTGCGTTGGCTAACTGATATTTCAGGTTCATCATCATTTAAATGAAAAACAGATGAGCCGATCTCATCCTCAACATCATAAATTGGGTGATTGCTTGGGTTCTGATGGTCGCTAACAATGTAGGCCAACCTCACCTCTCTATATAAGCTCTTATGTTCTCCTCCAAACACATGGATGGTGGCATAAGTGAGGTCCATTTGCAATGATCCTTCAACCTTTTTAGGCCAAGTTCTAGATAAGAGCATACCAAACGTTGGGGGAATGTCAACCACCACAATGTCCATCACTACACTCTTCATGGGTAACTATGCCAAAGAAACCACCATATCCTTTATCAATCCCAGACATTTTATTTTCTTAGAATCAAAGGAGTACAGGTCTTGGTAAGGTTTGGTGATCTCCAAACCTAGTTCTTCCATAACAACTTTGGGCATAACATTGTGTAAGGATCTTGAGTCCGTAAGACAGTTATGCAGGATCTTGTCATGAACATTTAAAGATATGTAGAATGGTGGAGAAGCATCCGATCCATCCTCAATGTGTGGACCCATTGTAATGGCTAGGTTTTCATCCTACAAATTGATTACATCAGAAGTTACACCAAGAGCAGTTGGTTGTAGAACTTTCATGATAGATTCTTTGAAAAGTTCATTCTTCATCAATTATGTCAAAGGCACAAGGATCTTGATCTTTCTCAATTCATGTTCTAGGCTGAAAGAGGTGGGTGGCCTATCAGCTTCCTTTATTTCAAGGACTGCAAGTTTAGGTGGGGGCAGTGGTTGAGTTTTAGATGATGTTGGCACCTAGCCGAAGTGGAAAGAAGGATGATCATGGGAAAGAAAGCGTGCAGAAACTAAAGTAACAGCTGGAGGAAGAACAACATGCGCGCATGCAAGAAAGCATGCACAAGGAAAGTGACAGCTGGAGGAAGAACAACATGTGTGCATGGGAGGAATACCTGACGTCGATAGGGTTATGGTTTTGGTAATACGATTGTAAATGGCTGAAGAGCCTGATATATATAGATATAGATACGCAGGTATCATATAGAAGTTCGTTCTCTTTTGTGTTAGTTCAGCTTTTGCAGTATTACATCATAGTTATGTACGAGTTGATGCGTTATGTAATATTGTTACGAACCAATTTTGTAAGTTGTTGAGTTAAGAACAGAGGAGAGAAGGAAGATGAGTATTAGATCACAGGATATCGAGCCTGGTGTGATCTAGTTCACCTCATACAGAGCTTACCAGTCTGAGGAGAACTGTAAGCGCGAGGCGTTGGAGATGCAGAACTACCATAATAAAAGAACCTAGAGCCAAATCTTTGTGGACATAGCATAGGAGGGGGTGAACCACGGTAATATCTGTGTAATGTGATGAATGCATGTATATCTTTGTTTTCTTTTAGCAGTTACTTGTTATGCTTAACTAATGAGTTAATACATTGTTATGGAATACGATTGTGCTTTTCGGGAAATAAACTGTGAAAGATAAATGTGCACCCGTGAGTAATAGTGAATTGCAATCACCATTCATAGTATATGGCTCTGAATAATAAACCCCTATCTCATACTCAATCCTAGGCTGTAAACACCTGAGTCTTACAACCACCCATTTAAATCTATCTCGGGTGAGACTGCATAGTGCACTCTATGTACGGTGTTTCCTTCTGGTTTACCAGGAGGGCCGATAGTTTTAGAGGCTTTGTTGGAAACCCGAAAGACATGAACCCTGGGTCAATAACTCAGATGGTAAAGAAAAGTAATAACCAACAAATGGTTTTGTTGTCGTGTTAATAAGAACAAGAGAGGACTGAGTAGATAAGATAGATTGAACGAGAAAAGAACGAGCGAAACAAGAAGAGCAATGAGCTATTAGAAGGTAATGTTGAAACCTTCGAACCCCACGAAAGCAAAAATCAAAGGTTGGTTGAGAACCAAAGAGCTATAGTTTGCACAGAAAGACAATAGAAACCCTAGGATCACACCTCGCAAATATCTGGATAAATACATATTTATTGATTTATACGAAGACTTTTTTTGTGATTTTCCATATCTACTACAGGAGTGGATACTAAGGTTGAAGGATAACCACGTGACGAACTGGATTCGACAACTAGGAATCCGGTACAGATTGAGCAGTTACAAAAAGTGAACAACAAATTCACCCGTGAAGTAAACTTTTGGCTTGACAGTATTGTGGCAGGTTTCATCTCAGAATTTGCAGTTGAAAAAGCGAAGTCCTACAGCATAGCAGAGCAAGAATTTCTTCGTGGACCTCAAGGAAGGTACATTCAATCCTTGTATACTTCTACTAAGATATTGTTATACAACAAAGGTGTAATGACAATGGAATCAAAAAACTAAACTTCCCTGCGTGCACAGGGGAAGGGGGGAAACACTAACAGAGAGAGGATAAATGGAAGGAGGTAAGGATAAAGGAAAGAAGGAGGAACCCTTGGACCCGATCATGATGGATGACGACTAGCTCAAGTGGATCTTGGTGTCATCAGGAACGATGCATAGCAGAGTACCCTACCAATATAAGGTGAATACCAAGAAGAGAGGCGTAGCCACGAGGGAAGGCTTGGCGAGAGATGAGGAAGAGGTAGAGGATCTTCGAGTTGTGGAGAAGATTGAGGAAATCATGTGCACAACATATGAGAGGAATACGAGAGGCCCAATAACAAGAGGAGAAGACAGTTGTCCTATCCATATTAATGTCAGTGTGGAACCCATAAACCCATGTGCGACTAGTACACCAAAGAGAACACCACAGTTTAGACAACCGAAGTTCATAGGAAGTCCGACAACAAGAAGTACATCTACACAAGGAGCAACAACTAGAGGAGCCAGTTCAGGCAACACCAGTCAAGCATCTACACTGCGCGAAGGAGGTAGTAGTTCAGTATTCAAAATGGCAGGACACGATCCCACTATCAGATTACCATAATTTTGAGGAGAAGTAGCAGAAGACCCTGAGAATCATTTGTTCATTTGTGCAAAGATTTTTGAAGCAAAGCAGATCACTGATGAAGATACCAAACTCGCGCAGCTAGAGTTTACGCTAAGAGACCGCGCACTAGACTGGTACATGAGTTTAGACACAATCAATGCCCCTGGGACGACAAGAACACTGGAATACATTAAGAAGCTATTGATTAATGAGTTCCAGAAGCTGAGCTTAGAGGACCAGTACATGAACGAGATGATCGAGATAAGACAGAAACCAGGAGAGTTTGTATGGGAGATTGACCAGAGATTCAAGCGACTAAAGGGAAAACTAAAATACCTTATGACCGAGATGCAACATCGACACCTGTTTGTCAACTCACTACTCCCACCCTTAAAATATCCATTACGACAACAGAAGCTTTAGACGTAGGAAGAGGCTCTGCAGGCAACCTTGCAACTAGAAGAGAACCAATACCAGCAGACGAACCCAACTATCGAAGAACTAAAGGAGGATTTGAAGAATTTAACGTTTCAGCTGAACTAGAATAAGAACAAGGACAAACGAGAAGTTGTTTTGTGCACCACATGCAGGGCAGAAGGACACCACAAGAACGAATGCCCAACATTTGCACAGTATATGGCAACATGTATTCCAAATACGCTACCACGGGGAGGATTATGGTGCAAAATATGTAAGAAACCGGGTCACGACCCTTATCACTGCGCGATGATGCAGAAATACCAGACAGTTCCAAAGAATTCATGTTGCACCTTTTGTAAGTCAGTGGGCCATGACGAAAAAGATTGCAGAACTATGGAGCTGATGCGGGAGAGAACATCAAAGGCATACAGGGTACAGGCCGAAATGATGACTAGGCAAGAAGCGCCACAGTTCAATAAAGCCCCAGCTCCATACAACACTGCACAGCAGCATCACAATATTTTGCAACAACCCTACAATAACGTGCAGCGGCAGTACAACCTGGCACAACCCCAGTACAATACCGTACAGTACAATCAGGCACCACAATATAACGCGATGAGAGGTGACCAACCAGGATACCGAGGAGGAGGACGAGCCAGAGGAGGTTTCGGACACGGTAGAGGACCAGTCACATGTCACAATTGTCACCAACCAGTACATTATGCACAAGAATGTCCACTTCCGCTAGCAACTTGTATGTATTTTCGCGCATCGAACCACAATACAGAGGAATGTCCGACACTACTAGTAAATATTCAGGAAAAGAGAAACCAGAAAAATCAGAATGTCCAGTGGATTTCAGTCGAAGCAAGGGATGATGGACGAAACATCAATATAGTCAGTCATGGAGGAACGAAAACAGTAAATGATGCAGTTCAACAGGAACCAGCGCAGAACCGATGGGTAAAGAAGAACATTTACCCCAAGAAGCAGTTCAACACGCAAAAGGAAAATGAGATCTTTAAAGAAGCCCGACAAGAATTTTAGAAGGAGGACATAGCGTCAATTGCACAACAAAGAAAGGAAGCCCCAGAATATGAGATGCCGCCCTAACTGGATCATACCAACGGAATGCAACCCAAGGGACAATTAAGTACAATCAAAGGATTTTTGAAATCATGCATAAAAGTACTAAGTGATCCTTCATATGTGAAAATATTGCAAAACATACTAGAGAAATGTAGCAGCGAGATGGAAGAAAAGATAGAACCAAAAACCGTTAACCACCTACCCACAAGAAGAAGATCAAGCAGGTAATTTCAATTCAATGCTAACATTGGGGATTTCAAGATGGGAGATATCATACTAGATCTAGGATCCGAAGTGAATGCATTAACAAAGAAGATATAGCAATGTATGAGAGAGCCAACACTAGGATACTCAAATGTCCAATTGAAACTAGGAAAACATCATATAGTCCTACCAATAGGTAGACTAAAAGGAGTGACAGTAGATCTTGATGGAGTGTGCACTAAAGCAGGCTTTGAAGTCATTGAAATAGTGGACGACACAACACCTTACCTGACATTGCTTGGTCTGGATTGGGTGTTTGACAACCAGGCCATAATAGATTTGAAAACCAGGAAAATGACATTTGAATCTGGAGAATACAAGGTCATAGCACCACTAGATCCATAGGAAGGGGAGAGGTTCGTAGAACCCACTTGCCTGGACTTAGAGGAGATTATCTAGTTGTACAGAACAACTGCGCGCGATGAGGATTACGTAAACCCAACTGCAGACGGGGTACTCAATTGGCGGAGCATTACTTCATCTACAACAGACTCAGACACTGGGTTGGAAAACTAGCAGCAGAGGCTACACTAAGTATCCACGAGAAGATGTGCAAGGATAGACTGCGTAGTAAGATGGGTAGGCATAGAAATCAGAGAACCACCCAATTTCCATGGACTAAATGATTTGGAAACACTCTTGACACAATATGAAGATGAAGTATTAGAAAACCAGCTACTGTTAGCACTTGACTTAGCAGTCAAGACCACACCCACAAGATGGTGGGGCGCACATAAAGAGACCATCACAGACTGGTATCAATGTAAGTGACTACTGCGCATAAGGTTCAGCGCAGAACAAGAATACACCAAACAACAGAAATATGAAGGACAAGAGGCACCAACGAAACACTTGGCGAAGTGTAAAACACTGTGGAAAATAACACCACCAGAGGAATGGCCTTATCACTTCATACATACTTTAGAGGGCATACCAACGAACTGGTATATAGACCAGGAACTGCGCAAAGGAACTACAACACGGAGGACATTGCAACAGAACTTCACAATCACTTTCTCATTCGAGCATGAGAACCCCAACATAGACGCAACCCTCAAATGAATCAGAGGAGTAATATTCATCAAAGAACTGGAAATAGAATTTATCACAGAAGAGCAACAACAGAATAAACAGACAATCAAGGAACTACTGTCATGTTACCATGTACAGGAAGAAGCACCAGATGAAGATAATCCGCTCGATATTCAAATCAAAGAAGTAGAAGGCGAAACAGATGTGGAAGGACCGCCCATAGAATCAGAAGTCATATATACACCAATCAAGGTAAAGAAAATTAACATCGGGACAGATGAGCAGCCCAAAATGGCCAGCATTGGAGATTACTGGGATGATCAAATAGTAGAAATCATCACATAATTGTTGCATGAATATAGCGACCTTTTTCCCACAACATTTACAGAGATGAAGGGTATAGCCGGAGAACTGGGAGAGATGAAGATACCACTCAGAGCTGAAGTGATACCTATTAGACAATGACCCTACAGATGAACTCCATATATAAAAAGAAAGTTAAAGATGAGATCGACAAAATGCTCGAAGACGGCATCATCAAACCAATCGAGGAATCAGAATGGATAAGCTCGATGGTAGTACAGGACAAGAAACAAGGAAGAGGGATTAGGATATGTGTTGACTTGAGGAAATTGAACGATGCATGCCTACACGACCCATTCCCTACATCGTTCACGGATGAAGTGTTAGAGAATGTGGGGGGACATGAAGCTTACTCATTCACTGATGGATTCCTAGGCTACCATCATATTAAGATAGCACAGGAGGACAGACACAAGACCACGTTTGCGACAGAATGTGGATCTTATCAATACACAGTCATGTCATTTGGAATGAAGAATGCACCTGCAAAATTGTCCAGAGTGGTCATCACAGCATTTAAGGAATTCATCCATCAGTTTCTCGAAGTATACCTGGATGACTGGACAGTTTATAGTCTGTTCAAAAACCATGTGGAAGTTTTACGACTGTTGTTAGAGAGATGTAGACAATGCCAGATATCACTGAACATCAAGAAATACATATTTGGAACACCATTTGGGATACTATTCGGCCATATAGTATGCAAACAAGGCTTGCTAGTGGATCCGGCAAAGATCGCAGTCATTGTTAAATTACCATCACCAAAAACAATCCGCCAACTAAGAGCAACGTTAGGGCACACATGATACTACAGGAAATTCATCAAAGGATATGCACAGATCACAACACCAATGGAAAAGATGTTAAGGAAGGATACAAAGTATCAATGGAACGACGTGTGTCAACAAAGTCTGTATACCCTGAAAAAAAAGATGGTTACCTTACCAATACTAGTATTTCCAGACTGGGAAAAGACATTCCATGTGTATGTAGATGCATCAGCGATAGCACTGGGAGCTATATTAGCACAACTATGAGCAGGAGACTTGGATCACCCGATAGCGTTCACAAGAATAAAGTTATCTGACTTGGAACATAATTATAACACGACAGAAAGAGAAGGCCTAGCCATGGTCTATGCACTACAGAATTTCAGACATTACCTGTTGGGAAAACACTTTAAGATGTTTACAAATCACTCAGCCCTGAAATACCTAGTCAACAAGCCAGTTTTGGGGGGAGAATCTATCGATGGTTACTACTATTTCAAGAATTTGATTTTGAAGTAATAGTTAAACCAGGAAAACTGAATGCAGGAACTCACCACCTGTCCAGGGTCACAAATGGAGAAGAACCTACAAATTTAGAAGACAACTTTCTGGATGCACATTTATTCTCAGTACATATTGTTGATGAATACTTCGCAGATATCATTTAGTACTTGACTACAGGTACTGCGCTGCAAGAATATACCACTGCGCAGAAGAAGAATCAGGCAGTCCGCGCGGCCGACTATCAACTGATTGAAAGAAATCTATACAAAATGGGCACAGATAGCATCTTGCGAAGGTACGTGTTAGAGCACGAACGACCAAGAATTTTAGCAGAAGCTCACGAGGAAATGGTAGGAGGGCATTACGCAGGAAAATCTACCACGCAAAAGGTATTACGCGCAGAACTATGGTGGCCAACAATTCACAACGACTTGAAAGAGTACTGTCAGAGATGAGATGTTTGTCAAAGGGTAGGCAAACCCAACAGAAGGGACAAGATGTCACTACGACCTCAAGTAGCATTACAGGCATTTGACAAATGGGAAATAGACTTTGTGGTACCAATTAACCCACCAGCCAAAAGGACAGGGGCAAGATATGTTGAAATAATGTAACTGCAAAGTGTATTCTAATTATTGTTGTTTTATTATTCATTAGATCAATCCCCTATTGCGGATTGATCATGTTGGTTATTGTAAAAGACCAAATCCCCTTTTGCGGATTGGTCAAAACATAATTGTAATAGGCAGAATAAGAAGTCGGTCCCAGAATATATTAAAGGGGATCCAGAATATATTAAAGGTGGTTATAACCACCCAGAAAAAGAAGTCGGCCCTGCCAGTGAAGAGACACCTTCGTCCACACGTGCCAGAGTTGTATAAATAAGGAGGCTAGCGCCTCATTTAGACACACACTCACTTGTTCATTTGAGGAGCAAGTTTCAGAGTTGCAGTTGGAGAAGAGAGAGAGAGAGAGAGAGAGAAAGAGAGAGAGAGAGAGAGGCTCATTCTTGGGAGAGGACTTTATGTATTTGTTTGAGTTATCTCTTGGCATTGTATTGGCTATCTATAATAAGGAAGTTTTGTTGGGTTTTCTCCCCCATCAAGGTTTCCCAGAATAAATGATGTGTCTATTGTGATTGTGTATTTCTCAATGATCCTATCTTATGCTATTGTTATCTAATGAATTGAAAAGAAATCTAATAATAGCTTAAACCTTAACATGGTATCAGAGCTAAGATGAAGAGAGCATCTTTCACAAGAGAAAGTGAAAAACATCATTGTTGTTGTACATGCAAATTAAGGATTTTTGTTGATGAAGTATTTCAGCCCCAAAACCATCTAGAAAAGTGTGTCCTTCCTCAAAGATCACTTTGGCATCCTCGGTGCAACTTTTCAGTGGCTAGATCTCCCAGAAAGTGAAACCCTAGTTTCACGAAGTACCAAAAAATCGGAGTACCAGAAGTACCAGAGTACCAGATGTACCAGAAAACCAGAAGCACCAGTCCAAAAATCCGTTGATCAAGTTTGAATGAGTAAAAGTTGGATTTCATAAATATGACTACACCAGCTTACTCGCCTCAGCTCAGTGCATCTATCCCCTGGATCAGAATTTCAAAATTTGAAGTTTGAAAAATTAGGGTTTCCTCATAAAACCCTAAGTTGCAGTTGCAATTGCAATTGCAGTCTCAGAACCAATCGCAGTATCAATTGCAGTTGTAATATCAGTTGCAGTTGCAGCCATGGTACCAGTTGCAGTCACCCTTGAAATTCTTAAGAGTTGGTGATCATTACCGCTGCTACTAGATGGTGCCTCTACTTGCAAGTGTCATCAGAGATATGTACTCATGATTAATCTTTAAAGAGTGTTTGCAGGATAAGGGATCTCTTGTCATAGATCCAGAAGGATCTCAAGATCCAACACATTCAGAGGAATAATCAGATGCCATGTTGTCAAAGACTTTTGGTCCTACAGGGCAGTGTTTGGCCCAACACTTATTTTTGTACTTGGAATTTTCGCACCCCTGCCTGGGTTCATAATGTAATAGGTCTGTATGAGTCATGTCTAGGTCAGTTACCTTGGGATCAGTTCACTGGGAGAGTTCCTTTCACCGAGGGTTTTTAATCCTCAGGTTATCAGTTGGGCTTTTCAGCCTTACTGATTTCCCTTGAGTTTTTCCCTCGCACTTGCAATAAGTCCTCCAAAGTGGTGAACGACGTTCTAGTAGGCTTATGTTTTGGTAACTGTTATCGCACGGTTTGTAGGAAAGGTTAAATGAGCTTGAGTCAAGGCTTAAAACCAGCGTAACAAGAGCTTCCCCACCCACTGTCACCTCGATGGGGAGCTCTTTCTATTTAGGAGGGCTAGTCCAAGGGAGACGTCCCTAAAGTAATCTGGATTTAAGAAGGGCTAAGGATAATGGGTCAAGATAATAGGTTCCCTTCCACAGATTATAGCCAAGTATGAGATAGTCAATAAAAGGTCTTCCACTGATGATGCACCTGTTTGCGAGACAAGACAAAGAAAACTAGAATATGTGCTTGCAGTGGGTTAGTACTTCATAAAATCAATGACTATCTTCCAATACATATATGAGCAATTAATCAATGCTATTATTGACGAAGTCAATGATGGCTAAAAAGAGACAAAGATTTATATCACTTCTTCAATAAAGCATAGGAGATAATAAGCATTCAATGTTCAATATTAGACCTTGTATCATATCATTAATGCAATAAATATGTCAAATTAGCTCACATACATGAAGTTGTTGCGTCACCTATACTATTTCTGCTACAGGTGTGACGTCAGATTTAATCCAAAGGTCAAAATGAAAGACAAAGAGCAAAAACGTTTTGGCAAATAAACTTACAGATGCAAATATTAACTCAATGTCTATCAAAGGAGCTGCCAAATGTCACAACGTTGCAAGTATAAACAAAGATCAAAAGGGTGTGACGTCAGCCCTATATAAATTCTGTTGTTTGTAGGTTAGCTAGCCAAGGAGTGACGTTTTGACAAATTCAACCAGCAAAAGGGCAAACAAACTCAACGGTTATGATAAGGAGACTAGGCCGCACCTTTCTATCCAAACAAGAGTTAAAATCAGCTAGGACGTCACCTTATTAGGGTTAGTTTCAAAACTAGCTAGGGTTAGATGCTAGGTTAGTTAGGGTTTCAAATTGAAGGTATTTTGAGAGAAGTTTAAGGCATAACAAGCTTCAAAATCATTCCTAGACTAGTGCCTTGGGTTAATGGAGTCAACTTGAAATGAGACTAATGGTTTAGGAAGGACTTAAACTCAAAGACAAGAGAGTTAGGGTTTGATGGTGTTGCTATGGCAAGGACACCAACCCTAAACCCTAAGAAGGAAAGACTTACCCAAGTGTAGCTAAAGCTAGGCCTAGAACTTTCACTCCCTTCCTTAAGACTTCCTTGGCAAAATGGCTAGCTTAGAAACACAAACCTATGGCTGAAAAGTGTTGCTATGGCAAGGCTTTTCAAAACCCTAGAAGTAAACCCTAGGTGTAAATTCAATTAGGCCTAGGACGCCTTCTTTCTTCAATTTATGCTT
>JZKD02S1783349.1:31447-61643 GCA_000966675.3 Picea glauca
TGGTAATGAATTAAAATAACACTGGTAACACTAATGCTCTGTAAATAAGAAAAATCTAACATGGTATCAGAGTTGGTTACCTTCAGAAGAGTTTGACCACTGGAAGGAAGATTGTTGCAGCAGTAGCTTGCAGCTATAATACTTTTTTAAGCTTGTTGATAACTATACAAAGGACATTGGGGATAATTCCTTCACACATCAGTGCACCCTAACCTAGTGCACCCCCTGAAACCCTCGACATGCAGTTTGGTGAAGTGTGAAAAATCGAGGTTTTTAAGTGCTAGGGTTTCTACCAGCGAAAAAATGTCAACCAGCATGAGAGTTTAAGATAGATTGGATGGAGCAGATAAATTCAGATCCTGGAAGCATGGAGTTCTCCTCATTCTAGAAAAGAATTATTTATTTGATCATATCTAGCAAATGCTTCTAGAACCAGAGGAAAAAAGACAGCTCGAAGAAGCATAAAAGACCACACCACAGGAAGGATGCATCAAATATCATATTCTACAACTACAATGAGATGGGATACTATGTCGCACAATGTCCTATTAAACATGAGAATATAAATAAGAATCACCATGCACATGTAGAAGATGTTAAAGAGCATAAGTCAATGGATGAAGAGTATGTCCTTTAGCCAGTAGTGCTTCCAAGCACATGACCGAGGAAACTATAGAAGACAACTCGAGTGGGACAGTAGCAGCTAGACTCGAGGTTTGCATATCATGTTTGATATTTTTATATTGCTGCATTTTAAGTAATTCTTGTAACTAGAATAACAGTCTTTAAATTCTAGTATTTTTATCGCTATTGCTAGTTTAGTAAACACTTGATTATAGTTGGTACAAGCACCATTAGGTGAATGTTCATATTAATAATGCACTTGTGTACAAGATAAATTTATCTCCTCTAGGATATGTTCGTGGTTGTTGACCTTGTTCAAAGAATGTTATCTTTTAAATTCCATGAAGGTTACCATGGAGATGTTGTTGTTCTTGTTTCTTGTTCCGGGAAGGTCATAGGTAATAGCTCTGAGAGGGAGCTATAATTACGGTTGCAGGAGGAAATAGTTTAGATGGTCTCCAGTTGATGCATGGAGCAGACTATCCAGACATAGAGTTGTGCACATCCATGTAATAAAGGAGAAGAGGATGAATTTAGAACCTTCTAGAAAGGAGGGTACCTTTTCCGATACAGAGTATCTCACATGGAGATCGATTCAGTTGATCACTCTTCAGTTCACCAGGAAGAGTAAGTAGAGCCAGAAGGGCCTACCCAGAATCGTTACAGTAACTAGAAGAGACCAGCATGGTCATGTGATACTTTATAGGGTGAAAAAATATATGGCATCAATGAGCCATATCATGAAGAGGAACATATGGCTCCACCAGTGGTGAGGCAGGTGGCCCCACCAAGTACTAGCTTCAGAAGGAGCATGCAGACTCAGAGTGAGTCTGATCTCATAGAGAGTCATTTGCTTAGATACTTTCATTTAAAAAGTATTCCTACTCATATTCAGATGGGAGAGAGAGATGTCTTCCAGGACTGGCAGATAGAAGGAAATATTGAAGCTTATGAGGCTTCGAGGAGATATGAGACCTCCTGGGAGGTTTCCATTGTTTCAGTGACAGAGGAGGAATCTAGTCAGAAGGATTGGGATATGGATATTTTCCTTGGTCCCTTGACCAGAAGGGAAGTCAGTGTTGATTTCCAAGTTGATCTACAAGATCAAGCATGTTGCATATGGTAGCATAGAGATGTACAAAGCTTGATTTGTGGCCGAAGGATTCTCCCAGCAAGAGGGAGAATATTATGACGAGACACTTTCCCCAATAGCTATAAGAAGTGTACATAGAGTAGCCACAAAATACATGAGAAGGAGTCTCATGTCTACAAATTGAAGAAGGATTTGTACAAGCCTAAGAAGGCACCCAGGGCATGATATTCCATATTAGACGATTATTTGATGAGTTTGGGGATGGTTTCCCATTAATCCTATATGTGGATGACCTATTTTTGATAGGAGATGAGAAGCTCATAGTTGGGTGCAAGAGGGATCTTGCTTTAGAGTTCGAGATGAAGGATCTAGGTCTGATGCATTACATCTTGGAATTGGAGGTGTGGTAGAGATCAGATGAGATTTCCCTTAGCCAAGGAAAATATATTATTGAGATCCTGCAAAGATTTGGGATGATGGACTGCAAGTCCATGGCCACACCCATGACGATGATTTTGAATCTACTGAGTGATTCATATTTATATTTGTTGGATCCCACGATGTATAGATATTTGATTGGATCCTTGATGTACCTAGTTAATACCAGGTCAGACATATGCTTTGTAGTGAATGCCTTGAGTCAGTACATGGTCGAACCTAGACATGTACTTTGAATGGAAGAAAAACATATGTTGAGGTACCTATGTGGTACGATTGGATATGGATTGAGATATGCCTCAGATGGAGATGTGAAGCTACAAGGATATACAGACTCTGACTAGGCAGGGAGTGCAGTGGATCGGAAGAGTACTTCTGGATGTTGTTTCATTTTGGGGTTAGTGTGATCTCATGGTTGAGGAGGAAGCATATGTCAGTGGCACTTAGTACAACAGAGGCAGAGTATATAGCAGCCAATATTGAAAGCCATGAAGTAGTGTGGCTTCGAAAGTTTATTCCAAGAATCCATCCAAGACATGATGCAAAAGGGACCAATGAATCTCTAGTACACATCCACAGATGAGAAAATTGTGGACACTCTCACCGAGATTTTGTCCAAGGTGATAGACATATGAGTAGCATTGGACAGACATTCTCCTAGATTGGTCATGTTGATTTGACCAAGGGAGAATGATACATTCACTCACAGGATTAGCCATGATGACTTGGCTAGTGGTGAATGGCCCAGGTGCAGTCATTTCTCCTATTAGTCATGTTGATTTAACTAGGAGTGAAAAAGACTCGAGGTGCTCCAGAGACAAGTTTTCCACCCTCGTTGAGAAGGAGGTGAGTTTTTGTCTTCTCATGTCGGCTAACCCCTCTGGCCAAGGGTTCCCTAGATCATTCATGTGAGGTGACTAAGGGGGTAATGCATTGTCAGAACTGATGAGAGAAGAAACATCACACGCATATTCGTGAGGACTATGGGACTAGCTCCATGCTACTGGATGAGACTATAACTATGGATGATGGCATTGTAGTAGTTGTGTGCTACTAGATTATTGTTGCATAGTTATAGAGACATCGACTATGATTATGGTTGATGGAATTGTAGTAGTTGTGTGCTACTAGTTGATTTATGCATAATCATAGGTATGACTATGGTTGATGGAATTGTAGTAGTTGTGTGCTACTAGTTGATTGTTGCATAGTCATACAGATGACTATGGCTAATGGCATCGTAGTAGTTGTGTGCTACCATCTTATTGTTGCATAGTCATGGTATCATAGACTATGATTATGGTTGATGGCATGGTAGTAGTTTTATGCTACTAGTTGATTGTTTCATAATCATAGAGATTGTTGGATTGCATGGTGGTAGCTTGTGTAGCTATCAGTTGATTGGAGGAGAGAGACATTGTGTCTCTAGATAGTATTTGTGTGCTACTTGGAGTGGTTATGTACCACTGGATAGTAGTTTTGTACTATTATGGATCGGCATAGTCGTGTTATACTAAATGGTATTGTAGTAGTTATACGGTACTAGTTGATTTCCATGGAGACTACCAGTTCACATTATAAGTAGTTGTGTGCTACTTTATTGCGGAGACTATGACAGATGATTCGAGCTATCAATGTCATTATAGTAGTTATGTGTTATTAGTCGATTGCAGAGTAGTCATTGGACTACTAGATGAAGACATCATGAAAGATACCTCCCAAGCTAAGAGGGAGTGTTGATGTTTGGTAGTTGCGGGAGGAAATTTCCCTCCTAGATGGCCTTTCTTAGATGCGAAGTATATTCTGGAAGCAAGAAATCCATTGGACAGATGTGAAAATACTCTAGAAGAGAAGTCGGCCTAGAAGAATAAATAATAATGAAAAAAAACCTTCCCAAAAGAGAAGTTGGCCCAGCTAGAAGGATAGGAAGACTATAAATAAGGAGGTGCCTTAGCTCATTTTTTCACTCACTCACTCTCTCAGCTACACAGAAGCAAGAAGCAAGTTTGGAGAAGGTGGAGCAGTTGTTGCAGTGACTCAGTTTCTTCTTGTTCAATCTTTTGGTATCTCTCTCTTGTGTGCTACTCCTTGAGGAGGTGTGCTACCTTGGTATAGTGTTGTTACTGTAGTTGTGGAGGTATTTCTGGTTGAGCTATCCTTTGTGCTAGGTTTTATCTATTTGGACTTGCTTTGTGAACAAAATCTATCTAAGAAAGGTTTTTGGGTTTTTCCCCCATTTGGGGTTTTCCTAGGATAAATCTCTTGTGTTCTTATTGTCTCGTGTTTATGTTTATACTACTCAGTGCATGATATATATATGTTAATGGTAATGAAGTAAAAGAACACTAGTAACACTAATTCTCTGTAAATAAGGAAAATATAACAAAAGTATCCAAACGAGATTGGCGATTTATCTTGCCAACAACAATCATGGATTTATCACACATATCAAATATGGTTATAGAATCAGGTGTGAATTCCACCCTTTTTCGTGTACTAGAATGTGTTATCTAATAAATGGAGAGTATATTCGTGGATATTTTTGGAACATGCAAGATGTTTTCAAAACTTTTGTGTGGGAGTTCTACTCTCCCTTGTCCAATGACCTCAAGTGGGGTATCATCTCCCATGAGGATGGGAGGACCAATGCATGCAGAAATAGAAGATAAAAAATTATTTGTTGTTTCCATATGGTGGGATGCACCTGAATCTAAGATCCATGCATTAGGATAAGAGTTAATGGAAATCAGTGCATCAGAGTTACCTCATTTGGATTTATCTTTCGTCTTCTTCTTGGAAGCTTCGGGAATTTTATCCCCAAGGTTGATCTCTTCTGAAGAATATGCGTCATTGGATCATTCTATTTCTTCATACATGTAGACTCGAGATGATAATCGTGGTTGTAGAAATCGCACTTGGTCTTCCCTTTCTTTAATTTTCCACCTTTGGAGCCTAAGAAATCATCGAAGGGTTTGGAGTGCCCTTCCTTCTTTGGCTTTGCATGTGCCTTTCCCTTTCCTTTTTTCTTGGTCTTCGAATTGCATGTGTTTTTTCTCTCATGCACAGGAAGTGCATGTGCATTGGATCCCTTGATTATCCCCATCTTGATGAGATTGTCTTTCTCATTCATGATGGCTTCAATAAACTGATATAATGTCGGAATTTTCTAGGTTGATCCTGAAGTGAATCTATTTGTGTGGAAAGATGAGATGAAAACAACATAATCCGAACCAAGTTTTTCCAGAATAGAAAGGATCAACTAGGTTTCTTGAGTTGATTTTTCAATATTGCATCCCTTTAGATGGAAGAGGGAATTGAACTTCGTAAATAAGTCATAGATGTTATCAAAAATCCTCATATCTAAGGAATTCAGCTCGACCTCGAGCATATGGCCTCTCATTTTGTCTTGATTTCCAAAGAGATCCTCCAACTTTGTCCAAATTTCATCTGGTCTGGTACAAGATTCAATGTGAAACAAAAGCTTGGGGGATGTAGACACACAAAGGAGGAAATAGGCCTCATCCATGCAACTGAGATACTTGTTATTATCAATAGTAGAAGTGGGTTCAATATATGTCGCCATAGTAATCCAGTACAAGCCTCTACATCTTATCTAATGTAGAATTTTCATCTTCCAGACGAAGTAGTTATGATACGTGAGAAGTATTGTCAACGAGTAATCCATATTTTTTTACTACATCTTCCTCATGTACCTGCAAATAAAAATGTGTATGTTCTTTCTCCTATAAATCAAGGCTCTGGTACCATGTGAAGTTTTCGTAGTGACCCTAGCTAGTCGAAAATAAACACACAAATCTTGTGAGAGAGAAGAGAAGAGAGTATAATGAAATGATTGTATTAACTATTGAGTAAAAAATGGTAAAATACACATGATATACTCTACATGGATAAGTGAGGTCACCATAGTAGTGATCTAAAGAGATCTAGGCACTCACAGACAGAAACTGAAGTAATATTCCACCTAGTCCTAATTAATTGATCCATGCAATAAGAAATTAATTGAGTCACGTGTGTGGAAGTGAGAGAACCACATGCAATCACAAGGTATGCGCCCTCTTGGACACATGTATAAGATATGTGCACCCTTGGTGAGGAAACTGAGGTGAATATGCAACTGTCGGTGATAAAACTAAGGTTGTCATGCATGAGTGACTTCCACTAGTCTAACTAAGGTGTAATTGACTATGATCTGAAGATGGAAGGCACCCTATTTTATATAAGGTGCCCTTATTTGTAGGGGAATATTCTCAATAGATGATATTTTCATATATGGAAGCGCCCTCAACATTGGACTATCAACCTTAGGAAAATAATTACCTAGGTGAGTGTGTAATATCTCCAACACAAGAAAATGGACAAGTTGAAGTCACCAACAGAGAATTGGAAAATATCATCACCAAGATAGTAAGAATGAACAAGGACTAGGCGAGAAAATTGATAGAGACAGTATGGGCATATAATATAACATGGAATAATACAACATGGTTTACAGCCTATGAATTAGTCTATGGTAAGAATGTCAGACTACCCATTGATTTTGAATTCCTCACTTTAAGAACATCATATGGAATAAACATGGATATCTCATCAACACAACAAGAAATATTGAAGCAATTAAATTCTCAAGATGAATATAGGATGCAAGCAATCTTCAACACTTGAGTAATACAACTGCAAAGAAATATTTGGCATGATAAAAGCATCAAGCATGGTGAATTCAAAGAAGAATACTGGGCCATATTGTTTGACTCAAGATTCAAGTATTTTAA
This sequence comes from Picea glauca, assembly GCA_000966675.3. NCBI lineage: Eukaryota > Viridiplantae > Streptophyta > Pinopsida > Pinales > Pinaceae > Picea > Picea glauca. The sequence continues at coordinate 38,393 of JZKD02S1783349.1, forward strand.
AGGAAAATTGATGATACCTAGATGAAAACCTCATTGAGGCGTCCAGGACAGGTCCATGATCAAAACCTCCATGGAGGTGGTCTTAGACTTTAGAAATAAAAAACCCTCATCATGAAAACCTTCCAGGGTATGATGAGGCAAGGCATTGGTGAAAACCAACAATGGCACCATTGCCTTGAGAAAAAAGAGAACAAAAATGAAATCATACACTGATATCTTTGTTTTGCAGGCACCAAAGCACCCCAAATCAGCAAGGACTCCATTCCCTGCACAAAAAGAAAGGATCGGCAGAACTAGAAAAACAGTGGATGCCTACAAATATTCAAAGGCATATTCAACAATAAAGAAAACATAAAGTAACAAATCCAAAAAAAAAATCTTCATTTCCAAATCATCATTTTCCATACTATCACTTTCCATATCATACTATCATGCATTTTCATCATAAAGGCAGAAGACAATCAATATTTACTCCCCTCCATTGATAAACATTTTTCATATTTCCAAATTTATTTTTCCAAATCTGTCCTCAACCAATTTTTTTCCCCTCATCCAAGATAACAAAAACCTACTACATGAAAAGTTACATGAAGACCTACTTGAAATAGATCTTTTGTACATGATTATCTTCAGAAAATTAACATCAATTTTCTTCGAGCATAATGATTTTTCTTCAATCAAATCAGCAATGTTTTGATCTGAACCAAAGAAAAACCTATATTTTTCATTATTTCCAAACATCATATAGGATCCTCTATCTACTACAGGAACATCCAAAATGAATGAATAAAATTTACAGCAAATGATTTTCTTCAAACAACAAACTTTATACTATCTCAAGGAGTATCAAACTCTTCATGCCACTATGTGATGGAAATATTGTTGTCATTGATGTCAAAGATAGAGGGGTCTACAAATGTCCAAGATAAATATTACAAGCCTACAGATGTCCAAGATATATATTGCAAAATGGAGATTGTTGAAAGTATTATTTTTTGTCAGTTTGGATACCCCATATTTGAAGGCATTTTTACCTTTCTTACCTATCTCAAATGGAAGCACAAGTTATATGTTTGGAAATATTATTCCAAGACCTTTCCAATAGTATATGGAATTCCCTCTAACTCCCTAGGAATGAGAAGATATGAAGTATTTCGTCTGACAACACAGCCAGAAAATTGAGGTCGACTAAGCCAGTCTTCACAGGTCAACCCTGAAAGTGGGGACATAATTAGTATAAATACGGGATAGATTTTTCGCATTTGGAGAGAAACCAATCAAGGGATCAAGTCTGAGGTGCGAAAAAAGTCTTGGGGTGTCTTTCTAGGATCTAAATGTGTGCAGAAGAAGTCTAAGTGATTTTCTTGAGGTCTTTTTTGTTCCCAAGGTGCACTATGAAGGATTGAAGGTCTATGATGTTTCCATGTGTATTGTTTTGAGGTTGAGATGTTGTCGACAGTGGATGTTTCCATCAATGGATATTGTCGTTAGTGGATATTGTCATCAGTGGATGTTGTCGTCAGTGATTACATTTTGCGAATGATGCTATGAGGCTTGCTAGGGTTTGAAGGATTGTTTTTGGAATGAAGCATGCAGGTGAAGTAAAAAGTACTCTATGTATGAAGATCTTGGATTGGCGTCTACACATATCTTATTGAGTTGGTGCTCATTTGTGTCTCCAGGTGCCTACATATTGTTGTGTTGGTGTTCAATTGAGAAGATTGGTGTCTCTAGTAGGTTGGTGCCTACATCTTGTTGAGTTGGTGCTTAGTTAAGGAGATTGGTGTCTCCAGTAGGTTGGTGCCTACAGACATTTATAAAGATAAATTTATGGTTTTCCCACGATTGGGTTTCCATGTTAAACTCTATGCATTATTATTTGAGTTTATATTGATTATTGTTTCTTAGTTAATGGATGACCTTTCCAACGGACTATCGTGCGCCTAAAACGAAGATCGTATGCAAACGTTATGACCCTGGAAAGTTGATGTACTAACATACCCAAACGAGGCCCACATGACTTTTGGCGCTTCATCTCCTAGGGTTAGGTTTTTGGATGTCTAGGGTTTTTGACATTATTGTTTATTGTAAAATGGCCTTCAAAGCCTCATTTTCATCATCTTCTTGTGAATGAGTGTAGTCGTCACATCTCTTCTCATAGATAAACCGCCACCATTCCAGCAAGCTTGTTTTCCGCTGCATTTTACAGTTTCAGCTTATTTCCTTATTGAATAGAAAACCAGTTTTATTGTATCTCTGTTATTCTGTGTTAAGCATTTTTTAATAATATGTATTCATTTCATTCTGCTCATAAAATTTGGATTAGTGGTATCAGAGCGGTCTACTCCTTGTCATCTTAATGCATGTCCCCAATGAGGTCAGGGTACAAAGAATTACGTCTCGAGCTTGTTTCTCTTGAGGACAAAATCTCTCGCACCCCCAAGCGACCTCTCATGGCAGGAGAAAAGAAATATGACAGGACAGGAGATCCTTTCAAAATGTTGTTTGAGGAATCCTTCACACAACAGAGGAACGAGATGATGGATAGTTTCGTGCAAATCCTTCGACGGCTACCAATAGGTGACGCATCTTTCTCGAGCGGAGGCACCGCCCCCTTCAAGGTACAAATAAACTTCAATATTCCTATATTTGAAGGTCGTATAGACACAGATGTTGTAGACAAGTGGTTGAATCTACTAAAAAACTATTTTTTTGTCCATAACTTTTAGAATAGAGAAAAGATTATTTTTGCGCTCCTCCAAGTCATTCCCCATGTCAAAGATTGGTGGGAAACTTTCTGTGAGAAAAAGGAAATAGAGGAACCCTCATTATTTACAGTCGCGTCCACCTGGGAATCCTTCAAGGATGTTATTAAGGAACAATACTACCCTATCGGAAGTTATGACGACTTGTATACCAAATGGACCACATTGCAACAAAAAAGATACCAAGCAATGCCAAAGTTCACAAATATTTTCCATACCTTGCGCACCAAGCTAGGTATCAAATATTTGGAGCGACATCTGGTGCTCAAGTATCACGGTGCTCTACATAGATACATCCAGAACGAAATGGAATTTCTGGACATCTCGTCCTTGGGCGCAGCCTACCAATATATCGTCAAAATCAAGCAGAAGCTCAAACAAAAGACACGGCAATTTGGGCCTGGGAACCCCTCACAGCAAAATCCAGGAAAGGGTAGCCACAACCCATAGAAAAAAGGACAGAGCAAAGATGGATAGTATTAGGACAACCAATCCAATCCACAAGCAAAGAAGGACATTGGAAAGAGAAAGAAAGATATCGAGAAGTGGCGCAACGCCCATAAGAGCCCTTGGCATAACATTGTTGATTGTCGCTCAAAGCAGTCGTTGCTGGCCGAAGTGAAAGCCTCTGAATCAGATGTAGGTTTTAACTCTGAGTTAGAACCAAAAAGGGGAAGACGGATCATTGACGCGGAACCTAGTGCTACCATTGCCACCACCAAGCTCCAACCTAGTGAACAAAATGAGCCAGAAGAAGGAGAGCGCCTCTTCCATTCATGGATGTAGGTAAAAGGCACCCCGGTGCACTTCATCGTTGATAGCTGGTAGCCAAAAGAACCTCATCTCAGAATAGGTTGTCAAGTGAATGGCCCTGCCGACAAAACTGCACCCACAACCCTACACCATTGGATGGCTTCGCCAAGGAAGTGATCTTCGTGTCAGCCAACAGTGGCAATTGTTGCACGGCATCAAGCCCTTCAAAGACGAGGTATTGTGTGATGTTGCTCCTCTCGGAGTTTTTAATGTTCTTTTGGGCCAACCTTATTTATGGAAACGTCATGTTGTATATGATTCTAGGCCTCGTAGTGTTATTATTACTTTGAACATAAAATTGTACAGGATAACCGAGGTAGTCCCTCCTAATGTTATTTCCTTGATCTCTGTGAAGCAATGCAGGAAGGTCATCTCTCAGACCGGGAAATTTGTCTTCTTCGTGATTCTCTCTCGGAGTGGGCGAAAGATCGCAGCCACATCCAAGGCCTCTGCAGCTGATCTCTCCACACAACAGAAGCAAGTGGATAAGGTCGTGGAAGAATACTCATATATCTTCTCCTCTCCTACTAGGGTATCTCTGCACTGCCAGGTCAAGCATCCCATCGATCTGACCCCAGGCGCACCGCTACCCAATGGGCCAGTCTACCGCCACTCTCTGTTAGAAAATGAGGAGATCAGGAGGCAGATCCAAGAAATGTTCCACAAGGAGCACATATGTCCCAGCTCATTGCCTTATGAGAGCCCAATCATGCTGGTGCAGAAGAAATATGGGACTTGACGACTTTGCATTGATTACCGGGCCCTGAATAAAATCACAATCCGAAACTGGTACCCGATTCCCCAAATCAACGACCTCCTTGATCATCTCACAGGGGCCAAATAATTCAGTAAGATTGATCTGAAGTCTGGCTACCACCCGGTCCCAATAGAACAGACAGATGTATGGAATATTGTCTTCAAGTCAAAAAGTCTTTTTGAATCGTTGTTCATACCCTTTGGTTTGACAAATGCTCAAGCAAATTTTATGAGGATGATGGACGATGTCCTACGACCTTTCACCAATAATTTTGCAGTGGTGTATCTGGATGACATCCTTATCTACAGCAAGACTTGGGCGGAACACTTGCAACATATTTAGCAGGTTTTGCACACCCTATGGCAACACAAACTATATGAAAACTTGGAAAAATTCTCCTTCATCATGGACATGGTCCATTACCTAGGATACATCATTGATCAGCATGGTGTGCATGTGGATCCAGCCAAGATCGAGGTCATATGTGACTGTCCATCCCTAACCACACTCACTAAACTTCGAAGCTTCTTGGGCCTCGCCAATTTCTATCGCAGGTTCGTGTTGGGATTCTCTCATGTCGCATGGGCCCTCAGCCAAGTAACCAGGGGTGGTGGTAAGGCAAAATTTGTGTGGGGCATGTCCCAACAACAAGCCCTTGATGACTTGAAGAATCATTTTTGCTCATCCCCAGTACTTTCATTACCGGACCTGTAGCATCCCTTTGAGATCAAGACAGATGCTTCAGAATATCTTGTGGGCGTCATTCTCACTCAACTCGGCCATCCTGTGGCATATCATAGTGAGACACTATCAGATGTTGTCTGTAAGTACCCTACTTATGACAAAGAAATGTACTCCATTGTGTAAGCCTACCGCCAATGGAGACATTACATTCTTGGGAAGGAGACAGTCATCCACACTGATCACAAGCCACTACAGTTCATGTAGACCCAAGGCAAATTGCAGAATGACCGCCATCAAAAGTGGTCAACATACTTACAGCAGTTCCACATCAACATCAAGTATAAAAAAGGAAGTACCAACCAAGATGTTGATTGCCTCAGTCGAACTCCAGTCACGGCACTCACCACGGTGCTAGACTCTTGCAGCCACGAGACCTTCGGATGTCCCCACCTCTACGAGACAAACCCCGACTTCTCCACCACATACCAAATGTTGGGCGCCAACTCAATGGTCGCTAATTTCCATATTCAAGATGGGTTGTTGTGTTGTCTAATCCATTTCTATGTTCCTATCAAGCGAGCGCATGAAGCTGATTTGGGAAGCTCACTACAGTCGAGTGGAAAAACACTTTGGCGTGGAAAAGACAATGGCAGTGTTGTAGAAACATTTCTACTGGCCGAAACTTCGACAGGATGTCGGCAAGTATATCAGATCTTGCACCACCTACGCTATTGCCAAACCGACCACTAAGAAACAGGGGTTGTACACCCCTCTGCCTACTCCTGACAGGCCATGGGAATCCATCTCAATGGACTACATGTCATGCCTCCCATCCACCAAGAGGGGAAATGACTGTGTTTTTGTGGTTGTTGATCGCTTTTTCAAGATGACGATTCTAGCCGCCTGCAAGAAGAACATCACAGCAGAAGCCACTGCCAAGCTCTTATTTGAATGAGTATGGGTACAGTTTGGGATCCCACAAACCATTATCTCAGACCGTTCCGCAGCACATTTTGGTAGAGCCTCTGCTCACTACTGGATACCAAGCTCACCAAATCCACTGCCTTCCACCCCCAAACAAATGGCCAAACTGAGGTCGTCAATCGGATGGTCGTACATATCCTGCTCATGTACAATTCAAAACACCCCCACACATGGGATGAAAGTCTTCCCTATGTCTAGCATAGTTACAACCGAGCCCTGCATAGCTCAACTGGACATAGCCCTTTCCCAGGTGGGGTTGGAATTCCAACCATTGGGCCCCATGGATGTTGCACTACCCCTAGCGACCACCTCGACCGACTCGTCCCCTACTCCACCAGAAGCTGACAAAGCCACCTGAGTCATTGAGAGAATCCAACACATCCACCAGTAGGTTCAAGATATTCTACAGAAGTCTAATGCCAAGTACAAGCAGCGCCATGATCAACATCAGGTGCCACATAAGTTTCAGGTGGGCGACAAAGTTTGGTTGCACTTGCAGAAAGAACGCCTTACAAGGCCCCATCAAAAGCTTCACCCACTCCATTATGGGTCATACACCATCACCAAAGCTTTGGGTGACAATGATTTTGAGCTCAACATTCCCCCTTTCATTGGCCTACACCCAGTGTTCAACGTGACTCTCCTTCAACCATATTTCACACCATTATTGGACACCTCAGATATAGTAGAGCAGTTGAAACCGACAGAGCTCAACCCTGACTGCATGCAATAGGAATCCAGTAATCAGATTGTGGACACACATATCAAGGGCACTCGACGGCAAGGGATCCAGCTTTATCGAGTCATCAAAGCAGGGTAGCTCCAACACCAAGGCAAGTGACTCACCCGAGGCCAAATTCAGCAGAAATTTCCTCATCTGATGGGGGAACTCAACACAATGGATATCATTGTTTCCTAAGGAGGGAGGATTGATCCATGTGGATATTGGTGGCCACCCACCTATTCCACTGGCTCGAAAAACAGTTTTCCACCTTTTGCAATTTTTCGGGTTCCAAACTTCTGGGGCCATTTTGAGGCCCTAAACAATGTTTTTGGGGGATTTTAAGCTCTAGTCCAATGGAAAATCATTCTTCTCGGTTAGACCTTTCCAACAGGCTATCGTGCGCCTAAAACGAAGATCGTATGCAAAATTTATGACCCCGGGAAGTTGATGTACTAACATGACTTTTGGTGCTTCATCTCCTAGGGTTAGGTTTTTGGATGTCTAGGGTTTTTGACATTCCTTTTTATTGTAAAAAGGTCTTCAGAGCCTCACTGTAATCATCTTCTTGTGAATGAGCACAGCCTTCACATATCTTCTTAGAGATAAGCCGCCACCATTCCAACAAGCTTGTTTTCCGTTGCATTTTACAGTTTCAATGTATTTCCTTATTGAATAGAAAACTAGTTTTATTGTATCTCTGTTATTTAGTGTTAAGCATCTTTTAATAATCTGTATTTATTTTGTTCTTCTCATAAAATCCGAATCAAGTTTCTACCAACGTTTTTGGGTTTGATTGAATATAAAACAAGGAATTTGAGATAAATAGTGAAGCAAATTAATGACAGTTATGAAAATGGACTAATTAAACATTTATGTCTAACAAGTTAAATGAGTTTTTTTATTACATATATTCCATACCATATTGCAGGTTTCAAATTAGGATTATTTTGTTATTGTAGTAAAGGATATGGATTTTTTTAATATTAAAAAATATCATTTGAAGGAAGATAGTTTTCATTCAAAGCATATTTAAATGCATACTCAAGTTCCTAAATACAGCTTGAGTGGGCCTAATGGTTAAGAACATGTGTTTCCTCCTAAAAGGTCACAAGTTCAAATCCAAAGGGGGGTAGGGTATGTATACCTCCCTTGTCCTACAAACAAGGGGTCCTCATACATCAATTGGGTATCTGGCTTGGCCATGACCTTAAAATTAGATTATTGTTTGTTATTATTATTAAAGCAATTTCATGATTTTAACAAATTCAAAGTCAAACCAAAGCCAATTAGCATAAATTTTATAAACCATTGTTTTGATAAAAATTGTTTAGCATATTTTAGTAACCTATGTTTGGAGTGAACACTTAACTACTCATCAAGAATTATATAAATTCTATTGTTATTAAAAAAAAATCATTATTTTTACAAATCCAAATCCAATTGGCATAATTTAATGGTAAAATTGTTTAGCATATTTTAGTAAACTATTTTAGAGTGAACATTTAACCCCTCATGAAGAATTATTCAAATGTAAATTATGGTTGTTAATGAAATGAGTGTTGAATATATAGAAGAAAACAATTGCAAAAACATGAAAAGAAGGATCATGATCTTCAAGAAACGGAGAAGAAGGTTATTGTCTTGAAGACTCAACTAGAAGAGGCAAAGAAGATAGAAGAAGTGGTGAGAAGCCAACTAAAAGAAAAGAAAGAAAATTGTGAAAAGCTAGAAGCTTAAATAGTTTCCTTTAAAAAAAAAAATAGAGAAAACCATTCATCAATTGAATAGAAATTCGAAGTTTGGAAAGAGTATTGAAATCTTAGATAATATTCTCAATTGCCAAATGTCACCATTCATCAAGACAAGTCTCCACTACAACAATAAACAATAGAGTATAATATGTACACTAACATGTTAAATGTCAATTGTGTACTTCACCTATCCATCAACCAAGGGATTGATGTAACTACATCACTAAGAGGTTGATCAAGATTAGATCATGGTATATTCACAAAGAAGTATAAATCTCTAAATTTTGGATTGTAAAGTTTCTACCAACATTTTTGGGTGTGATTGAATATAAATATTTTCCTTCAACTAAAACAAGGAATTTGAGATAAATAGTGAAGCAAATTAATGACAGTTCTGAAAATGGACTAGTTAAATATGTATGTCTAACAAGTTAAATGAGTTGTTTTATTACATATATTCCATACCATACTGTAGGTTTCAGATTAGGATTTTTGTGTTATTGTAGTAAAGTATATGGATTTTTTTAATATTAACAAATATCATTTGAAAGAAGTTAGTTTCAAAGCATATTTATATGCATACTCAAGTTCCTAAATACAACTTGAGTGGGCTTAATGGTTAAGAACATATGTTTTCTCCTAATAGGTCTTAATGGTTAAGAACCTCTGTTTCCTCCTAAGAGGTCACAAGTTCAAATCCAAAAGGGGGTAGGGTATGTATACCTACATAGACTTTACTGGTCAAATCACTCAGAGGGAGTCCCTTGTCCTACAAACAAGGGGGTTTCATACACCAATTTGGTGTCTGGCTTGGCCATGACCTTAAAATTAGATTATTATTTATTATTATTATTAAAGCAATTTCATGATTTTTACAAATTCAAAGCCAAACCAAAGCCAATTGACATAAATTTTATAAACCATTGTTTTGATAAAATTGTTTAGCATGTTTTAGTAACTTTGTTTGGAGTGAACACTTAACTACTCATCAAGAATTATATAAATTATATTGTTATTAAAACAATAAATTATATTGTTATTAAAACAAATTCATTATTTTTACAAATCCAAAGCCAATTGGCATAATTTATAGCTAAAATTGTTTAGCATATTTTAGTAACCTAAATTTTAGAGTGAACACTTAACCCCTTGTGAAGAATTATTCAATTGTAAATTATGGTTGCTAATGAAATGAGTATTGAATATATAGAATGGCCAAGGCAAGTTGGGGAAAAATATTGGATAAAATAAAAATAAAAATAAAAAGTTGAATAGAAAATCAATTATTAATAAAATATAGATTTAATTTGCCAATTGGGTTCAACTTGAATGGTTGGGAAAAAAAAAATTATCCTCTCCACCAAATTCAAAACTCGTTTGTGGGTGTGTTTACCCCTCATATGTCAATTAGGGCTAGCAAGGAACTAACAATCTCACTCTTGCTCAAGTGCATAAGGGTGGAACAAAATGTTTCGAAATTTAAACCTTGTGGGATTTTGTTTAATTGATCGATGTCGTTGTCAAGTTATTGCCAATAATCCAACATGCTATGCAAGTCCCCAATTCAAATACCACAGGTTAGATGTAATAGTCACCCACTTTAATCAATTGACATGTCATGTTTTCCTTCTTTCTTATGTCTGAAAATTGCCCTCTACTTTTTCCAAGAAAAACACTTCACTAAAAATCCTCCAAGTGATTCTCCATAATCCATTATAATCCATGGATGATAAACAAAATAAATCATCGACCTTGATCACTAAGATTCTCCATAATCCATGTATGATAAACAAAATAAATCTAAGATTCTCCATAATCCATGTATGATAAACAAAATAAATCATCGACCTTGATCACTAAGATTCTCCATAATCCATGTATGATAAACAAAATAAACCTGTGACCGGAAAGATCTAACATCTAGCTCATCATTACTTGAGCTAACTAATCAAGACCAAGAAATGTCGGGGTATATTTAAAGATTCTATTATTTGAAACACAATCAACATTATTATTTATTATTTCTGGTACTCTTGAGAGTGAAGTATTTGCTCCACACAAACTGAAATATATACCTGCAGTATAGGTGAATGTAATTAACGTCATCTCCATTTAGTTCTTAATAGTTATGTAGATTAGTCAAATCAAATATTTAGTTTCAAATTCAATTTAAATCGGAAAACTTTGTTGGCAATTTAGATGCGATAATATTTGGTGTCAAATGCGATTTAAATCGCAAAACTTTGTAGGCAATAAATATGTCTAGGACAGCATTCTCATTCTCTCTTCCAAGAGACAATTTGCCACCCCGTATATGATAATTACATCAAGTTTCAAGTACTGTATATTAGGTCAAGCAAAGACTTGAGTTTGTGGACAAGCAAAGAACTCAATAGAACGAAAAATTCCATAAAGTTTGTGGACAATCAAAGAATTCAATACACCCTGAATTCCATGTCTATGGCATGGCTCTGCTTTCAACATTTTAATTATGCTTTTGCTATAATCAATATATACCAAAGTAGAGATACAGTATGCGTTAACCAATATATGTAATTGTAATGGATGTCATTCCCATTTAGTTTAAATCGGCGTCCAATATAGTTCTGTACATTCATCGAATCATGTATTATTTTCAAATGTGATATAAATCCTGCACTTTGTTGGAGGCAAGTTAGACGCTAAATATGGCCTGGTACAGCATTCTCATTCTCTCATCCAAGAACGGTTTCCCACCCACCAAATTTCTACAAGTGTATAGTAGAAGCAAAGAATTCAATACAACTTGAATTCCACGCCTATGATATGGACTATGGATTAACATTTTAGTTACGCTTCATTATGATAAACTATGGACTATGATAAACTACTATAATCAATATTTAATAAATCAGAGATCCCAATGGTTCATTATAGAGTCCGTAATATTCATTCATCTACTTTGAATTAATTGGACATATACAGTTAAATTTCCAGTAAAAACAAAACCAGTCAGGTTTGGTTGGCGTCCTTTATCTGCTTCCATCCCTACTTTAGACGTTTAACTTGGTTCTACAATGAACATTACAGAGTGAAACAAAATCAATACTCAGCAGATAACGCAATTAAACTAAATGGGAATGACATCCATTACAATTACAGGAAAGAATTGCTACACGTTACAGGAGATTAAACAACATACTCATGAAAGTATTGCTACACGTTAAAGGAAAATTAAACATCATCATATAACTTCTACCTTCACGTCTACAACAAATAATTACGCTGTATTTTATTGACCAGTGCCTATATTTTATTGACAGAATTAACTATTGCCAAGCAGGAAATCTGAGATTATTTTTATACTACAATAATAACATACAGAGTTATAAAATATGAAATAAATAAAGCAAATACTACGACTCGCATACAAGATATCAAGTTTTACAAACATCATGGATAAACTTCACGATTAAGATACAAAGATTATCATGCACCATACAACATCATGGATAAACTTCACGATTAAGATACAAAGATTATCATGCACCATACCATAAAATGTCATCAGATTTGAAAACATGTGCTAGAACCAAAGCTAATTGTTTGTTCTACTTCTCGCATCAAGAACACAAACGGAAATAGGATGTAAGAATATAAAACAAACAAAAAAGCTCTACGAATAAAAAAGAGTCGTCTACTTGCACAAATCTTTCACTTGTACAGAATTATTTTCATCAAATAAATTGGAAATTCTAATGTGTGCACTTCACCCTACAATAGGCCATGCCTAAGTTCAAGCAAGCCCGTAGCAGTTTAAATAAACATGCAGAGATTACTTACCCTCGACATTTACAATCCCTGGCTCAAAACTTGTTATACAGTACTTCATAAAATATACCCATTAAGGAAGGAAGAGTACAGAGAAAATCAGATTTATATAGAATTGTCTCACAACTCAGCGACACCATACCCATACAAGAAAACAATTTTAACAAACCATGGATCAACTTCAAAGTATAAGATATAAAGAAGATTATCATGCATGATATCATAAAATTTCATCAGTTTTGAAACAATGTGCTCGAAACTAAGCTAGCTTTTTGTTCTACTTCTCACATCAAGAACACAAACTGAAATGGGATGTAAGAATATAAAACAAACAAAAAAGATCTCCGCAATTAAAATAAAAAATTAAAAAAAAGGGGCATCTACTTGCACAAATCTTTCAGTTATACAGAATTGTTTTCATCAAATAAATTGGGAAATATAGTGTGGACTTCACCCTACAACAGGCCATGCCCAAGTTCAAGCAAGCCCGTAGCAGTTTAAATAAACATGAAGTAATTACTAATCCTCACCATCTACAATCCCTGGCTCAAAACTTGTGATACAGTACTTTCTAGAATATACCCATAAAGGAAGGAAGAGAATAGAAAATCAGATTTATTTGGAGTTGTCTCGCAACTCACTGGCACCATGTGCAAAGTGGCAACGATCCCCAAATGTGCATGTGCCTTGCGCATAGTTTTCACAGAGCTTGGTCTTGAAATTGTTTGTAGTAAACGAAGGCTGCTTTGCAGCAGGCAGTACAGCACTTGTGTGCATGATGAGCTGACGAACCATGGCACTTGCTTCCTTTATCTGATCAAAACTACCTTCCAACTCAATATTCTTCAGGTTGGTATCAGACTCGTGATCTCTTATAGCTAATTTTGCACCAGTTGCACGAGAAATATGTTTAGAGTTTATACCACCTTTCCCAATTATAGGGCCAGCAAGAGCCGCATCAACACTTATTTTTGCAGTTGCCGAAGCACCAAATGTAGCAGCAGCTGCCATACCAGGAGGAGTAGCCTCACGATAGCCAGGACGGCCTACAGGCTTTCCATCTAAGCCACCAACTGGGAACCTACTGCCAAAAGGTCCTGTTGCCCAATCATCTTTGAGATTGTGTGCAGGTGCATTTACCTTCGCAAGCTCCTTTTCGCCATGGGCAAAATGACACTTGTCTCCAAATCGACATCCTTCTCCAGTATTATAATTACTACAAAGGCGTGTCTTGTAATTTGATGCATTTAATGTCGGCTCTGCTGGCAAAACTCCAACAGGTTTCTTTGAAGCTGCACCTAATGCACTCCCCAAACTTGGAATTTGAGTAACAGGATTCACTCCGCCTTGAACATGATGCTGGAAATGGCAACCTTCTCCGTAAGGGCATCCAGATGTACTGCAAATAAGAAACATTTGAACTAAAAATTAACTTGAAGATGATATAATTTAAAAACCTACTAGGAGGTTCATAGGATAACCAAGCAAATAAATAGCATTTCTATTGAATTCATAAATCCATAGTAAAGCTGTCAGAATGAAAACATCAGGTGAGACTGCTAAACTCAACTCAAGTAAATACATGCTTTGGTTAATTCAATCTTTGTAGAACCTATTCAAACATTTTAATTTGGGTCATAATTAAACAAACATTAGCCCTTTTGAACCTAGTAGTATCAAGAAAAGTATGCTATCAGTGCATCTCACAAATATCACAGTACAGATATCTAGTGGCAGCTTATAAATGCAATGGAAGCCTACAATCTATCAAGTAAGAATACATGAGTCTATGCAAAACACAGTCTTATATTTGATCCCTRCATCTAACACATCCCTAATCTATATGAATTCCTGCAAAAGGTTAAGTCTAGGCCCATGTGAATAGGACTCRGAAATTGAGGGAGGTTAAAAAATAACCCCACCACATATGTTTATTGTAATTATTGTTTTACTGCAAAAGSAAGAAGTTTGTTGCAGATGTCTCAAGGAAACCACACTTGTACCAACAGCTAATGAGTTCTTTATCTGAAAGAAATTCATTTGCATATTAACTGTTGCATGCTTTAATCTCTGYCAGTCTGTAGTTTAGTGGTAAGTCCTAAAAATAGGTGTMTGAGACCCCCTTGTTTGTGGGACAAGGGACCCCCTCGACGCAGCRATTTGACTGCTAAAGTCTACAGAGGTATACACCCTATYCCYCTCTGGATTTGAACTTGTGACCTTTTAGGAGAGAAACACATTTTTCTTAACCATTAAAACCACTCAGGCTTAGAACCAAGGACTAATTCATAAAAACTTGATTTTAGTACAGGAAATTATCATATGACATTGTGGAAACACCTCAGCCTACTTGCATATTTTGCTGCAGAAGTAGGTTTAATTCAATACACTGCATTGGCTTGTTTTTTTTTTAAATCACACATACCGCACAAGTGCATGACTTATGGTATAAAACGAGTTCTAAAATACTTTCTAGTGTAAAAATCTTAGCAGATCTTTGAAGTATCATTTATAGAAATTTAGCAATTTTTTTCTTAATTTGCAAATTTCTTTACATATGTGAAATATGATAATACAAGTAAATGAAATATGACAACACAGAGAGGAAATGGACAGCAACAAATCAAGATAATGTTTAATGATAAGCATCCATATCTATTATCTGTTTCTTAAAGCTGCATTCACTAATTAGAAGAGTAAGTTCACTAGTTTTAAATCATTTAATAAAATATTTTAAATGAAATAGACATCTTAGCCGACTAGCATATTTTGCTACAGGGGTGAGTTTAATTCAATACACTGCATTGTGCTTGGTTTTTTTATTGAAAAATCACACATACCGCACAAATGCATGACCTATGGTATATAAGGAGTTTTAAAATACTTGCTATTGTAAAAATCTTAGCAGATCTTTAAAGTATCATTTATAGAAATTTCACATTTTTTTCTCAATACTTGCAAATCTCTTTATGTATGTGAAATATGATAATATGACATGTAAATGAAATATGGCATCACTAAGAGGAAATGGACCGCAACAAATCAAGATGATATTGATGATAAGCATTCATATCTATCATCTATTTCTTAAAGCTGCATTCACTAATTAGAAGAGTAAGTTCACTATTTTAAATCATTTAATAAAATATTTTAAATGAAAGACATTCCTTTTGTGTAAAATTCATAAACAATTGCAATGTTTCGCTCTTTAAAAATTCTTTTTGAATAGGTTAAGATTATAACCTGAAAAACTTGGTGCATGCCTTTGATTTGCTTCCTAAACCTGTTGGTAACGACTCCTTTTCTGTTCAAGAACATTAACTTATTATTTCAGTTCCTTTATGTAAGTGAAGCTTGATTATTGTATCATATAAATTCCTTCTCTTCTTTACTATTGACAGGCATAAAAAACAAGCTGACAAAACATTAACAGAGAATTCATAATTGAGTTTAAAATTAACACCAAGCAGGCATAAATTTTGTACTAAACACTCAAGAACAAATAGACGCTCATATAAATACAAGCATCAAGAACAAACAGACGCTCATATAGATACAAGCATATGCCCGTAATAAATGAAAAAGTTGAATTCAAAATATATTAGACCTCTGCTCAACTTCACAAGGTCCATGTATGTGATATCATATTTCAATTATTTTATTGCACTTGCCAAAGCTTCTCATCCCAGCATGGAGATGTTATTGATCACTCATCTGAATATGATTCTCTAAGATGATGGTTGGATGCCTGCAAAGTCTTGGGTTACACATTTTATCATTCAATGTGTTACTAGCATATTGCCTTGAGAAATATGCCACACAAGAACGTCAAAATTGGATTGCAAAAAGTTAATTTTTTTGGATGATGTTAAAATGCACAATTCACAAAGCAATATAGGTAAATGTTAGAATGCAAAACTCACAGAACAGTGTAAACATAGAACTCTAACAAAACACGCAGAAGAGGAGTAACAAACTGACTTCCTACTTTGGCTATTCAAAAAATCGGCGTTATAATAGTTGATTAAGAATTATTCAACTCAAACCCCGCCAAATGTTAGGAAGTAAGAGACTAGCTTTAACCTCCAAGTGGTTTTGACTCCAAGAAGAGGCCTTATACATCAGGTAAATATAAAAATGTGTGGAATACCAAACAGTGAATAGCATGCAATGTTCTACAAACCAGAGTTTGTACAATTATTAGTGGCTTTATATAGAGTGAGATTATCACAATTTCAAAACCCATAAAGTAATCTCCAATAATACTGAGATTCTGAAGTCAAATGTGCCCTCCCAAAAAAAACTAGGCTTCCACTAGTGGGAAAATGGAATCCTATACAAATGACAAATAACGAGTTGAAATCATTTCAACCCTTGGAGACATTTCACTAGGCCCAGACACAGTAAATGACATAATGAATAACCAGCAATCTTATACTAGACAGGACTTCAGATGCTTATTGGTAGAGCTAACATCACAATTTCAAAACCCATAAAGTAATCTCCAATAATACTGAGATTCTGAAGTCAAATGTGCCCTCCCAAAAAAATACTAGGCTTCCACTACAGTGGGAAAATGGAATCCTATACAAATGACAAATAATGAGTTGAAATCATTTCAACCCTTGGAGACATTTCACTAGGCCCAGACACAGTAAATGGAATAAAGAATAACCAGCAATCTTATACTAGACAGGACTTCATATGCTTATTGGTAGAGCTAACAATTTGTTTGTGTTTGTTCAAACATATTGGTATCTGACAATTTGGTTTTTTATGTTGACAACTACTGGTAGAAATATAGAATATATGCTATACAAATTTTTAATCCACTTGATCAACCCATCTAATGAGTTGTCACAAGTTCAAAACCTCAGTAAAGTCCTGATAAGACCACCATCTAACATGATGTCAAAAGCTCAAAACCTAGAAAATTATTTCACTGGATAAAACCATTAACCTAACAACAAATGTGCCTCCTTCCAACAAAGGAAAACCTAGTAAGCCTCTAAAACAATGAAAGAACATCTTCTTTTCTTTTAGCAGGCCAATCAATATAAGAGATTTGGATCACCCACATCAACCAAATAACATATGCCTCCTCTCAACAACAAAAATCTGTAAGTCCTCTCTACCACAATGGGAAGCTCAAGCTTACTTTCAGTCATATTGCAATCTTTTAGCAGTCCAATAGGGAAAACCTTAAGCACCAGACAGACTTCCCATAAATGCCTGCCATAGAACCTTGATGTGACAGTGTTTCTATCTGGAGCCTTGCAAAACATCAAGATTCCACCTGCATTTATGGCAAATCTGTCTGGTGTTTAAAGCTCCAATATAAGAGATTTGGATCACCCATGCCACCAAAACAATATCCAGGACCAAGTTTACACAAGATCAAAAACCCACCACAATATATTGAGGCAATATACAGTAGATCCTACACAAATTCTAATCCCCTTGATCAACCCATCTAATGAGTTGACATATGTTCAAAACATCAGTAAAGTCATGATAAGCCCATCTAACGTGATATCACAAGTTCAAAACCCAGAAAATCATTTGAATTGATCAAACCAAGACCCTGGTGTGAAATGTGTCTCCTCTCAACCAAAAAAAAAAACAGAAAATCCAGGCCTCTTCAACAATGGAACCTGGATCCTGGAACCTTCTTTCAATCAACTTGTATTCTTTTAGAAGTCAAAAATAAGAGATCAGAATCACTCACGTCGACATAATAAAGTCGTGAGCAGCCCACCATCTATCTAGTTGTCACAAGTTCAAAACCCAGAAAGTTATTTCAGTGAGAAGAACAGACCCGAATATCAAATGTGCAACCCCCAACAAAAAGACAGAAAACTTAGTCCTCTACCACAATGGTAAGCTCAAGCTTACTATCAGCCATCCTGTATTCTTTTAGCATTCAAATAAAAAGATATTTGAATCACCCACGCAAGCAAAATAATGTCCTGATCAACCCCCTCACAAGTTGTCACGAGTTCAAAACCCAGGAAGACATTTCACTCAATAGAATCCAGATCCTAAAGCCAAGTTTACCACTTCCAAAACAAAAATAACAGAACGCCTAGGCCTTTACCACAATAAGCTCAAGCTTACTTACTGTCGGTCAACTTGTATTCTCTTAGTACTCCAACATAATAATTCAAATAAACCACCGTCCACCAAATAACGCTGTGATCAAACCTCTTGCGAGTTGTCACAAGTTCAAAACCCAGAAAATAATTTCATTCAATAAAACCTAAAAACCCTAATATCAAATACCCCGCGCCCAAAACATACGAAAACCTAGGTCTCCACTTCAACGGGTAGTTACAGCTCACTGTCAGTTATCTTGTATTCTTTTAATATTTCAGCGTAAGAGAACACTTTAGGCTGGCTATAAACGAAAACGGTGGCGAGCCAAAATCCCACAAAATCATTTTACTCACTGAAGTTCAGCCCCTAATATCAAATGCCAAACCCCCGAAACCCCCACAGCCCTCTGCCCGAAAAAGAGAGAAGCATAAATATTTCAATGTAAGAGATAACTATAATGGCTTACAATACATAAAGGTGGTCCCAAGTTCAAATCCTATAAATGCATTTTACTCACTACAGCCCAAATCCTAGTGCAGAACGCCAAACACCGAAAAACAATCCCTTAAAAAAATGAAACCCTAGGCCTCTACAGCCATTCGAAGCTCAAGCTCACTGCCAGTTTTTCAAATAAATGAGATCAAAATAAAAACACGGAACATACCTGGTAGTGAACCGAATGTGAGACCACCGGACTTGAATCTGTTGCCATCCCCGAACATGGTACTCTCCTGGGGATTGAACCTGCCACCATTTTCGTTCAAAAAGGCATCGGACCTCGCCTTCTTGCGGGCGTGCCCAAATGGGTCCATGAGATCTTCGAGCTAAACCCTCCTATATAATACAACCAAACTGGACCAGAAATGTTCTCAAAACCCCTGTCTAAGCTCGATATATCCAACCCAATAAGTTCAAAACCCGCGAAAAACCCTTAAAACAAAACCAGAAAGACAAAGACAACTCAAAAATTGTTATTGCAGATGACCATCAAATATCAATGCCAGTTACAGTGTAGCTGATAACAAGCTATAGCATAACTCTCGAAATCAAGACCTAGGTTTTGGTGAAAGACATCCTTAAGGGGTAAGAGCTAGTATATATATACAAGGTATGAATCGCGATTCACAATTGTTGAATAGGGTGGACTCGAAAGTCGATTTGATTTTTTTAAAGGATAATTGTGGGTAAGGCTGGGAAAAAGGGGAAAATGTGGGCAAGGAAATAAAACTAATGGTTAAAGTAGAGAATGGTGAGGGTCACTAGGGTAATTAATGGGTTTTTAAATCTGATTTTGAAAGTGCTTCTCTTCACCACGACTGTTATGAATCGTATTGTGAATCACTGAATTGTAACACAACCAAGTCGACTATTATGAATAGTATTGTGAATCCAAGTTTGTAAGTGATTGGTGTTAGTCTTTAAAGACATGGTGAAAATTTAAATGTTTAAAAAGTGAGGAATTCTTTTGTGAATATAGAATAAGATTTTATTCATTTTGGATGGTTTCAATGGTATTTAAAAAAAAAAAATTAAAGTGTATAAGTTTTTTGGAAATAAATTGTGTATGATATTTTAAAATGTTTATTTTTTAGGGGACATTCTATTCATAGTTGGGGATGAATAAAGTTGAAATGATAGAAAATAGTGCACTATAGCAGATTTATAGGGTTAAAACAATGAATAATCGTTGTAAAAAATTATTGAAAAAGCATGGAGTCGTTGTGGAAAAAGATAAAATATTAAAGTAAGCATTGGGTAAAAATATTGAATATTAATATAGTGGTGGCAAGAGCTACAGGGGTCATCTTTGACCCTGAGGGAAAGCAGGTATCTACCTATGTCTAGGTGTTGGGGATAGCAACAAATAACCAAGTGGAAGTGTATGCTCTTCACCTAGGCATGTCAATCACCATCTGTTTGAGGATAAAGGAGTTGATTCAAGGATCATTATTAAGTCCCTCGTCTTTAAGGAAACTTTCAAGGATCTCCAATTGGCCTCAATCATTGCTAGAGTTACAAAGTTATCCCAAAAGTTGAACAAACACACTCTCTAACATGTCCTATGAGAAAACAATTGAAAGGTGGATACTCTCGCCAAAGAAGCTTGGAGCATGCCATAAAGACTCTTGAAAAAAATTGGAGGGGGTGGGGGGTGTTTATCCATATCCCTTAAGGTCACCACGTGCATTACCACATAATAAGTGGAACATGCAATGATCACATGGATAGCATTAATGGTGCATAGGTCACAAGTGAGTGAAGTAATAACTCATATCATCGACCCACTCTGAGCACTTTGAAACAAAGCATGGAGCATTTGTTGTTTAAACCACCCCCGGTCTCTTCTTGGTTGGGAGGTGGGATAAACCACTATGAGGTTTGGAAATGTCTGAGTGATGAGGGCGTAGTTGGAGAGCAAAGTTATCAATCATTGGCCATCATATGGAAGCAATTGGGGAAGCAAGTCAGTTTGCCTTCTTGGACAAAGAGCAACAACATTTGGTAAGTGTAAAACCTTTATGGAGTTTGCCTTCAGCCTGCACCATAAATTATTTTGTACTTTCCTTTGTTTTATAGGGATGTATAATATGGAAAAAAAAAATCCCCCTTTTCATGTAGTGTCCTTCCTTGTGAGGCTTGTAGTGTAGGCATTCATGTTTAGACTTTGGTCCTGTATGGTTATGAGGATAGAATTCGGGCCTAGAAACTCTGTCACTTTGTATATTTTCTCAAATTATTGCAGTTTGTTTTTCCATGGTTTGTATTACTTAGTAAGGTTTGTATTGTTAGCACTCTGACTTGGGTCTTGGCTCTATATGATCACAAAGTCATAAGTGGGTCTTGGAGGTTCTATCCCTTTGTTCCCAAAAACCCATGGTTTGGATTTTGGTGGAGTGGCTTCAATCTGTTGTGGACAAATTCTAGGGACGCCCCTTTCAGCATTTTCATACAACCCTCCCCCCTTTTACTTCTTTGGGTACTTTGTAGTAAAGATTTGAGTTATTGGTTCACCTTTAAAAGAAATTTGGGAAGTCAAATCTCGATAGAGTGATCAGTTTCGATGGGCCTCGTTCTGCATGGCAACCCAAGTTCAAAACTTGTCATTATCGAGAGGAGACACCCAAAAAATCCAGCCATTATAAGGGTTGGTGTGGCCCAAACCAAGTGTGATCCTTGGATGATTTTGACAGCTTAGATACCCCTGGGTCACGGTTTCTTAGCCATAGGCTAGTCCCACAAGTCATGGGCACGCTAGTAAACAAAAAAAAACAAGAAAATTGGGAAGGAGAAAGGAAGTGGTTCTTGTTTGGCTTGACTCTTGATTGGAAAGGTTAACTGGGAGTCGAAAGCTCTGCTCCTCAACCCGTTCAATAGCCAAAAGAAGGCTTTTAGCCACACTCTAGATACACAAGATACTAGAGATCTTAGTGGTGCAAGTAGTGCACATCCCTTAACCTGGAGAATTACGGATTCAAGAAAAATTGAGGACATTCATAGGCAAAAGTAGAGGCATGGGGAACATTTGCAAAACAATGACACTTCGATGAGAACCCTCTCATACTTGGTCCATAAATTGGAGGCACAACAATAAGATCTGTTTTGAAAGATAATGGACATCCTTGAAGAGCATGGGGAAAAACCACAGGTATTGAAATGGATTGCTACAAACTAAAGCAAGTGGTTGGTTACATAAGTGAGGAATACACTTTAGATATTGAGGCTCTGTAGTCAATGAGATAGGAAGACGACAAAGAAGAAGAAGAAGAATTAGACAACAACACAAAGAAACTAAAGAAACAAGCCATAATAACAATTAACTTGGAGCACACACTTGGTGCCAAGTTTTCTTATGTCTCATAAATCTACTTGTATTTTGAATGTCGTTTACAAACTTTATACTAGTCATGTTAGAAGTTTTACAATTCAAGCAAGAAAGAAATAATTAGAAACTAGAGGAGAAAACATAAGAAGGTTGTTGAGAATCCTTTTTGTAACAACAAGGCTAGTTTTTTGTAACTTTTTTCCAATTTTGACCACCTACTAATATAAATTTCCTAATCTCGGTTTAAAAAATATACATATATATTGATTATTAATTGCCAACTTTAAAAATAAAAATAAAAAAAAATCTAAAACATAAAGAAAAACGAAAAATGAAAATAAAACATATATAATTTAAAAGTTAAAAAAAGGTCAAAGGAGAAAAAATGAGATATGTGGAGTAAAAAAAAAGTTAAATTAGGGGAGAATAATTAATGTCAGGGATAGAAACAAATATAAATATAAATATAACCAATCATAATCACTTTAACAAATGAGGGGTTCCGCCACACCAAAATCTCAACATTAAATCCCTACTCAACTTAACTCCTATTATTAAAGAACTAGAAGTACTAAAAATAGAAAAACAATCTCACAACTTAACCATAAGTACTAAATATAGAAAAACAATCTCACAACTTAACTAGAAGTACTAAAAATAGAAAAACAATATCACAACTTTAATCACAAAAATGTCTACAAACTTAGCAACTCTTAATAGCTAATTATTCACAAACTTCGTCATTAATGTAATTTCTCATTAGGGATGGCAGGTGTGAGGGGTGTCATATTTGACCCCGGAGGAAATCAGCGTATCAGAATAATTAATGTTAGGGATAGAAACAAATATAAATATAAATATAACCAATCATAATCACTTTAACAAATGAGGGGTTCCGCCACACCAAAATCTCAACATTAAGTCCCTAGTCAACTTAACTCCTATTATTAAAGAACTAGAAGTACTAAAAATAGAAAAACAATCTCACAACTTAACCAGAAGTACTAAATATAGAAAAACAATCTCACAACTTAACTAGAAGTA
>JZKD02S1783349.1:69038-91526 GCA_000966675.3 Picea glauca
TTTTTAAGACTACAACCATACAAACAGATGTCCCTCAAGCAAGCCAAGAAGGATAATAAATTATCACCAAAGTACTATGGCACTTATAAGGTGTTGCAAACGATTGGTACTATGGCATACAAATTGGAGTTGTCTACATCTTCACGAGTACACCCAGTTTTCCATGTTTCATGCTTAAAGAAGGTTATAGGTAAAAAGATCCCAGTTCAAACTATATTGCCAGAACTTTATGAGGAAGGAAAAATCATATTGGAGCTTGAAGCCATCACTGACACAATAATTCACCAGCTAAGGAATAGATCCATTTCAGAGTATCTCATTAAATGGAGGAAACTATTGGCTGAAGATTCCACTTGGGAAGATGAGTCTTTTATACAGAAGCATTCAGAGTTACTCAAGCATTGCGGACAACACTTGTCTCACGGGGAGGGGCATGTTAAGCCCTAACATTGGCTCATTAGCCCTTAATTGGGGCATATTACATTAGTAATGTTATTTTATATATGTCATCTTTATTCCATTAGTTGTAATTATACCTCATGTTGGCGACAGAAGTCACTCCTGGATTGCTTGCAGGAGCAGAGCCTGACGCCCATCAGTTTTTTTGTCACGGTTTGTTTATAGATGGGGTGACCGAATGGAAGCCAACTCAAAACGATATCATTCCAACTCTAAACTAGGTCGGGCATGCATGGGTGAGAGAGGTCTTTATAAACTTCAGACAGTGAGTGTAGTAAAGGGTGAATAGATGGAAGACTTGTATGGAAGGAGTGCGAAGGTCTGTTACAAACAACAGGTTCCTAACAGAATGTAGAAGAAGGCATCCAAACGCAAGGTATTCTTGCGCTTAAATACAAAAACCAGAGAATACAATAATGCAACGATAAATCATTTATCATAACAGAACTGTAATAATTCACGCGACTCAGTCAGTCACGAACTCTCTAAGCATGAGACGAAAACTAGATGGAACAAGAAAAATTGTCTGTCATAAACGAGATATCTCAAATACAGATGCATAAGATGAAAACTAGAATAGCTGCTAGAACATTACAGTGGGGAGCTCTGCTCAACCATCAATACTTACAAAATGGAAAAAATGCCTACATATACTCTTCCCTTCCTTTCGCCCAGCAGAGGCGTCTCAAAACTTTCAATGGATGGTGTCACCTCAATCAAATATGGCCTGCATTGTTCTGTCATACGCTACCTTTAATTCAGCATGGTTCGCGCCAGGGGGTAGCTGAGCCCTTTGAATGTTTAACTGGCGTGTACAAGTTCCCTTGATGAGTTGGAGACTCGGCGTGGATTTCCTGAAGGGAACCGGTACAAGGGACCCTCCTGAGTAAATTTCAACCGGGACCTCCATACTCTGCAATAAATGGGTGACATGAGGCTTCACCCACCTTATTTCTCCTTTATCCATTCTGAGCAGGTACCAGGATCCAAATCTCATCAGGCTAGAATCGGCAGAGAACAGTGCCCCCCTTCTGAGAATTAATTCGGCAACTTTGGCCAAATGAAAATGAAAGCACCCCTCACTTCATACCTCCTCTCCTATGACCAGGCATCAGAACCATGGACCCGGTTCTGAGCGCTATCGGGAATTCGGGGTTCAGGATTTAAAAATGCAAAAAACAAGGGGCGCTTGCTCCTCGAAACTTCGATACCCGATTTTGCGATGAGTTCCTCCTTAATGAGCTAGCCCCTACTGGCGGGAACCTGATCCATATGAACTGCTTCCGAGTGACCGTAATCAAACCCTCCATCGGAGTTTCGGCATTCGCGATGTCATGATTCACAAGTCCTCTAGACTCGCGAATCTCCGATTCCCAATGGCGCTTTCGTGCTAGCCTTTTGACTAGGCCCTGGTCCAAGTGACCACCACCATATGCCCTTGACCATCTCGATCGGGGTTTCGCGGTTCACCTTTTTGAAGTGCACAAACTACTCGTCCCCAAGATCCCTGATATCCTGATGGCTTCAAGATCTCCGATGGGTGCTTTCTTGTCGGGAATTTCCCGATGATGTCGATCTCTTGCCACGCGTCCCTTCTCAGGCAGAAATTATAGATCTCCTTCGTTGTTCCTTGCGTCCATGATCAGGCTCGCTTGTGTTTACATCAGAGGTCTCAAATCGGAGAGGAAAACATCCCTGTGCAGGAAATGTCGCTAACATTAGGCTCCACGGGGGATAGAGTCGTCCCCGCGATGCTCTAAGAACTCCTTCTGCAGCTTCAGTGCCTTGCTATTGGGATATGGAGTCACCTATTAGGCCGAAAACATACAAAAAGAAACTAAACAAGAACTAAAAGACAATATTTACAAACAGAGGAGCCACCTAAGGCTCAAATAAAACATTTTTTTAGAAAATGCCCATTCACTGGGCTGTTGAAAACCTCTTTACCCTCTAAATCCTGCAACCCATAGGTGTTGTTGGAGAAAATATCATAGATTTTAAAGGGGCCGATCCATAGGGTGTCGAACTTGTTGTGCTTGCCTTTATCCTATCTAGGTGTGTCCCACTTAAATACCAAGTCCCCGATTTCGAACTCCTTTTTCCTGACCTTCCTGTCAAAAGCCTGCTTGATCTTCTGTTGATGACTGTAAGTTGCGTCCCTCACTTGTTCTCTGATCTTAGATTATATCTGTTAGAAGTGTGATCGGCCCTCAGTTCTTTCCCCAACTCATGAATTTGAGCACTCATCAGTGATTCTTCATACGTGGACTATGTCAAATTAGGAAAAGGGGGAGCTTCCTCAATGTAGTGAATTTCAGGGTTGAACTCGTCTATCTCCTCTCTTTCCTCATGATCAACTAGGTTATTTTGGAGGGGGGCTTGAACCCTTTGATCTTCTCTGTCTTTTCCCCTTTGTTCCCTCGGGAAAACCTGAGGCATATTGTTAGCAGGTCACCTGAAACCTCTATTATCATTGTTTTGGGGATTTCTGTACATGGGCTTCCCTTCTAATTCCAACCTTTCTATCTTGTCAACAATTGATTTTATTGCTCTAGCTGTCTCATCTGTCTGATGGGGCAGGGGAGAGGAACTCGATGAGGAAACTTCAAGCCTGCTCTTAGACATACTTCTATCACCTGTGTTTCTGAGTCGGTTGACAGCCAATATGTTAGATTCGACCTCCACGGTCGCATCCTGCATGAGGGACAGCGTAGCATCTCTTCTCTCTCTCAGCAGTAAGCAGAAATTAGGATCAAAAGCACTGGAGTAAGTGATCATTGCAGAGGCCTCGGAGGGTTTTATCTCAGCAGGGATTATGTTGTACATTTTATTAAATATTTTGGAGAAGTCGGGAACGAACTCTTCTTCTTTTCCCTTCAACGACCCAAACTTTGTCATGTAATACATGAAATCCTTCTTATCTCCCCATCGCCTCAGGAAAGCATTATCCAGGGCGTCAATTCCAGCAATGGACCCGGGAGCTAGTCCTCTAAACCATTTTCTCACCTCACCATCCAGGCTCTGGACAAAAACCCTCATCCAGACATCTTCGTTTCCAATGTTCAGGTTGTCTTCATAACTATAGAAAGTAGCCAGGTGTTCTTCCGCAGTTATGTACCCTTCCCCGGTGAACTTGGGAATATATTTCAAGTAATCTCCAGCAGGAAAAGGATTCATGGGCTGAGGTAAGATCAAGGGAGCATACCTAGCAGCAACTATGGCATCCATTCTATTCAGAGGGGGATTAGCACTAGCCATAGGAATATTAAGTGGAGGAGAATTTGGAGGAGAAGGAGTTCGCGAAGGGGCTACCGGGAATGAATCTCGGAGAGGGGTGGGAAACAAGAGGTGATTCAAGGAACAGGCTACCGAGCTCAAGTCAGCAGGTGCTCCTCCTTGTGCAGGAGCGGGAAAATCTTCTGTGGTCATGGGTCTACGCCAAGGTACATCTTCAGGGGAGAGGGGAGTGACAAGGATTTCTCCCTCCAATCCCAGACCAGGAGGGGAAAACTCAGCAGGAACACTCCCAAAGTTCAGGAAACGGGAAACTTCTGAAGAAGGTCTATTAAGAAATTGAGGAGGAGAAAACGGAGTTCTGACAAAAGGATTACCTGTTTCGGTGGTGGAAGCCTCTGCCTCAAGGGTTTTTCCTTTTCTGAGGACCACCTACGGATCAGTTTCAGGTGTAGCTAAGGGCAGTTGTGGGTGAGACTGCGTGTGTCTGCCTCTGAACGCCACAATTAGTATAGCAGGTTCTCCCCAGCGGAGTCGTCACAGTGGAGTCGCCAGGTTCACAGCAGCAATCTGAATAGTTCTGATATCTAATGCACCTTTTGAATCAGCTAATCGTTGTCGTTCAATCCCAGAGAAAATATTCAACTTCATCCCCGGCAATGACGCCATAAATGTTGGCGACGGAAGTCACTCCTGGATTGCTTGCAGGAGCAGAGCCCGACGCCCATCAGTTTTTTTGTCACGGTTTGTTTATAGATGGGGTGACCGAATGGAAGCCAACTCAAAACGATATCATTCCAACTCTAAACTAGGTCGGGCATGCATGGGTGAGTGAGGTCTTTATAAACTTCAGACAGTGAGTGTAGTAAAGGGTGAACAGATGGAAGACTTGTATGGAAGGAGTGCGAAGGTCTGTTACAAACAACAGGTTCCTAATAGACTGTAGAAGAAGGCATCCAAATGCAAGGTCTTCTTGCGCTTAAATACAAAAACCAGAGAATACAATAACGCAACGATAAAACATTTATCATAATAGAACTGTAATAATTCGTGCGACTCAGTCGGTCACTAACTCTCTAAGCATGAGACGAAAACTAGATGGAACAAGAAAAACTGTCTGTCATAAACGAGATATCTCAAATACAGATGCATAAGCTGAAAACTAGAATAGCTGCTAGAACATTACAGTGGGGAGCTCTGCTCAACCATCGATACTTACAAAATGGAAAAAGTGCCTACATATAACTTCCCTTCCTTTCACCCAGCAGAGGCATCTCAAAACTTTCAATGGATGGTGTCGCCTCAATCAAATCTGGTCTGCATTGTTCTGTCATACGCTACCTTTAATTTAGCATGGTTCATGCCAGGGGGTAGATGAGCCCTTTGAATATTTAACTAGAATGTATAGGTTCCCCTGATGAGTTGGAGACTCGGCGTGGCTTTCCTGAAGGGAATCGGTACAAGGGACCCTCCTGATTAAATTTCAATGAGGACCTCCATACTCTGCAATAAATGGGTGATGTGAGGCTTCACCCACCTTCTTTCTCCTTTATCCATTCTGAGCAGGTACCGGGATCCAAATCTCATCGGGTTGGAGTCAGCAGAGCACAGTGCCCCCCTTCTGAGAATTAATTCGGCAACTTTGGCCAAATGAAAACGAAAGCACCCCTCACTTCAGACCTCCTCTCCTATGACCAGGCATCAGAACCATGGACCCGGTTCTGAGCGCTATCGGGAATTCGGGGTTCAGGATTTCAAAATGCAAAAAACAAGGGGCGCTTGCTCCTCGAAACTCCGATACCCGATTTTTCGATGAGTTCCTCCTTAATGAGATAGCCCCTACCAGCGGGAACCTGATCCATATGACATGCTTCCGAGTGACCGTAATCAAACCCTCCATCGGAGTTTCGGCATTCGCGATGTCATGATTCACAAGTCCTCTAGACTCGTGAATCTCCGATTCCCGATGGTGCTTCCGTGCTAGCCTTTTGACTAGGCCCTAGTCCAAGTGACCACCACCATATGCCCTTGACCATCTCCATCAGGGTTTCGCGGTTCGCCTTTTTGAAGTGCACGAACTACTCATCCCCAATATCCCCGATATCTCGATGGCTTCAAGTTCTCCGATGGGTGCTTTCTTGTCGGGAATTTCCCGATGACGCCGATCTCTTGCCACACACATCCCTTCTCAAGCGAAAATTCTAGATCTCCTTCGTTGTTCCTTGCGTCCATGATCAGGATCGCTTGTGTTTACATCAGAGGTCTCAAATCGGAGAGGAAAACATCCCTGTGCAGGAAATGTCGCTAACACCTCCTAGTCTCCTATATATACCAAGGAGACATTTTCATTTGGAATCATCTTGTACTTGAACATTTATGTGGGGTAAAAGGAGGTTTCCCCCTTGAAGAGGCTTATTATCTTAAATTCTCTCTTTTTCAAGGCGTTGAGTACTTATTCTGAGGTTTTCCTATGCTATATTGGTATTTGGTTCTTAACAGTTATCGATGGAATTTATTCCACTAGGTAACTTGAATAAATCCCATGTTTCATTATTGTGCAAGGATTCCATCTCTTCGACCATGGTGTCCTTCCAGATTTTACCCTCTGCAAAGTCAACTGCCTCACCGACCAACTTGATCTCATCATCGATGGCAGTTAGCACGAATGTGGAACGAAATTCAGGCGGATTATACCTTTTGACTAGTTTTCTTATTCTTTATGACCTCCTTAACACCGGAGTCAGTTGTTCCACCTCTTCCTCAGATTCAATCGACTCATTTGAATCATCTTCTTCGTTCGTCAGTTAAAACGGCACCGTGTCAGGATTATTCTCAGTCTAACCAACTTCCTTAGGCTCAAACTTACCTCCAAATTCTCTTAAGACCACATCTAGATTGTACATTGTTCTCCTTGATGCAGAATCCTAGAGCTTATATCCTTTTAACCCTTCTCTGTAACCAATGAAAATACATTTGTCTGCCTTCTTGTCCAAATTGCTTCTATTTTCCTTGGGAACATGCACAAATCCATCATAGCCAAATACTTTGATATGTGCCATCGACGGCTTCTTACCAAACCATACCTCTTTTGGAGTCGTGTCAAATAGTGTCGATGAAGGAGACATATTCACCAGATATCTTGCAGTCTCGACTGCCTCCTCCAGAATTCTTGTGTGATCCCAGCACCACTGAGCATGCTCCTTTCCTTGTCCATCAACATTTTATTCATTCTCTCAACAACTCCATTTTTTGTGGGGTATATAGTGTGGTATTTTGGCGTTATATGCCACAATGCTTGCAGAACTGATCAAATTCCTTTTCACAGAATTCATCACCAATGTCAATTCTCATCACTTTAATCCTTTTCTCTGTCTTCTTTTCCACAAGAGCTTTAAACTCCTTAAATCTCTTGAAAACCTCTTATTTCTTCCTCAAGAAATATATCCATGTCTTCTTGGAAAACTAATCTATGAAGGATACATAATATAGGGATCCACCAAATGAAGGCATTGTAACTGGGTCAAACAAATCACTATTCACCAATTCTAGAATTTGATTTTCCCTTGTCGCTCTAGATTGAAACCTCACCCGACTTTTTTTCCCATATATGAAATGTTCACAAAAGTTGACTTCTAAACCACATTCAGGAAAACCTTCAACCATACATTTTCTTTGCATAACTCGAAGTCTTTTTTCTCCAATGTGTCGTATCCTCTCGTGCCATAACCTCGTTGGGTCGATTTCATCATGTATTGTCGAGTTGATTTAAACCGACTTGGCTTGAGTTGAGTCGAGTTGCATCGACATCAAGTCGAGTTGAGTCGCAGTCGAGTTAATTTTAGGGCAACAATATTGTTTCATTCAGTCGAGTCAACATTCCCTAACATCTTGTACAGGGTACCGATCCGAACTCCCTTCATTAATACCATTGCACCTATGACCATCTTGCACAAATCCTTCTGAAACTGAGTATGAACACTTGCATCACTCATCTTGCTTATAGATATCAAGTTTCTTTCCAAACCCAAAATGTGTAGCACACCTGGAAGGGCTCTTTTCCTCCCATCATGCAGTCTCAGTTGGACTCTTCCCCATCTGACAATTCTGGTTGTCGAGTCATCCCCCAAGAACAAATCACCCCCGTCATATTGTTCATATTCACAAAACCATTATTTATGTGGTGTCATATGATAGGATGCTCCTGAGTCAATCAACCAGACATCTTGATCCGACTGTGTATTGGTCGACGCCAGATACACATCACCTCCCTTCTCCGAGGTCGTATTTCTCTCAGTCAAATGCTTCCCTTTGGATCTATCACTGCCTTCTATTTCCTTTGACTTACATTCCTTTTTATAATTCCCAGCTTTACCGACACAAGCAATCACACAATACTCCGAGATTTTACCCTAGAAACCCTTAACTGGGAAAACCAGCATTCCTTTGAGCGTTTTGTTCTCTTGTTGTCTTATTCAATTTGAATAAAAGGTTACATGTCTAACCTTGGTCCACACCTAAGACACAATCGACATCATACCTTTTTTCATAGGCAAGAACAACCTTGTATCCAAATCAGCTTACATATACATGACCAATAACCTACAATTTACCATGCATTAGCATTACATCCTTTCATTCTAACATTATCCTTTCTAGCCTTACAACATGCCTCTTTATAGGATTTACAACAGGAAAAACCCTAAATATTGGCGCCCAAAAATGGTTACAGATCCATGCATATAATTGGCTACAAATCTCGATATTTTTTTACAGTCGACTCCAAGTCAGGTTTACCATTCGGCCTCCATTCGATCTCTAGTTGTTCGTCTCACGCTTTCACTTCAACCTCTTGTTAGTTTACTTGTCGTCGATATCTTCGACTTTGACTTTACCCAGTCGAATTCCTCGAAATTTGACTTGTTGTCGATCTACCTCGACTTCGACCTGTTATCGATCCACCTCGACTTTGACTTGTTGTCGATGTTGTCGATCTATATTGACTTTGACCGTCAGTCGATTCTCCTCGACTGGACTTTCACTGCAATTAAAATAAAAACCCAACACATAGAAGCAAGGTGCAAGTTTGGAGAAGGTGACGCAGCTGCTGTAGTGACTCAGTTTCTTCTTGTTCAGTCTTTTGGTATCTCTCTCTTATGCACTACTCCTTGAGGAGGTGTGCTACCTTGGTATAGTGTTTTTGTTTTAGTTGTGGAGGTATTTCTAGTTGATATAGCCTTTGTTCTAGGGTTTATCTATTTGGACTTTATTTGTAAATAGAATCTATCTAAGAAAGGTTGTTGGGTTTTTCCCCCATTTGGGGTTTTCCCAAGATAAATCTCTTGTGTTCTTTTTGTCTCTTATTTATGTTGCTACTGCTCAGTACATGATATATATATATATATATATATGGCAATGAATTAAAATAACACTAGTAACACTAATTCTCTGTAAATAAGGAAAATCTAACATGGTATCAGAGTTGGTTACCTTCAAAAGAGTTTGACCACTGGAAGGAAGATTGTTGCAGCAGCACCTTGCAGATGTAATACTTTGTTAAGCCTGTTGATAACTATACAAAGGACATTGGGGATAATTCCTTCACACATAAGTGCACCCTAAGCTAGTGCACCCCCTGAAACCCTCGGCATGCAGTTTGGTGAAGTGTGAAAAATGAGGTTTTTAAGTGCTAGGGTTTCTACCAGCGAAAAAATGTCAACCAGCATGAGAGTTGAAGATAGATTGGATGGAGCAGATAAATTCAGATCCTGGAAGCATGAAGTTATCCTCATTCTAGAAGAGAATTATTTATTGGATCATATCTAGCAAATGCTTCCAGAACCAGAGGAAAAAAGACAGCTCGAAGAAGCATAAAAGACCACACCACAGGAAGGATGCATCAAATATCAGATTCTACAACTGCAATGAGATGGGATACTATGTCGCACAATGTCCTATTAAACATGAGAATATAAATAAGAATCACCATGCACATGTAGCATATGTTGAAGAGCATAAGTCAAAGGATTAAGAGTATGTCCTTTAGCTAGTAGTGATTCCAAGCACATGACCGAGGAAACTATAGAAGACAACTCGAGTGGGACAGCATCAACTAGACTCAAGGTTTGCATATCATGTTTGATATTTTTATATTGTTGCATTTTAAGTAATTCTTGTAACTAGAATAACAGTCTTTAAATTCTAGTATTTGTATCACTATTGCTAGTTTAGTAAACACTTGATTATAGTTGGTACAAGTACCATTAGGTGAATGTTCATATTAATAATGCACTTGTGTACAAGATAAATTGATCTCCTCTAGGATATGTTCTTGGTTGTTGACCTTGTTCCAAGAATGTTATCTTGTAAATTCCATGAAGGTTACCATGGAGATGTTGTTGTTCTTGTTTCTTGTTCCGGGAAGGTCATAGGTAATAGCTCTGAGAGGGAGCTATAATTACAGTTGCAGGAGGAAACAGTTTAGATGATCTCCAATTGATACATGGAGCAGACTATTCAAACATAGAGTTGTGCACATCCATGTAATAAAGGAGAAGAGGATGAATTTAGAACCTTCTAGAAAGAAGGGTACCTTTTCCGATATAGAGTATCTCACATGGAGATCGATTCAGTTGATCACTCTTCAGTTCACCAGGAAGAGTAAGTAGAGCCAGAAGGGCCTACCTAGAATTGTTACAGTAACTAGAAGAGACCAGCATGGTCCTGTGATACTTTATAGGGTGAAAAAATATATGGCATTGATGAGCCATATCATGAGGAGGAACATATGGCTCCACCAGTGGTGAGGCAGGTGGCCCCACCAAGTACTAGCTTCAGAAGGAGCATGCAAACTCAAAGTGAGCTTGATCTCAGAGAGAGTCATTTTCTTAGATACTTTCATTTAAAAAGTATTCCTACTCATATTCAGATGGGAGAGAGAGATGTCTTCCAGGACTGGCAAATAGAAGGAAATATTGAAGCTTCTAAGGCTTCGAGGAGATATGAGACCTCCTGGGAGGTTTCCATTGTTTCGGTGACAGAGGAGGAATCTAGTCAGAAGGATTGGGATATGGATATTTTCCTTGGTCCCTTGACCAGAAGGGAAGTCAGTGGTGATTTCCAAGTTGATCTACAAGATCAAGCATGTTGCAGATGGTAGCATAGAGATGTACAAAGCTTGATTTGTGGCCGAAGGATTCTCCTAGCAAGAGGGAGAATATTATGACGAGACACTTTCCCCAATAGCTATAAGAAGTGTACATAGTGCAGCCACAAAATACATGAGAAGGAGTCTCATGTCTACAAATTGAAGAAGGATTTGTACATGCCTAAGCAGGCACCCAGGGCATGATATTCCATATCAGACGGTTATTTGATGAGTTTGGGGATTGTTTCCCATTAATCCTATATGTGGATGACCTGTTTTTGATAGGAGATGAGAAGCTCATAGTTGGGTGCAAGAGGGAGCTTTCTTCAGAGTTCAAGATGAAGGATCTAGGTCTGATGCATTACATCTTGGAATTGGAGGTGTGGTGGAGATCAGATGAGATTTCCCTTAGCCAAGGAAAATATATTATTGAGATCCTGCAAAGATTTGGGATGATGGACTGCAAGTCCATGTCCACACCCATGACGATGATTTTGAATCTACTGAGTGATTCATATTTATATTTGTTGGATCCCATGATGTATAGATATTTGATTGGATCCTTGATGTACCTGGTTAATACCAGGTCAGACATATGCTTTGTAGTGAATGCCTTGAGTCAGTACATGGTTGAACCTAGACATGTACTTTGAATGGAAGAAAAACATATGTTGAGGTACCTATGTGGTACGATTGGATATGGATTGAGATATGCCTCAGATGGAGATGTGAAGCTACAAGGATATATAGACTCTGACTAGGCAAGGAGTGCAGTGGATCGGAAGAGTACTTCTGGATGTTGTTTCATTTTGGGGTCAGTGTGATCTCATAGTTGAGGAGGAAGCATACGTCAGTGGCACTCAGTACAGCAGAGGCAGAGTATATAGCAGCCACTATTGAAAGCCGTGAAGTAGTGCGGCTTCGAAATTTTATTCCAGGAATTCATCCAAGACATGATGCAAAAGGGACCAGTGAATCTCTAGTACACATCCACGGATGAGAAAATTGCGGACACTCTCACCAAGATTTTTTCCAAGGTGATAGACATATGAGTAGCATCGGACAGACATTCTCCCAGAATGGTCATGTTGATTTGACCAAGGGAGAATGATACATTCACTCACAGGATTAGCCATGATGACTTGGCTAGTGGTGAATGGCCCAGGTGCAGTCATTTCTCCTATTAGTCATGTTGATTTAACTAGGAGTGAAAAAGACTCGAGGTGCTCCAGAGACAAGTTTTCCACCCTCGTTGAGAAGGAGGTGAGTTTTTTTCTTCTCATGTCGGCTAACCCCTTTGGCCAAGGGTTCCCTAGATCATTCATGTGAGGTGACTAAGGGGGTAATGCATTGTCAGACCTGATGAGAGAAGAAACATCACACGCATATTTGTGAGGACTATGGGACTAGCTCCATGCTACTGGATGAGACTATAACTACGGATGATGGCATTGTAGTAGTTGTGTGCTACTAGTTGATTTATGCATAATCATAGGTATGACTATGGTTGATGGAATTGTAGTAGTTGTGTGCTACTAGTTGATTGTTGCATAGTCATACATATGACTATGGCTAATGGCATCATAGTAGTTGTGTGCTACCATCTTATTGTTGCATAGTCATGGGATCATAAACTATGATTATGGTTGATGGCATGGTAGTAGTTTTATGCTACAAGTTGATTGTTTCATAATCATAGAGATTGTTGGATTGCATGGTGGTAGCTTGTGTAGCTATCAGTTGATTGGAGGAGAGAGACATTGTGTCTCTAGATAGTATTTGTGTGCTACTTGGAGCTATCAGTTGATTGGAGGAGAGAGACATTGTGTCTCTAGATAGTATTTGTGTGCTACTTGGAGTGGTTATGTACCACTGGATAGTAGTTTTGTACTACTATGGATCGACACAGTCATGTTATACTAAATGGTATTGTAGTAGTTATGCAGTACTAGTTGATTTCCATGGAGACTACCAGTTCACATTATCAGTAGTTGTGTGCTACTTTATTGCAGAGACTGTGATAGATGATTCGAGCTATCAATGTCATTATAGTAGTTGTGTGCTATTAGTCGATTGCGGAGTAGTCATTGGACTACTAGATGAAGACATCATGAAAGATACCTCCCAAGCTAAGAGGGAGTGTTGATGTTTGGTAGTTGCGGGAGGAAATTTCCCTCCTAGATGGCCTTTCTTAGATGCGAAGTATATTCTGGAAGCAAGAAATCCATTGGACAGATGTGAAAATACTCTAGAAGAGAAGTCGGCCTAGAAGAATAAATAATAATGAAAAAAAACCTTCCCAAAAGAGAAGTTGGCCCAGCTAGAAGGATAGGAAGACTATAAATAAGGAGGTGCCTTAGCTCATTTTTTCACTCACTCACTCTCTCAGCTACACAGAAGCAAGAAGCAAGTTTGGAGAAGGTGGAGCAGTTGTTGCAGTGACTCAGTTTCTTCTTGTTCAATCTTTTGGTATCTCTCTCTTGTGTGCTACTCCTTGAGGAGGTGTGCTACCTTGGTATAGTGTTGTTACTGTAGTTGTGGAGGTATTTCTGGTTGAGCTATCCTTTGTGCTAGGTTTTATCTATTTGGACTTGCTTTGTGAACAAAATCTATCTAAGAAAGGTTTTTGGGTTTTTCCCCCATTTGGGGTTTTCCTAGGATAAATCTCTTGTGTTCTTATTGTCTCGTGTTTATGTTTATACTACTCAGTGCATGATATATATATGTTAATGGTAATGAAGTAAAAGAACACTAGTAACACTAATTCTCTGTAAATAAGGAAAATATAACAAAAGTATCCAAACGAGATTGGCGATTTATCTTGCCAACAACAATCATGGATTTATCACACATATCAAATATGGTTATAGAATCAGGTGTGAATTCCACCCTTTTTCGTGTACTAGAATGTGTTATCTAATAAATGGAGAGTATATTCGTGGATATTTTTGGAACATGCAAGATGTTTTCAAAACTTTTGTGTGGGAGTTCTACTCTCCCTTGTCCAATGACCTCAAGTGGGGTATCATCTCCCATGAGGATGGGAGGACCAATGCATGCAGAAATAGAAGATAAAAAATTATTTGTTGTTTCCATATGGTGGGATGCACCTGAATCTAAGATCCATGCATTAGGATAAGAGTTAATGGAAATCAGTGCATCAGAGTTACCTCATTTGGATTTATCTTTCGTCTTCTTCTTGGAAGCTTCGGGAATTTTATCCCCAAGGTTGATCTCTTCTGAAGAATATGCGTCATTGGATCATTCTATTTCTTCATACATGTAGACTCGAGATGATAATCGTGGTTGTAGAAATCGCACTTGGTCTTCCCTTTCTTTAATTTTCCACCTTTGGAGCCTAAGAAATCATCGAAGGGTTTGGAGTGCCCTTCCTTCTTTGGCTTTGCATGTGCCTTTCCCTTTCCTTTTTTCTTGGTCTTCGAATTGCATGTGTTTTTTCTCTCATGCACAGGAAGTGCATGTGCATTGGATCCCTTGATTATCCCCATCTTGATGAGATTGTCTTTCTCATTCATGATGGCTTCAATAAACTGATATAATGTCGGAATTTTCTAGGTTGATCCTGAAGTGAATCTATTTGTGTGGAAAGATGAGATGAAAACAACATAATCCGAACCAAGTTTTTCCAGAATAGAAAGGATCAACTAGGTTTCTTGAGTTGATTTTTCAATATTGCATCCCTTTAGATGGAAGAGGGAATTGAACTTCGTAAATAAGTCATAGATGTTATCAAAAATCCTCATATCTAAGGAATTCAGCTCGACCTCGAGCATATGGCCTCTCATTTTGTCTTGATTTCCAAAGAGATCCTCCAACTTTGTCCAAATTTCATCTGGTCTGGTACAAGATTCAATGTGAAACAAAAGCTTGGGGGATGTAGACACACAAAGGAGGAAATAGGCCTCATCCATGCAACTGAGATACTTGTTATTATCAATAGTAGAAGTGGGTTCAATATATGTCGCCATAGTAATCCAGTACAAGCCTCTACATCTTATCTAATGTAGAATTTTCATCTTCCAGACGAAGTAGTTATGATACGTGAGAAGTATTGTCAACGAGTAATCCATATTTTTTTACTACATCTTCCTCATGTACCTGCAAATAAAAATGTGTATGTTCTTTCTCCTATAAATCAAGGCTCTGGTACCATGTGAAGTTTTCGTAGTGACCCTAGCTAGTCGAAAATAAACACACAAATCTTGTGAGAGAGAAGAGAAGAGAGTATAATGAAATGATTGTATTAACTATTGAGTAAAAAATGGTAAAATACACATGATATACTCTACATGGATAAGTGAGGTCACCATAGTAGTGATCTAAAGAGATCTAGGCACTCACAGACAGAAACTGAAGTAATATTCCACCTAGTCCTAATTAATTGATCCATGCAATAAGAAATTAATTGAGTCACGTGTGTGGAAGTGAGAGAACCACATGCAATCACAAGGTATGCGCCCTCTTGGACACATGTATAAGATATGTGCACCCTTGGTGAGGAAACTGAGGTGAATATGCAACTGTCGGTGATAAAACTAAGGTTGTCATGCATGAGTGACTTCCACTAGTCTAACTAAGGTGTAATTGACTATGATCTGAAGATGGAAGGCACCCTATTTTATATAAGGTGCCCTTATTTGTAGGGGAATATTCTCAATAGATGATATTTTCATATATGGAAGCGCCCTCAACATTGGACTATCAACCTTAGGAAAATAATTACCTAGGTGAGTGTGTAATATCTCCAACACAAGAAAATGGACAAGTTGAAGTCACCAACAGAGAATTGGAAAATATCATCACCAAGATAGTAAGAATGAACAAGGACTAGGCGAGAAAATTGATAGAGACAGTATGGGCATATAATATAACATGGAATAATACAACATGGTTTACAGCCTATGAATTAGTCTATGGTAAGAATGTCAGACTACCCATTGATTTTGAATTCCTCACTTTAAGAACATCATATGGAATAAACATGGATATCTCATCAACACAACAAGAAATATTGAAGCAATTAAATTCTCAAGATGAATATAGGATGCAAGCAATCTTCAACACTTGAGTAATACAACTGCAAAGAAATATTTGGCATGATAAAAGCATCAAGCATGGTGAATTCAAAGAAGAATACTGGGCCATATTGTTTGACTCAAGATTCAAGTATTTTAAAGGAAAATTGATGATACCTAGATGAAAACCTCATTGAGGCGTCCAGGACAGGTCCATGATCAAAACCTCCATGGAGGTGGTCTTAGACTTTAGAAATAAAAAACCCTCATCATGAAAACCTTCCAGGGTATGATGAGGCAAGGCATTGGTGAAAACCAACAATGGCACCATTGCCTTGAGAAAAAAGAGAACAAAAATGAAATCATACACTGATATCTTTGTTTTGCAGGCACCAAAGCACCCCAAATCAGCAAGGACTCCATTCCCTGCACAAAAAGAAAGGATCGGCAGAACTAGAAAAACAGTGGATGCCTACAAATATTCAAAGGCATATTCAACAATAAAGAAAACATAAAGTAACAAATCCAAAAAAAAAATCTTCATTTCCAAATCATCATTTTCCATACTATCACTTTCCATATCATACTATCATGCATTTTCATCATAAAGGCAGAAGACAATCAATATTTACTCCCCTCCATTGATAAACATTTTTCATATTTCCAAATTTATTTTTCCAAATCTGTCCTCAACCAATTTTTTTCCCCTCATCCAAGATAACAAAAACCTACTACATGAAAAGTTACATGAAGACCTACTTGAAATAGATCTTTTGTACATGATTATCTTCAGAAAATTAACATCAATTTTCTTCGAGCATAATGATTTTTCTTCAATCAAATCAGCAATGTTTTGATCTGAACCAAAGAAAAACCTATATTTTTCATTATTTCCAAACATCATATAGGATCCTCTATCTACTACAGGAACATCCAAAATGAATGAATAAAATTTACAGCAAATGATTTTCTTCAAACAACAAACTTTATACTATCTCAAGGAGTATCAAACTCTTCATGCCACTATGTGATGGAAATATTGTTGTCATTGATGTCAAAGATAGAGGGGTCTACAAATGTCCAAGATAAATATTACAAGCCTACAGATGTCCAAGATATATATTGCAAAATGGAGATTGTTGAAAGTATTATTTTTTGTCAGTTTGGATACCCCATATTTGAAGGCATTTTTACCTTTCTTACCTATCTCAAATGGAAGCACAAGTTATATGTTTGGAAATATTATTCCAAGACCTTTCCAATAGTATATGGAATTCCCTCTAACTCCCTAGGAATGAGAAGATATGAAGTATTTCGTCTGACAACACAGCCAGAAAATTGAGGTCGACTAAGCCAGTCTTCACAGGTCAACCCTGAAAGTGGGGACATAATTAGTATAAATACGGGATAGATTTTTCGCATTTGGAGAGAAACCAATCAAGGGATCAAGTCTGAGGTGCGAAAAAAGTCTTGGGGTGTCTTTCTAGGATCTAAATGTGTGCAGAAGAAGTCTAAGTGATTTTCTTGAGGTCTTTTTTGTTCCCAAGGTGCACTATGAAGGATTGAAGGTCTATGATGTTTCCATGTGTATTGTTTTGAGGTTGAGATGTTGTCGACAGTGGATGTTTCCATCAATGGATATTGTCGTTAGTGGATATTGTCATCAGTGGATGTTGTCGTCAGTGATTACATTTTGCGAATGATGCTATGAGGCTTGCTAGGGTTTGAAGGATTGTTTTTGGAATGAAGCATGCAGGTGAAGTAAAAAGTACTCTATGTATGAAGATCTTGGATTGGCGTCTACACATATCTTATTGAGTTGGTGCTCATTTGTGTCTCCAGGTGCCTACATATTGTTGTGTTGGTGTTCAATTGAGAAGATTGGTGTCTCTAGTAGGTTGGTGCCTACATCTTGTTGAGTTGGTGCTTAGTTAAGGAGATTGGTGTCTCCAGTAGGTTGGTGCCTACAGACATTTATAAAGATAAATTTATGGTTTTCCCACGATTGGGTTTCCATGTTAAACTCTATGCATTATTATTTGAGTTTATATTGATTATTGTTTCTTAGTTAATGGATGACCTTTCCAACGAGCTATCGTGCGCCTAAAACGAAGATCGTATGCAAACGTTATGACCCTGGAAAGTTGATGTACTAACATACCCAAATGAGGCCCACATGACTTTTGGCGCTTCATCTCCTAGGGTTAGGTTTTTGGATGTCTAGGGTTTTTGACATTCTTGTTTATTGTAAAATGGCCTTCAAAGCCTCATTTTCATCATCTTCTTGCGAATGAGCATAGTCGTCACATCTCTTCTCATAGATAAGCCGCCACCATTCCAGCAAGCTTGTTTTCCGCTGCATTTTACAGTTTCAGCTTATTTCCTTATTGAATAGAAAACCAGTTTTATTGTATCTTTGTTATTCTGTGTTAAGCGTTTTTTAATAATATGTATTCATTTCATTCTGCTCATAAAATTTGGATTAGTGGTATCAGAGCGGTCTGCTCCTTGTCATCTTAATTCATGTCCCCAATGAGGTCAGGGTACAAAGAATTACGTCTCAAGCTTGTTTCTCTTGAGGACAAAAGCTCTTGCACCCCCAAGCGACCTCTCATGGCAGAAGAAAAGAAATATGACAGTACAGGAGATCCTTTCAAAATGTTGTTTGAGGAATCCCTCACACAACAGAGGAACGAGATGATGGATAGTTTCGCGCAAATCCTTCGGCGACTACCAACAGACGACGCATATTCCTCGAGCGGAGGCGCCGCCCCCTTCAAGGTACAAATAAACTTCAATATTCCTATATTTGAAGGTCGGATAGATGCAGATGTTGTAGACAAGTGGTTGAATCTACTAAAAAACTATTTTTTTGTCCATAACTTTTCGAATAGAGAAAATATTATTTTTGCACTCCTCAAAGTCGTTCCCCATGTCAAAGATTGGTGGGAAACTTTCTGTGAGAAAAAGGAAACAGAGGAACCCTCATTATTTACAGTCGCATCCACCTGGGAATCCTTCAAGGATGCTATTAAGGAACAATACTACCCTATCAGAAGTTATGATGACTTGTATACCAAATGGACCACATTGCAACAAAAAAGAGACCAAGCAATGTCAGAGTTCACAAATATTTTCTATACCTTGCGCACCAAGCTAGGTATCAAATATTTGGAGCGACATCTGGTGCTCAAGTATCGCGGTGCTCTGCATAGATACATCCAGAAAGAAATGGAATTTCTGGAAATCTCGTCCTTGGGCACAGCCTACCTATATGTCATTAAAATCAAGCAGAAGCTCAAACAAAAGACACGGCAATTTGGGCCTGGGAACCCCTCACAGCAAAATCCAGGAAAAGGTGGCCCCAACCCATAGAAAAAAGGACAGAGCAAAGATGGATAGTATTAGGACAACCAGTCCAATCCGCAAGCAAAGAAGGACACTGGAAAGAGAAAGAAAGATATCGGGAAGTGGTGCGACGCCCATAAGAGCCCTTGGCATAACATTGTTGATTGTCGCTCAAAGCAGTCATTGCTGGCCGAAGTGAAAGCCTTTGAATCAGATGTAGGTTTTAACTCTGAGTCAGAACCAAAAAGGGGAAGACGGATCATTGACGCGGAACCTAGTGCCACCATTGCCACCACCAAGCTCCATCCTGGTGAACAAAATGAGCCAGAAGAAGGAGAGTGCCTCTTCCATTCATAGATGTGGGTAAAAGGCACCCCGGTGCACTTCATCGTTGATAGCTAGTATCCAGAAGAACCTCATCTCATAATAGGTTGTCAAGTGGATGGCCCTGCCGAAAAAACTGCACCCACAACCCTACACCATTGGATGGCTTAGCCAAGGAAGTGATCTTCGTGTCAGCCAACAGTGTCAATTGTCGTACGACATCAAGCCCTTCAAAGACGAGGTATTGTGTGATGTTGCTCCTCTCGAAGTTTTTAATGTTCTTTTGGGCCAACCTTATTTTTGGAAACGTCATGTTGTATATGATTCTAGACCTCGTAGTGTTATTATTACTTTGAAC
Source organism: Picea glauca (assembly GCA_000966675.3). Classification (NCBI taxonomy): domain Eukaryota; kingdom Viridiplantae; phylum Streptophyta; class Pinopsida; order Pinales; family Pinaceae; genus Picea; species Picea glauca. The sequence goes on from JZKD02S1783349.1 coordinate 88,942, forward strand.
AGAAAATTGTACAGGATAACCGAGGCAGTCCCTCCTAATGTTATTTCCTTGATCTCTGCCAAGCAATGTAGGAAGGTCATCTCTCAGACCGGGGAATTTGTTTTCTTCGTGATTCTCTCTCAGAGTGGGCGAAAGATTGCAGCCACATCCAAGGCCTTTGTAGTTGATCTCTACACACAACAGAAGCAAGTGGATAAGGTCATGGAAGAATACTCAGATATCTTCTCCTCTCCTACTAGGGTATCTCTGCACTGCCAGGTCAAGCATCCCATCGATCTGACCCCAGGCGCACCGCTATCCAATGGGCCAATCTACCGCCGCTCTCTGTTAGAAAATGAGGAGATCAAGAGGCAGATCCAAGAAATGTTCCACAAGGGGCACATATGTCCCAGCTCATTGCCTTATGAGAGCCCAATCATGTTGGTGCAGAAGAAATACGGGACTTGACGACTTTGCATTGATTACCGGGCCCTGAATAAAATCACAATCTGAAACTGGTACCCGATTCCCCGAATCAACAACCTCCTTGATCATCTCACAGGGGCCAAATAATTCAGTAAGATTGATCTGAAGTTTGGCTACCACCAAGTCCCAATAGAACAGACAGATGTATGGAATATTGTCTTCAAATCAAAAAGTCTTTTTGAATCGTTGTTCATACCCTTTGGTTTGACAAATGCTCAAGCAAATTTTATGAGGATGATGGACGATGTCCTACGACCTTTCACCAATAATTTTGCAGTGGTGTATCTGGATGACATCCTTATCTACAGCAAGACTTGGGCGAAACACTTGCAACATATTCAGCAGGTTTTGCACACCCTATGGCAACACAAACTATATGAAAACATGGAAAAATTCTCCTTCGGCATGGACATGGTCCATTACTTAGGATACATCATTAATCAGCATGGTGTGCATGTGGATCAGCCAAGATCGAGGTCATCCATGACTGTCCATCCCTAACCACACTCACTAAACTTCGAAGCTTCTTGGGCCTCGCCAATTTCTATCGCAGGTTCGTGTTGGGATTCTCTCATGTCGCATGGGCCCTCAGCGAAGTAACCAGGGGTGGTGGTAAGGAAAAATTTGTGTGGGGCATGTCCCAACAACAAGCCTTTGATGACTTGAAGAATCATTTTTGCTCATCCCCAATACTTTAATTACCGGACCTGTAGCATCCCTTTGAGATCGAGACAGATGCTTCAGAATATCTTGTGGGCGTCATTCTCACTCAACTCGGCCACCCTGTGGCATATCATAGTGAGACACTATCAGATGTTGTCCGTAAGTACCCTACTTATAAAAAAGAAATGTACTCCATTGTGCAAGCCTACCGCCAGTGGAGACATTACATTCTTGGGAAGGAGACAGTCATCCACACTGATCACAAGCCACTACAGTTCATGCAGACCCAAGGCAAATTGCAGAATGACCGCCATCAAAAGTGGTCAACATACTTACAGCAGTTCCACATCAACATCAAGTATAAAACAGGAAGTACCAACCAAGTTGTTGATTGCCTCAGTCGACCTCCAGTCGCGGCACTCACCTCGGTGCTAGACTCTTGCAGCCACGAGACCTTCGGATGGCCCCACCTCTACGAGACAAACCCTGACTTCTCCACCACATACCAAATGTTGGGCGCCAACTCAGTGGCCGCTAATTTCCATATTCAAGATGGGTTGTTGTGTTGTCTAAGCCATTTCTATGTTCCTATCAAGCGAGCGCGTGACGCTGATTTGGGAAGCTCACTACAGTCGGGTGGCAAGACACTTTGGTGTGGAAAAGACACTGGCAGTGTTGTAGAAACATTTCTACTAGCCGAAACTTCGACAGGATGTCGGCAAGTATATCAGATCCTGCACTGCCTGCGCTATTGCCAAACCGACCACTAAGAAACAAGGGTTGTACACCCCTCTGCCTACTCCTGACAAGCCATGGGAATCCATATCAATGAACTACATGTCATGCCTCCCATCCACCAAGAGGGGAAATGACTGTGTTTTTGTGGTTGTTGATCGCTTTTTCAAGATGACGATTCTAGCCGCCTGCAAGAAGAACATCACAGCAAAAGTCACTGCCAAGCTCTTATTTGAACGAGTATGGGTACAGTTTGGGATCCCACAAACCATTATCTCAAACTGTGATAGTCGGTTCCTCAACACATTTTGGTAGAGCCTCTGTTCACTATTGGATACCAAGCTCACCAAATCCACTGCCTTCCACCCCCAAACAAATGGCCAAACTGAGGTCGTCAATTGGATGGTCGTACATATCCTTCTCATGTACAATTCAAAACACCCCCGCACATGGGATGAAATTCTTCCCTATGTCCAACATAGTTACAACCGAGCCCTGCATAGCTCAACTGGACACAGCCCTTTCCCAGGTGGGGTTGGAATTCCAACCATTGGGCCCCATGGATGTTGCACTACCCCTGGCGACCACCTCGACCGACTCGTCCCCTACTCCACCAGAAGATGACAAAGCCACCTGATTCATTGACAGGATCCAACACATCCACCAGTAGGTTCAGGATATTCTACAGAAGTATAATTCCAAGTACAAGCAGCGCCATGATC
>JZKD02S1783360.1:0-28558 GCA_000966675.3 Picea glauca
TTTCCACATTCAACTCCTTCATTATGTTTACCTAATCAAATAGTGTTTATATTACAATAGAGTGATAAGTAAGAGTAATGGAATTCAATCATCCTAATCTAGCTTATTGATAAGGTTATGAAGCTGACTAGTAGATTGATCATTCTTATATAACCTTATCTCTTACCTATACATTCATATTCCAATCAAAGGTCATATATGGAATCACTAGTCTATCAGGTTGGTTAAGCTATTGATTACGAACAAAGCGTAATATACTAGTATGATTAGCATAGTGTGTGTATTCAATTAGTGTTATCAAGCTGGTTAGTCATATACCCTATGTAGAAGCTTTACCTATTCAGTTATGTAACCAGTATGAACCAATGCTATTAGTTATGGTAAGTGAATCTCATCAAGTTACATGGTGTTGATCCTTGCTAAAACCATAATCATAGTAACAAGCTAATGACCTATCCTAACATGATATCAAGTAAGTGTACTCAGACTGGTAGCATGCTTAGTTATTGAATACAAGTAGTGTTGGTTTGATTACACTTAGATCTATACGATTTCCATGACCAAACATGGAGAGTATAAGAGTTGTATTCCAACAGTAATGGCTATTATACTTCACTAATATCAATGGTTTGTGTTCATGTGTTTAAGTTGTTATGAATATAAGGTAAGCTTATTAGTATCCAAGGATCGTGTATAAAACATGGCTTATCACTCTTAAGCTATAACCAATAGTTACACATCCTCTTAATGGGATTAGTACTTTGCTTAGTAATGTATAATATGTAACAAGCTTCTCTTTGTAATGAATAAAGAATTATTAACCAGAGTCACTGTAATTATGCAAATATGGTTAGATTTTATCAATATTACAACTATTTGTGTTATTACATCATATCAAATTAATGGAAACAATACTGTATTGGAATAAAGACCAATGGTATTCATAGTTACACTGTAATTATGCAAATATGGTTAGGTTTTATCAATATTACAACTATTTATGTTATTACATCATATCAAATTAATGGAAACAATATTGTATTGGAATAGAGACCAATGGTATTCACAGTTAAACATAGCATACTTATATAAACATCATATACTAGTTAGAGCTATGTAACGTGTAACAAGAGGTGTACAGGGACATGCCCGAATTCGAATTCGGCCATGTCCATGACCTCTTAAAACACAAAACATAAGAATAAATTAAATTCTAATTAAATGGGGAATGTGGTTTGATTCAATATGGGTATGAAGTAAAAAAAGGGTAGTAATATTGAGCTTAGTTAGTATAGGTAAGTTGTATGTGATAAGCCTATATACATTAATGTGTGATATATCATTACTGTAATGTTTGGAATATAAATACCTATGGAAATCAAAGGGAAATTATAGTTATAATGGTAACAATTGACCCGTATTAACCTTATACTAGTAATACAATCGATTACACTGATATGTTTAGTAAGCTCTTAGGTAACATGGATACTAGTATCATCACCATTACTTATATCAAATATACACGTACTTTCTAAAACAGTACACAGTTAATCATTCTATATGAGTTTCATTACTCTTACATTGTTACTAAGTTTTCACTGCTTTGATTACAGTAATCACACTAGCTCATTCATATGTACTAGTATTCCAGTCATTACTACTTAGATCAATATTACGGATTAGCTTCTTATTACAATCCATATCATGATTAGTAAAGCAATTGTAGTAATAGGTGGCTTAGTTAGATTCAGAACTCGGGCCTGTCCATGTACAGGGACATGCCTGAATTCAGCCCTGTCCCTGTACATGGACAGGTCCGAATTCGACCTTGTCCCTGAACTCCTAAAACACAAAACATATGAATAAATTAAATTTTAATTAATTGGGGAAAGGTTTTGGTAGTTACCTGGAACATGAAGCAGCAACAACCAACAACAAAAAGCAACAACAACCTACAAAAATCCACAGCAACCAACAACAACCACCACCTGCAATAATAACCAACAACAACTGCCAGCCAACAACAACCACCAACCAACAGTTTGGAAAAGTGTGATATGAACGATGTGCGGGGGATATCTAAAATAGTTTTCGATCGAAAGGCGTTTTCAGCCGAAACAATTGTTCGGCCGAAATAATTTCCGGAAAAAAAAATCCGTCCGACTAATATGGTACACGACAGTCGAGGTCGTCGTCACGGTACCGTTTGATTTGACATCTAAAGGTTCGGCCGAAACAATTATTAGTTTCAACCAAAAAAGTGTCACTAGGAATTTTGGAGACTTGATTCTCACAAAAGTGTTACCCACCTACATGATTTTACCCAATGATCATGCGTATACATGGAGATAAAGAGAGAAGCAAAAAAAAACATTATCCCTAAGCAACAATGCAAATATGTTTTTGAACTAAACAATGTCACACCATAAAAAATATAGTTGCATACTTGATTACCACTAAAAACCAACTCACAGATGATAGGGAACCAACTTGTAGTTTGTTTAGAGTGCTTTGCAAACCTAGCACACTTCCGTCAACCAACGTGTAAGGTTTGTAGAGCCCTTTTGTACAACCTACCTTTGAATAAAAACATAAGACGTAGACCATGAAACCCCCACCACAACAAAGTGAACCCACAACAAAAAAAATTCCACATAAAACACCATGGATCTCCGAACTCACAACATAGAACCCATATAAGCCTTTCAATCTGTATGCAACCAAGGAAAATTGAACTCACAAGTTAGTAAACATAGCCAAGTGACAAACACAAAAATGAAACCACCCAACACATAGGTTCACAACCTAGAAAAAAATCTCACATTGAACACCAAACCAAAGCTCACAATGAAGACTGGATTAAGAAAATAATGCCAAAATCAATTCATAGAGTCGTAGAGGAGTCTAAGAACCCAACACGAAAAAAAAAACCACCTGCCACTGAGCATAAATGAAACCACTCACCAAAGCTCACAATGAAGATCAAAATGAATTCACGTGTCAAATAATAGAGGTTAGCAAGAAATGTGAAAATGAAACTACCTAATGCCACCAGGCATGAAATGAAACCACCTAACACAACATATAGCCTAGAGACCACCCAATGCATAAAATTATAACCCAATGATGATGCTCATTGAACGTTTGTATAGGCCAACTAATACAAGCCCATAGTGAAAGCCAACAAAAATATTATAGCATGAACATAATTCATCAGAGGACATGCAACAAATGCCACCCTAGGGTGCCATCCCATCAATTCTATCAATCTCAAAACTAAAGAAAAACCATGGGAAAAAAATTTCTTCAACATATAACATATTAATTCAAGTTCACAAATGTTATATACCATGCTATATGTCACACCTAGACATAATAAATGCTACAATTTTGCATGATAGATCATTCATTCACATCAATTGGATTTGTTATCACGCAATCTATACTTTCACAAATCCTAAAGGCAAGTAGGCTTAGATTGGTGTAACACAGAGGTAACCCTATCATTGTCACCCCAATAGGATACCTCTTTCTCTTTAGGAGGAGGAAAACCTCACTCCAAGGGAGACGTCCCAGGACCTAGTTGGTTGATGAAGGGCAAAAAGACATGGTGAAAACCAACCCCTCTCTCTAGGTCACTCAATAGAAGAAGTCACTTGAGTAAAGTTTAAAGGGAAAAGGGGAAGTGAAAGTGGGTTTGTACCCGCCCTTTACCAATGAAACATCAAACGTTAGTAACAACAATTATAATCAATGACTTCTTAAACAAATTATGTGTTGCAAGAATAATTTATTATACAATAAAGATGAGATTACAGTAGGAGCAATGTATCCTGAAAGTTGCAAGTTATGATGACAAGGAAAAGATACAAGGGTCTTGCAAACTTGATAATGCTTTGTCACTCACAATTTTCAAAATTAATACAAGTAAATAAATGACTTAAAAAGGGGGTTTTCAAAACGTTTATAAAAACAACAATTTAATAGTTATGACAACAACAAACCACTTAAGAAAAATGTACTTTTGTAAGGCAATAACACACACTTTTAGCACTTAATGATAGCAATTTTCCTAGCACAAGTTTCTGGGCATATTTGTTATTAGAATGGGTTGATAAGGGCTGCAAAAGGTGGTTGTAGCAATAGTTACAACAACAACAAAGTGATTTATAACAACTTCAGAAATGCATCTTTAGAATAGTGGCAACGATATTTTAAAGCCTCAAAGTGATAGTGCTTTGGCTTGTGCAATTTTTGGGTTAGTTTACTTTGTTAATAGGCTTGATAAGGCTGCTAAGAAGAGGTTGTAACGGTGATATTAGTAGCAGCAAACTTAGTGGTTAGTAATCTATACTAGGTTAGTAAGTTAGTAGAGTATCAAGTGGAAGAATTTGAGTTGAGGTTGGTAGTCTTGTCAAGAAGTAAGAGAAGAGGACTAGTGTCGTTCAAGGGTAAATGGAGTCAAGGAGGGCGATTTCTTCTAAGGCTACAAATTAATGATGATACACAAAAGTCTAAGAGGGAAAAATTCTAGGAGTAGTAACTTAAGTCCTCCTAGATTTTGACCTCAAGAGACAAAGTGCTAGGGTGTAGGCACTTCTAGGCCCTAGCACTTTGCTCTCCTTAGCATTTTTATGGAGTAGAAATTATGCAACAATAACCAAATGCAAACCCTTAGAGTGCTAGCAATTTAGGGCTCTAGGGTTTCACTAGTTACTAGATCAATTTAGTGAAAAGCTTGGCAAATAGAAAGTAAGAAAGTAGCAACTTAAGTTTGTTACTTCAAGCATTAAATACACCATGCAATTTCATAATCTTGTATGAGAAAATAAAACCATACAATAAACCATTCAATAAATGACAAAATGCAGGTTCTACTTACTTGCACCAAGAATAATGATGAGTATACCATGCAAGATCACCATAAAACTCCAAAAATTGATCCAAGTTGCAAATACAAGCCTTAAACAAGAGTGGTGCCTCACGATTTCAGCCAACGACCCCAATAGGGCAAAAATTTCAGACCTCTTGTCTTCAATGACAAGATGTGTTGTCAACATGAGAGTACTTTTTGTCTATTTATACAAAATTTTGACCTTTAATTCACTTTTAGGTCAAAAATAGGGCCGACCTGGCCAGTTTACAACAAAAATTCAATTTTGACATAATTAAAATAAATTTGCATCCAAAAACTCCTCCAAGGGTGATGCCATGCCCCTCTAGGGTGACGTTGAGCCCCACATGTGGAACATTAAGAAGGGAAAGTGGAATGCTTGGCCTCCAAAGGCCTAAAATGATGCCCATGCGTGCCACGAGGCTCCCAAATGCCTCCAAAGGTGAAAACCCTAACTCTTCTTTCTCCCAGTGAAAGTTTTCAATCTCTTCTTACCCCTGGTTGGGGTTTCAACATCCATATGTGGGATTTAAGCCCCCATAAATGTCTGAGATAATATTTCATTCATGTGTACCTGTCCACCAAGAAAGGTCTTGCAACAATAACAAGTACGCCCTCTAGGGGGTTCATAAGTCACAAGGATCATAGCATGTAAATCACATCCAATAATTAAATTACCCAAACATGTGCATCAAACCCCCCTTAAACCRGAAAAATGCTCAAAGAYGTTATGCAATTTGACAAGTTAGGTTTGGAGAAGGTCTCAGGGTGTCCTATTGGGMTAACCTCTCTTAAGTTTGGGGTGTTTCCCAGGTGGGATCTAGTCTAAGTCATGTAAGTGTATRAGGTGGCATGGGGTAAATATTTGGGCATGGGGTGCATGTAATAACATGGAAATGTAAAGTCTTACCTRTGGGTGCCTTTGTAGAGGGCGAGGTGTACCTTGTCATAAATGCAWWTGTTTCCTAACCCATTCATTGCCTTTTACTCTTAGCTTTATTTSTTTTGACCTTTTKCTCTTGTGCTTCAAGGAAATAATTGAGGGCCACTATMTTGGCTTGATGACCAGAGGTAATAGYGTTATCCACAAACATTTCACGAAAATGAGAAGGTTGGCTCATGATGATRCCCCCTTTCTCTTGGCTATGCCACCAAGAGCCACTACCCTGGCTTGGTGACCAAATAGGTGGTAGTKTCATACCACTACATGCCCATGGTCATAATAGGTCGGCTTGTGATGAGACCTCATGTCCATCAACTAGTACCTTGAGTGTTTATGTTATCTTATGGGTCTCCCTTTCTTACTGAGAAGCTTTTCACTGCTTTCTCAAGGATCCATGGGCGAAGCATCTCAAAGGTTTCAAGATTGGATTTTAACTCTTGCCAGCTAATTTTACCCTCTAAGCCTTTAGCCCCTTCTCCCCACGAGGTAAGGTACAACCCTTCCTAGTGTAGCCAATCCCAATGCCCAAACAAGGACAGGGGAGATGAAAGGAATAAAGATGGAAAGTGGTAAGTATGGAGGGAATGGATGATGACTTTTCATAGATCCACCTAGTAGCAACCCATCCTAAGGGGAAATCAACTTACTAGGGCACCATGTCACCCTTCCAGGTATGAACGAGGCAAAGAGCATAATTTCCAAGAAAATGCCATGAAATGAAGAAGGATTTAATACAACATATTCAAGTGCTTCAAAAACCAGAGTGATAGATACCATGATACTCAGACTCATTACCTCATGGAGCAAGATTCACCGCTACTTCGGGACTAGGCTGGTGTGATGGACATTGTTGTTGGTGATAAGTGGAATTCACTAAAGAAAAGAGGGGCCCTCCGGGGCCATGCTCAACTTGTTTGGCTCTCAGTACTCCATGTCTAGGACCTGTGGGCCTCTAGATGTGATCTCCTTAGTTATCCCTAGGTTAGAGGATAACATTTGGCTCTAACTCGGGGACATGTGCTCACCATAGAGCGCATGAGAACCTCAACATCTATGGTATGACCCGTGCCTACTAAATCTCAAAAAAGGACATTAGTAATCCCTAAGGTGGTGATATCACCCCTCATCCATATATGATAAAATAAACAAATAAATGCATATATAGTCTAGCCTATGGTTATGAGCATACATATATACATAATGAATCAAAACAATATGAAAATGCAACTAAAACAACTAAAAATACACTAACATGATATGCAATGGTATATACAATGGATGCAAAATACCTACCTATTCTAACTTGCATGTGCTTACCTGTTGGTTGAATGCTAGGTGTAGTCAAATAACCACTGTAACCATCCTAGCAATACCTCATAATACCTGCCTCTGTGCTTCATCATAAACCAAAAAAATGACAGTTCAAGCACAAAAATAACATGAGTTAGAGCATGCATCATATCATAGGAAATCGTAAAGTCTAGCTCATGGAGGTAGGAGGGAGGGACGTAATTATGCCAAGTTACACTTCTAGGAAAGTGCTCAATCCATCTCATAAAGAGATCATGAAAAATCAAAGGCTCAAAAGACTAAATCAAAGAGTTTGAAGGTTGGCTACCTTGGACGTCATCACATCCTGAGGTATGGGAAGGGACTAGCAAGAACCTAGAGGATGATTGGCAATTTTTTAAGGAAAAGTTGAAAGACTGAGATAACGAACTTCTTCTTAATGTATTCAACCTACCCTTGAATTCTAAAAGAAGGATTTTCCTCCGATAAAACTCAAGATAAGGGACATGTTTCCCAACTACACCCTTAGTGACATAGCAAGGTAAAGTAGTCGAAGGGAGCTGCAAAACCTTGTCACAAGTACCTTGCTTTAGGCAAGCAATGTCCTCACCTTTATCAAGATCTAAGCACAATAGTGGTTGATAATCTTCCTCATAGAATAAATCCAATTTATCAAAGGAATACTCATCAAAATCCTTAAGGTATGACCGAAAACCCTCAAAAGAACATAGAACTAGGTCACCCTTGGGTGCTTGGAAAACATCTGTAATTATACCATCTCCTTGTTCCCATATGTCAGAATCAATAGAAATCTCATATGATGTTTGTGAAGGAAACAAATGGAAATGACCCTCAAAGTTGTAAACGAGATCCCCATCATACCCAATCACATCCCATTTGTGTTTCCCAACGTGTATGAACTCATCAATATTATTAACCATGTCATTACCTTTATCATAACACGAAGGGATTAAAACATCCAAGGGCTCCTCTGACCGTTCTTCACTTTGAAAATCACAAAATAAAGCATCTTCAAAATCTTGGAAAGGGAAATAACTTACCGTATTCACTTCTTCATGTGCAGGAGCATCGAAGACTTGGATGACTTCATCAAATGAAAGAAAAATCATTAATTCCTCGTCCTCATGACTTGCCCCTACATCTTCAGCTTCATAACACAGAGGGTCTAGCTTGTCCAAGGATTCCCTTTCTTCTTCACCTTTTGAATCATAGAATAGGGTATCGTCAAAACCCTGAAAAGGAAAGTGACTAACCTCAACCTCTTCTTCTTGTGCAAGAGAAATATGATCTTGGATGGCTTAATCAGAGGGAGGAACACACATTAATACTTCATCATCATGTTTGATATCTTCAGGCTCTCGCTCTTCAACCAGGTCCTCATTATTCTTGGTAGAAGCATGAGTAAATTCTTGCTCTTCCCCATGGGATTGGTAACCTTCATCAATATCCCTCTCCTCAACCTCTTGTTTATCGATGCCTTGCTCTAACATTTTTGGGAATTCTTTAACAAAGGTCTGAAGGAAAGCTATTCCTTTAAGAATATCTGGGGTATCTTTAGGCTCACTAATATTGATTTCTGGAACAAAGGATTGTTCTTCTTTGAATGAGGAGATGTTGGCTTCGAATTATGCGGCCATGTCATAAGATTCTTGGATTGACCTTGGGCTCTTTTTATCGAGCAGGAATCTTGATTGTCCTGAGAATTCCCTGATATAGAGGAAAATGAGGAATTGGGGTCCAGGACAATAGGTTCTAGGGAGTTGTCATGACAACTTCTGGATGCTTGTATGGAACTCCCTAACGATCTCATTCTCATTCTTCTTTATGTGATTAAGTTTGTTCACCAACACCATAGGATCCTCTTGGATATTCCATCTCTTGAGGAAGAACTCTACTAAATGATCCATGGATGTAATACTAGCATTAGGGAGGCCATCATACCATTTTCTAGCATCGCCATGAAGAGTGGCAGAGAAAAGTTTCATTGCTAGATCTTCAACATCATCACTAATAGGATGGAGTTTAAAAAAGGCCTAGAAGTTGTTCATGTAGTCTTCAGCTCTAACATCATCATCACCAATGAATTTAGAGAGCCATTTTACATACCTTGGAGGCATTTGTCAGGGATACCCCGATATTTCACTCATATCCAAGGGTTTAAAACTACCTAGGCTCCATTGAGAAGCCATGTTTAGATTAATCATTAGTGGAGTCACTAGATAATCCTTCTAGGGATTATCAAAGGGAAAAGAGGGAATCACCCTCATTGGAGTCGCTATGTAAGCTTTGAAAAGTGAAAGGATTTGAGAAAAAGGCTTACCAAAAAAGTGTTGTTTGAGGAAAATTGACTTGATGTTCCCCGGTAGCGGCGCCAAAAATGTTATCGAGAAATCTATACTTTCCCAAATCCTAAAGGCAAGTAGGCTTAGATTGGTGTAACACAGAGGTAACCCTATCACTGTCACCCCAATAGGATACCTCTTTCTCTTTAGGAGGAGGAAAACCTCACTCCAAGGGAGACATCCCAAGACCTAGTTGGTTGATGAAGGGCAGAAGGACATGGTGAAAACCCACCCCTCTCTCTAGGTCACTCAACAGAAGAAGTCACTTGGGTAAATTTTAAAGGCGGAAGGGAAAGTGAAAGTGGGTTTGTATCTGCCCTTTACCAATGAAACATCAAACGTAAGTAACAACAATTATAATAAATGACTTCTTAAACAAATTATGTGATGCCAGAACACGTTATTATACAATAAAGATAAGATTACAGTAGCAACAATGTATCTTGAAAGTTGCAAGTTATGATGACAAGGAAAAGATACAAGGGTCTTCCAAACTTGATAATGCTTTGTCACTCACAACTTTCAAGATTAATACAAGTCAATAAATGACTTAAAAAAAGGGTTGTCAAAGTGTTTATAATAACATCAATTTAATAGTTATGACATCAACAAACCACTTCAGAAAAAAGGTACTTTTGTAAGGTAATAACACATACTTTTAACACTTAATGATAGCAATTTGCCTAGCACAAGTTTCTAGGCAGTTTTGTTGTTAGCATGGGCTGATAAGGGCTGCAAAATGTGGTTGTAGAAATAGTTACAACAACAACAAAGTGATTTATAACAGCTTTAGAAATGCACCTTTAGAATAGTATCAAGGATAGTTTAAAGCCTCAAAGTGATAGTGCTTTGGCTTGTGTAATTTATGGGTTAGTTTACTTTGTTAATAGGCTTGATAAGGCTGCTAAGAAGAGGCTGTAACAATGATATTAGCAACATCAAACTTAGTGGTTAGTAATCTAAACTAGGTCAGTAAATTAATAGAGTATCAAGTGGAAGAATTTGAGTTGAGGTTGGTAGTCTTGTCAATAAGTAAGAGAAGAGGACTAGTGTCTTTCAAGGGTGAATGGAGTCAAGGAAGGTGGCTTCTTCTAAGGCTACAAATTAATGATGATACACAAAAGTCTAAGAGGGAAAAAGTCTAGGAGGAGTAATAACTTAAGTCCTCCTAGATTTTGACCTCAAGAGACAAAGTGCTAGGGTGTAGGCACTTCTAGGCCCTAGCACTTTGCTCTCCTTAGCTTTTTTATGGAGTAAAACTTATGCAACAATAACCAAATGAAAACCCTTAGAGTGATAGCAATTTAGGGCTCTAGGGTTTCACTAGTTACTAGATCAATTTAGTGAAAAGCTTGGCAAATAAAAAGTAAGAAAGTAGCAACTTAAGTTTGTTACTTCAAGCATTAAATACACCATGCAATTTCATAATCTTGTATGAGGAAATAAAACCATACAATGAACCATTCAATCAATGACAAAATGCAGATTCTACTTACTTGCACCAAAAATAATCATGAGTATACCATGTAAGATCACCGTAAAACTCCAAAAATTGATCCAAGTTGCAAATACAAGCCTTAAACAAGAAAGGTGCCTCACTATTTAAGCCAATAACCCCAATAGGGCACAAATTTCAGACCTCTTGTCTCCAATGACAAGATGTGTTGTCAAAATGAGAGTACTTTTTGTCTATTAATACAAAATTTTGACCTTTAATTCACTTTTAGGTAAAAAAACAAGGCCGACCTGACTAGTTTACAACAAAAAATCAATTTTGACATAATTAAAATAAATTTGCATCTAGAAACTCCTCCAAGGGAGACGCCATGCCCCTCTAGGGTGATGTTGAGCTCCACATGTGGAACGTTGAGCAGGGAACATGGAACGCTTGGCCTACAAAGGCCTAAAATGATGCCCACACGTGCCACGAGGCTCACAAATGCCTCCAAAGATGAAAACCCTAGCTTTGGATGATGTTTAGGGCTATCATGGTGATTTTCAGGGCTCTCAATGGCTAATGTCCATGTGGGAAGAGCAAGGTCCCCTAGGTCTAGGTCTACCAGGGTGCCTCCAAAGGCAACCTCCTTCTTTCTCTCGGTGCAAGTTTTCAATCTCTTCTTACCCTTGGTTGGGGTTTTAACATCCATCTATGGGTTTTAAGCCCCCATGAAGGTTCGAGCTAATCATTCCCTCATGTGTACTTGTCCACCAGGCAAGGTCCTGCAACAACAACAAGTACGCCCTCTAGGGAGTTCATAAGTCACAGGGATCATAGCATGTAAATCACATCCAATAATATAATTACCCAAACATGTGCATCAAACCCCCCTTAACCCAGAAAAATGCTTAAAGACGTTATGCAATTTGACAGGTTAGGTTTAGAGAAGGTCTCAGTGTGTTCTATTGGGCTAACCTCTCTTAAGTTTGGGGTGTTTCCCAGGTGGGATCTAGTCCAAGTCATGTAAGTGTATGAGGTGGCATGGGGTAAATATTTGGGTAGGGGGTGCATGTAATAATAGGGAAATGTAAAGTCTTACCTGTGGGTGCCTTTGTAGAGGGTGAGTTGCACCTTGTCATAAATGCAATTGTTTCCTAGCCCATTCATTTCCTTTTACTCTTAGCTTTATTTCTTTTGATCTTTTGCTCTTGTGCTTCAAGGAAATAGTTGAGGGCCACTGTCTTGGCTTGATGATCAGAGGTAACAACGTTATCCATAAACATTTCACAGAAATGAGAACGTTGGTTGGTGATGAGACCCCCTTTTTATTGGTTATGCCACCAAGAGCCACTACCCTGGTTTGGTGACCAGATAGGTGGTAGTGTCAAACCGCTACATGCCCATGTTCATAATAGGTTGGTTCGTGATGAGACCTCCTATACATCAACTAGTACCTTGAGTGTTTATGTTATCATATGGGTCCCATTTTCTTATTGAGAATATTTTTACTGCTTTATCAGGGATCCCTGGGTGAAGCATCTCGAAGGTTTTAACGTTGGCTTTTAACTCTTGCCAACTACTTTTACCGTTTGGGCCTTTAGACCCTTCTTCCCATGAGGTAAGGTACAACCCTTCCTAGTGTAGCTAATCCCAATGCCCAAACAAGGATAGGGGAGATGAAAGGAATAAATATGGAAAGTGGTAAGTATGGAGGGAATGAATGATGACTTTTCACAGATCCACCTAGTAGCAACCCATCCTAAAGGGAAATCAACTTAATAGGGTACCATGTCACCCTTCCAGGTATGGATGAGGCAAATAGCATAATTTCCAAGCAAACATCATGAAATGAAGAAGGATTTAATACAACATATTCAAGTGCTCCAAAAATCAGAGTGATACGTACCATGATACCCAAACTCATTACCTCATGGAGCAAGACTCACTGCTACTTCAGGACGAGGCTGGTGTTATGGATAATGTTGTTAGTGATAAGTGGACTACACTGAAGAAAATAGGGGCCCTCCAGGGCCATGCTCAAGTCGTCTGGTTGTCGGTACTCCATGTCTAGGACCTGTGGGCCTCGAGATGTGATCTCCTTAGTTATCCATAGGCTAGGGGATAACATGGTTTAGCTTGGGTGGTAGGGAGGAATGATTGTTATCCTCCCCACCCAGGTTCAACTCTTGCAAGTGAAATGTTGAGCCCATAACGAGTATATCGTTGTAATGGCTTCGATCCCTATTGTTGATAGACCTTGTGTCTTGAATATTCTAGTGTTTACCCATGATACTATCCTTGAAATGAGGGGAAGTACTCGGGGGTTTTCCCCAGGTAGTGTAACCTAGAAAAAAATGATGGAGCATTCATGATTTTGAAAAATTAAGTCATGTTATGTTGCATCGACACCCAAAACTTGTAGAAATTAAGCTTCTGGCATATTGTTTTAATGACAGGGGTGGTAGGTGTAGGGGGGATATTAATAGATCTTGATGAACATCAAGAAATTAGTTTTTAATGGGGATTAGGAGAAGTGACAAATAATCAAGCTAAAGTGCTCACTCTTTATTGGGGACTTAAGCTCTTAGATTCAAGGTGGATCAGGGAATTGGTTGTCATTGGAGATTTTGCAATCATCATAAGGTATATGCATAACTTATACACTTCGTCTAATTGTAAATTGGAAAGGCTCATCTCTAGAATTCAATTGGAGGTAAGGCAANTCATACCACTACATGCCCATGGTCATAATAGGTCGGCTTGTGATGAGACCTCATGTCCATCAACTAGTACCTTGAGTGTTTATGTTATCTTATGGGTCTCCCTTTCTTACTGAGAAGCTTTTCACTGCTTTCTCAAGGATCCATGGGCGAAGCATCTCAAAGGTTTCAAGATTGGATTTTAACTCTTGCCAGCTAATTTTACCCTCTAAGCCTTTAGCCCCTTCTCCCCACGAGGTAAGGTACAACCCTTCCTAGTGTAGCCAATCCCAATGCCCAAACAAGGACAGGGGAGATGAAAGGAATAAAGATGGAAAGTGGTAAGTATGGAGGGAATGGATGATGACTTTTCATAGATCCACCTAGTAGCAACCCATCCTAAGGGGAAATCAACTTACTAGGGCACCATGTCACCCTTCCAGGTATGAACGAGGCAAAGAGCATAATTTCCAAGAAAATGCCATGAAATGAAGAAGGATTTAATACAACATATTCAAGTGCTTCAAAAACCAGAGTGATAGATACCATGATACTCAGACTCATTACCTCATGGAGCAAGATTCACCGCTACTTCGGGACTAGGCTGGTGTGATGGACATTGTTGTTGGTGATAAGTGGAATTCACTAAAGAAAAGAGGGGCCCTCCGGGGCCATGCTCAACTTGTTTGGCTCTCAGTACTCCATGTCTAGGACCTGTGGGCCTCTAGATGTGATCTCCTTAGTTATCCCTAGGTTAGAGGATAACATTTGGCTCTAACTCGGGGACATGTGCTCACCATAGAGCGCATGAGAACCTCAACATCTATGGTATGACCCGTGCCTACTAAATCTCAAAAAAGGACATTAGTAATCCCTAAGGTGGTGATATCACCCCTCATCCATATATGATAAAATAAACAAATAAATGCATATATAGTCTAGCCTATGGTTATGAGCATACATATATACATAATGAATCAAAACAATATGAAAATGCAACTAAAACAACTAAAAATACACTAACATGATATGCAATGGTATATACAATGGATGCAAAATACCTACCTATTCTAACTTGCATGTGCTTACCTGTTGGTTGAATGCTAGGTGTAGTCAAATAACCACTGTAACCATCCTAGCAATACCTCATAATACCTGCCTCTGTGCTTCATCATAAACCAAAAAAATGACAGTTCAAGCACAAAAATAACATGAGTTAGAGCATGCATCATATCATAGGAAATCGTAAAGTCTAGCTCATGGAGGTAGGAGGGAGGGACGTAATTATGCCAAGTTACACTTCTAGGAAAGTGCTCAATCCATCTCATAAAGAGATCATGAAAAATCAAAGGCTCAAAAGACTAAATCAAAGAGTTTGAAGGTTGGCTACCTTGGACGTCATCACATCCTGAGGTATGGGAAGGGACTAGCAAGAACCTAGAGGATGATTGGCAATTTTTTAAGGAAAAGTTGAAAGACTGAGATAACGAACTTCTTCTTAATGTATTCAACCTACCCTTGAATTCTAAAAGAAGGATTTTCCTCCGATAAAACTCAAGATAAGGGACATGTTTCCCAACTACACCCTTAGTGACATAGCAAGGTAAAGTAGTCGAAGGGAGCTGCAAAACCTTGTCACAAGTACCTTGCTTTAGGCAAGCAATGTCCTCACCTTTATCAAGATCTAAGCACAATAGTGGTTGATAATCTTCCTCATAGAATAAATCCAATTTATCAAAGGAATACTCATCAAAATCCTTAAGGTATGACCGAAAACCCTCAAAAGAACATAGAACTAGGTCACCCTTGGGTGCTTGGAAAACATCTGTAATTATACCATCTCCTTGTTCCCATATGTCAGAATCAATAGAAATCTCATATGATGTTTGTGAAGGAAACAAATGGAAATGACCCTCAAAGTTGTAAACGAGATCCCCATCATACCCAATCACATCCCATTTGTGTTTCCCAACGTGTATGAACTCATCAATATTATTAACCATGTCATTACCTTTATCATAACACGAAGGGATTAAAACATCCAAGGGCTCCTCTGACCGTTCTTCACTTTGAAAATCACAAAATAAAGCATCTTCAAAATCTTGGAAAGGGAAATAACTTACCGTATTCACTTCTTCATGTGCAGGAGCATCGAAGACTTGGATGACTTCATCAAATGAAAGAAAAATCATTAATTCCTCGTCCTCATGACTTGCCCCTACATCTTCAGCTTCATAACACAGAGGGTCTAGCTTGTCCAAGGATTCCCTTTCTTCTTCACCTTTTGAATCATAGAATAGGGTATCGTCAAAACCCTGAAAAGGAAAGTGACTAACCTCAACCTCTTCTTCTTGTGCAAGAGAAATATGATCTTGGATGGCTTAATCAGAGGGAGGAACACACATTAATACTTCATCATCATGTTTGATATCTTCAGGCTCTCGCTCTTCAACCAGGTCCTCATTATTCTTGGTAGAAGCATGAGTAAATTCTTGCTCTTCCCCATGGGATTGGTAACCTTCATCAATATCCCTCTCCTCAACCTCTTGTTTATCGATGCCTTGCTCTAACATTTTTGGGAATTCTTTAACAAAGGTCTGAAGGAAAGCTATTCCTTTAAGAATATCTGGGGTATCTTTAGGCTCACTAATATTGATTTCTGGAACAAAGGATTGTTCTTCTTTGAATGAGGAGATGTTGGCTTCGAATTATGCGGCCATGTCATAAGATTCTTGGATTGACCTTGGGCTCTTTTTATCGAGCAGGAATCTTGATTGTCCTGAGAATTCCCTGATATAGAGGAAAATGAGGAATTGGGGTCCAGGACAATAGGTTCTAGGGAGTTGTCATGACAACTTCTGGATGCTTGTATGGAACTCCCTAACGATCTCATTCTCATTCTTCTTTATGTGATTAAGTTTGTTCACCAACACCATAGGATCCTCTTGGATATTCCATCTCTTGAGGAAGAACTCTACTAAATGATCCATGGATGTAATACTAGCATTAGGGAGGCCATCATACCATTTTCTAGCATCGCCATGAAGAGTGGCAGAGAAAAGTTTCATTGCTAGATCTTCAACATCATCACTAATAGGATGGAGTTTAAAAAAGGCCTAGAAGTTGTTCATGTAGTCTTCAGCTCTAACATCATCATCACCAATGAATTTAGAGAGCCATTTTACATACCTTGGAGGCATTTGTCAGGGATACCCCGATATTTCACTCATATCCAAGGGTTTAAAACTACCTAGGCTCCATTGAGAAGCCATGTTTAGATTAATCATTAGTGGAGTCACTAGATAATCCTTCTAGGGATTATCAAAGGGAAAAGAGGGAATCACCCTCATTGGAGTCGCTATGTAAGCTTTGAAAAGTGAAAGGATTTGAGAAAAAGGCTTACCAAAAAAGTGTTGTTTGAGGAAAATTGACTTGATGTTCCCCGGTAGCGGCGCCAAAAATGTTATCGAGAAATCTATACTTTCCCAAATCCTAAAGGCAAGTAGGCTTAGATTGGTGTAACACAGAGGTAACCCTATCACTGTCACCCCAATAGGATACCTCTTTCTCTTTAGGAGGAGGAAAACCTCACTCCAAGGGAGACATCCCAAGACCTAGTTGGTTGATGAAGGGCAGAAGGACATGGTGAAAACCCACCCCTCTCTCTAGGTCACTCAACAGAAGAAGTCACTTGGGTAAATTTTAAAGGCGGAAGGGAAAGTGAAAGTGGGTTTGTATCTGCCCTTTACCAATGAAACATCAAACGTAAGTAACAACAATTATAATAAATGACTTCTTAAACAAATTATGTGATGCCAGAACACGTTATTATACAATAAAGATAAGATTACAGTAGCAACAATGTATCTTGAAAGTTGCAAGTTATGATGACAAGGAAAAGATACAAGGGTCTTCCAAACTTGATAATGCTTTGTCACTCACAACTTTCAAGATTAATACAAGTCAATAAATGACTTAAAAAAAGGGTTGTCAAAGTGTTTATAATAACATCAATTTAATAGTTATGACATCAACAAACCACTTCAGAAAAAAGGTACTTTTGTAAGGTAATAACACATACTTTTAACACTTAATGATAGCAATTTGCCTAGCACAAGTTTCTAGGCAGTTTTGTTGTTAGCATGGGCTGATAAGGGCTGCAAAATGTGGTTGTAGAAATAGTTACAACAACAACAAAGTGATTTATAACAGCTTTAGAAATGCACCTTTAGAATAGTATCAAGGATAGTTTAAAGCCTCAAAGTGATAGTGCTTTGGCTTGTGTAATTTATGGGTTAGTTTACTTTGTTAATAGGCTTGATAAGGCTGCTAAGAAGAGGCTGTAACAATGATATTAGCAACATCAAACTTAGTGGTTAGTAATCTAAACTAGGTCAGTAAATTAATAGAGTATCAAGTGGAAGAATTTGAGTTGAGGTTGGTAGTCTTGTCAATAAGTAAGAGAAGAGGACTAGTGTCTTTCAAGGGTGAATGGAGTCAAGGAAGGTGGCTTCTTCTAAGGCTACAAATTAATGATGATACACAAAAGTCTAAGAGGGAAAAAGTCTAGGAGGAGTAATAACTTAAGTCCTCCTAGATTTTGACCTCAAGAGACAAAGTGCTAGGGTGTAGGCACTTCTAGGCCCTAGCACTTTGCTCTCCTTAGCTTTTTTATGGAGTAAAACTTATGCAACAATAACCAAATGAAAACCCTTAGAGTGATAGCAATTTAGGGCTCTAGGGTTTCACTAGTTACTAGATCAATTTAGTGAAAAGCTTGGCAAATAAAAAGTAAGAAAGTAGCAACTTAAGTTTGTTACTTCAAGCATTAAATACACCATGCAATTTCATAATCTTGTATGAGGAAATAAAACCATACAATGAACCATTCAATCAATGACAAAATGCAGATTCTACTTACTTGCACCAAAAATAATCATGAGTATACCATGTAAGATCACCGTAAAACTCCAAAAATTGATCCAAGTTGCAAATACAAGCCTTAAACAAGAAAGGTGCCTCACTATTTAAGCCAATAACCCCAATAGGGCACAAATTTCAGACCTCTTGTCTCCAATGACAAGATGTGTTGTCAAAATGAGAGTACTTTTTGTCTATTAATACAAAATTTTGACCTTTAATTCACTTTTAGGTAAAAAAACAAGGCCGACCTGACTAGTTTACAACAAAAAATCAATTTTGACATAATTAAAATAAATTTGCATCTAGAAACTCCTCCAAGGGAGACGCCATGCCCCTCTAGGGTGATGTTGAGCTCCACATGTGGAACGTTGAGCAGGGAACATGGAACGCTTGGCCTACAAAGGCCTAAAATGATGCCCACACGTGCCACGAGGCTCACAAATGCCTCCAAAGATGAAAACCCTAGCTTTGGATGATGTTTAGGGCTATCATGGTGATTTCCAGGACTCTCAATGGCTAATGTCCATGTGGGAAGAGCAAGGTCCCCTGGGTCTAGGTCTGCCAGGGTGCCTCCAAAGGCAACCTCCTTCTTTCTCCCGGTGCAAGTTTTCAATCTCTTCTTACCCTTGGTTGGGGTTTTAACATCCATCTGTGGGTTTTAAGCCCCCATGAAGGTCTGAGCTAATCATTCCCTCATGTGTACTTGTCCACCGGGCAAGGTCCTGCAACAACAACAAGTACGCCCTCTAGGGAGTTCATAAGTCACAGGGATCATAGCATGTAAATCGCATCCAATAATATAATTACCCAAACATGTGCATCAAACCCCCCTTAACCCAGAAAAATGCTCAAAGACAGTATGCAATTTGACAAGTTAGGTTTAGAGAAGGTCTCAATGTGTTCTATTGGGCTAACCTCTCTTAAGTTTGGGGTTTTTCCCGGGTGGGATCTAGTCCAAGTCATGTAAGTGTATGAGGTGGCATGAGGTAAATATTTGGGTAGGGGGTGCATGTAATAATAGGGAAATGTAAAGTCTTACTTGTGGGTGCCTTTGTAGAGGGCGAGATGCACCTTGTCATAAATGCAATTGTTTCCTAGCCCATTCATTTCCTTTTACTCTTATCTTTATTTCTTTTGATCTTTTGCTCTTGTGCTTCAAGGAAATAGTTGAGGGCCATTGTCTTGGCTTGATGATCAGAGGTAACAACGTTATCCACAAACATTTCAGAGAAATGAGAACGTTGGTTGGTGATGAGACCCCCTTTTTATTGGCTATGCCACCAAGAGCCACTACCTTGGTTTGGTGACCAGATAGATGGTAGTGTCAAACCACTACATGCCCATGTTCATAATAGGTTGGTTCGTGATGAGACCTCCTATCCATCAACTAGTACCTTGAGTGTTTATGTTATCATATGGGTCCCATTTTCTTATTGAGAATATTTTTACTGCTTTATCAGGGATCCCTGGGTGAAGCATCTTGAAGGTTTTAACATTGGCTTTTAACTCTTGCCAACTACTTTTACCGTTTGGGTATTTAGCCCCTTCTTCCCATGAGGTAAGGTACAACCCTTCCTAGTGTAGCCAATCCCAATGCCCAAACAAGGATAGGGGAGATGAAAGGACTAAATATGGAAAGTGGTAAGTATGGAGGGAACGAATGATGACTTTTCACAGATCCACCTAGTAGCAACCCATCCTAAAGGGAAATCAACTTACTAGGGTACCATGTCACCCTTCCAGGTATGGATGAGGCAAATAGCATAATTTCCAAGCAAACGTCATGAAATGAAGAAGGATTTAATACAACATATTCAAGTGCTCCAAAAATCGGAGTGATACATACCATGATACCCAAATTCATTACCTCATGGAGCAAGACTCACTGCTACTTCAGGACGAGGCTGGTGTTATGGATAATGTTGTTAGTTATAAGTGGATTGCACTGAAGAAAATAGGGGCCCTCTAGGGCCATGCTCAAGTCGTCTGGTTGTCGGTACTCCATGTCCAGGACCTGTGGGCCTCAAGATGTGATCTCCTTAGTTATCCATAGGCTAGGGGATAACATGGTTTAGCTTGGGTGGTTGGGAGGAATGATTGTTATCCTCCCCACCCAGGTTCAACTCTTGCAAGTGAAATGTTGAGCCCATAACGAGTATATCGTTGTAATGGCTTCGATCCCTATTGTTGATAGACCTTGTGTCTTGAATATTCTAGTGTTTACCCATGATACTATCCTTGAAATGAGGGGAAGTACTCGGGGGTTTTCCCCAGGTAGTGTAACCTAGAAAAAAATGATGGAGCATTCATGATTTTGAAAAATTAAGTCATGTTATGTTGCATCGACACCCAAAACTTGTAGAAATTAAGCTTCTGGCATATTGTTTTAATGACAGGGGTGGTAGGTGTAGGGGGGATATTAATAGATCTTGATGAACATCAAGAAATTAGTTTTTAATGGGGATTAGGAGAAGTGACAAATAATCAAGCTAAAGTGCTCACTCTTTATTGGGGACTTAAGCTCTTAGATTCAAGGTGGATCAGGGAATTGGTTGTCATTGGAGATTTTGCAATCATCATAAGGTATATGCATAACTTATACACTTCGTCTAATTGTAAATTGGAAAGGCTCATCTCTAGAATTCAATTGGAGGTAAGGCAAMTTCATTTGATTGAATCTTTCCATGTCTTAAGAGCTCAAAACTAATGAGCAAACCATTTATCAAATGAGGCCTCTCGATTGGAGGCTAGGAAACTTAAGCTAAAAGGTGGTATAACCACATCATTTATCCCTTAAGTATAGTTAATTATGATTAATCCAAAGCATGCCAAGCACTCAATGCACATTTCCAAGTGGCATCATGAGTTTAAGTCAAAAGGACAGAACACAAGGTGGATTAACTTCATGGTACACTCACACACTTTGAATTGGAAAGAAAAGTTAAAATTTAATGGGTTGATTTGTTTCCCATTTAGGAATGTAGGTGGGATAATACTAGAGGCAAACCTAGGTTCTCCCATCCCTAGTTCAAATCACTTGAATTGTATAGTATATCTCCCTCAACAAGAATTATGGGACAATTTTAGGGAGATAGGAAAGGTTTTCATTGGTGTTTGAGGAAGACCAACTCCAAATTTTTGAGAATTTAGAAGTGCTTATTTGTCTGTGCAATAATTAAGAGGAATTCAACCGTGTTTGTGAGTTATTTGAGGTATCCACTTAGTTTTGCATGAGTTTTATTCTTATTTACAAGGATACAGAAGTGAGCAATGCGGGACAATTTGAGATAGCCTATAGAGTGTTGGAAATACTTCAAATTGTAATTGCAGAGTTGGAGTTTGGGAATATGGAGGGCCATAATAATCCTAGGCATTGTTCAATTTGTGAAATTATGGGTATTCACCATGTCCTAAGGAGGCATGTGATTCTTTTGTTTGATAATCATAAATCCATCTTCAATGCAACCAAAAGAATGTTCTCTCAAGAGGAATCTCACAATTATGAGTATGTAGAAATTCTAGAATTGGTTACACAACAAAAACACAAAATAGTGAATCTTAAGGCAGAGTGTAGAGTGCTTCAACAAATGGTAACAAACTTCGCTAAAATCTCCCAGTGAGTAGTTGCATTCCAAAGCATGTCAATTGGATCAGTTCTAGATGAAGGACAAGAGGATGAATCAATGCATCAAGATTATGGAATGTTGAGATGGAGTGGATAATGAAATAAGCCAAGTTGCCATCGAAGAACCAAAATGAAGCACAAAATGGTCATGTATTTGCTTCGTCTTAGGTGTTTTTATGTTTTGCAAAGTCTCTTTGATTTTAAGATTTTTTTATAGAGTATATAGGAGTTGTTTCTTTTGGTATTCTTTTGCAAAGGAAAAAACAATACTTACAGTTGTAAGCTCTTTTAATTTTGGGAACTTTTTTGAACAATATGTCTATGAACAACCCTCATTTTTTTATTGTCATGCTAACCAGTGAGGTTGCAACATTTTTTTAATAGAAAATCTAATTGTTCTAGTCCAAGGAAAAAACATAATGTTTTATCGACAAGTTAATATGAAATTTAAGAGGCATTCACAAGACATTTATGATTGTTGGAAATCGTGTTAATTTTATTTTTCTTTTCAAAATTTAACTTAGATAATTGTACATGAGTGCAAAATATAATCGTGCTTACTGAGATTCATTGGAAAATATCTACAATAACAAGTGAAACTATCAATTTCCCTTGATGTTGCAAATGAATGTCGTAAAAAGGAAGTGTGATTAAATGTAGATCTAGGTAAGAGATTTCCAAGACATTGGAAAGATGTTAAGGGTAGAGCACTTGCATGTGGATAGAGAAAGTCGAGTTAATTCTTAGTACAATGGGTATTGGTTATTGGAGATGTAAATGACATTGAATGAAAGTCTATGCATTGTGACGACATTTAATATATCTAAGAACAACAATAAACTTTTGTTCTAGTTTTGTAGTTTTAGTTACATGGAAATGAAAATCCATATGAGGAAAGGTAACTGAAATGGTGACATAGATTTCCATACTTGATGCATGATTATTGGAATGAAAACAACATTAACAAACCTAAGACAATAAAATATGACTAAGAACAACTATTTGTTATGAAATTGGAGCATTAACATATCGATAAATTACAATATTAGAGGTTAAAGAAGATATCATACAAAAATACTACTCGAGTATATTGTAAGAATGGTAGAGCAGTAGCACCATTGAGATTGAAAAGTAGACATCCCAGATGCCAAACAAAATACATTATTAGCCACATTATCAAGTCCATAATAGGCAATAAAGATCTAAACATAATGTCATCATAATTTGAAAATCAAAATAAACCAAAATGGATATTGTTAATTGAAGTGTAAAAGTAAATTGCATTGGATCATCTATTGAAATGCAAGGAGACCGACACAAGTACACAATCCATCATCAACCATTCTAGCCAAGAATAATTCCCACAAAGAGGTGATTTGTGGAACTATACAAGTGCCTTGATTCGTGAACCTAAACACATGCAATTTACTAACTATTAATAATGATATAAAAGAAAAATGATAATGTGAAGAAGTGAGAACATCATGCACAACAATACATGCATGAAATAAATTGATATAACAAATTTCCTCAAATAACAGTCTTTGTTTGCAACAACAACCATCCACATTCATACAACATAACTACAATTTAAGGTATATTTGGTATATACAAGAGATAACAAGAAGAGCCACTTCCTATCTATTGTACACTAAACAGTACACAAACCGAATTGACAATATTTAAATTACTTTTTCTATTAATATCATCATTGATAAAGACAAACCAATTCAAAAAAATGTAGAGTATATAAAAGCACTAATCAAGGACAAATTTTATATCATTTATATTTCATGAAAAATGACAATACAAAAGTGAACCTAGCAAAAAAAGCACATTATCTAGAACCATGACCCTATATGGACATTTATTTAGAAAACTAACATTCTGAAAAGAACATGTCTTTTTCCATGTTTAGAAAGAAGCATAATGTTTTGGAGAGGATTTGGTTTCCATACTTAGAGAGTAAAATGACACCAACGCAAATACTGACTTGATGAGAACTGTGACCTCAAAACAAAAACTCTAGCCCAAAATACCCATATTTTTTAGTCACAAGCACCAAAATCAACCTCTGAAAAAGTGTTGCTCCTAGAATCGCCCATTTTTTCTGATGTTAGAATTACAACATTTTTCCATTGTGGTCTTAAATCCCTGTAACGTTACAAACATAAACCCTTAAAATTGACCCCCAAATAAAAAAGTGGCACTCCCAACATCACCCTTTTTTGGGGGGGTAAAAATTACAACTTGTTTGTAATTGTAACATTGACAACTGATATTGTTCCAAACAAAAACCTTAAAATTGATCCCCAAAATAAACATTAGTGCTAGCAGTAGTACCCATTTTTTGTGTGTTAACATTACAACTTGTTTGAAACCATGGCTTTGACAACTGACAATGTTGCAAACTGAAATGCCAAAATCATCCTCTGAATTGAAACATAGTGCTACAAGTAGCACATTYATTTTTTTTGTTTCAGGCTTAAGATTGCGGCRTTTTTGAAACCATGGTCTAAAAAAACCAACACTAKTGCAAACACAAATCATAATAARKAATAAATAAATAAAYAGAGAAACAAATATATATATATAGAAAAATCCCAAAACAAGGAGAAAAAATMTTGTTTTTTCAAATACACACACACACACACACACAAACATTTTAAACAAAAATACGTAATAATYTTTTTWWAATTAYAAAAATAAAACAAAAAAAACTAAATTAAAATTAAATAATAATAWATTAAAAAWATATATATTWTWTTTTTCTGGGAGCCTCTCTCCCTTTTGTTAGAATGTGTTTTAATGTTGTCTATTGGTTTGATGTAATTATGTACTTAGTGTCATAATTATGATCATTATGACATCATTKGTGGAGCACTTATCCATGTAGCATGACCTCATTRGACTTTTGTAATATTGCACATGTACACATGGAGACAATTTTGGGAGTTGTTAGGTGGTGACCCGTGTCTYRGGTAATTATGGCCTACACTCATTGATCATTATTATCCACTACTTCTCCTTTATCTCTTGATGAGCTTATCATCAACCTTTATGGATTGATTGATCTCCACCCTTGCTTGTGCCTTATGATCAATGGTMTAGGTTTCTCATAGTTACTATAAATTGAGGCAATGTGTCTTGAATTCAACAGAGTCAAGAGTGGTTTATGGTATTGATCATTAGCTTGGACCCTATGGGTCCTTAGGCTAGAGCATCCATATGCTTGAGAGTTGTATGGAYCCCATTTGAACCCCATACTTGAGATTTCTCTAGCTGATGTAATTGGGAGAGTTATATCAAGAATATAAGGCCTTGCCTCTATGGATGTTTTCCCACCTTGGGGTTTCACCACATAAATATGTTGTCTCCTCTTTCTTATTTGATATATCTACTTGTATTTGTTTGATGCATTCCATAGGAGTTCAAATATGATAGATCTTGGTAATATGTTTCTACATATTTTTCCTAGTCTTTCATGGTATTGGAGCTATACATCTAATTCCTTGGATGAAATTCTTTGCTTGTTGAAATATTGGATGAGAGATCTACTATTTCCTTCAGTGAGCATTCAACACTAAGGATTGAAGTTTATTTTTTTGACATCAATTTACAAGTAGACCTGATTTATTTTTTTAGATATGCTAATCTAAATTTTTAGATCTGATTTTTGAAGCCCAATTTTTTATAGATCTGCAAATTCGTATCTAAATCTCATGCACGGTTTCTGCAAATTTTAAGCTATTTTTTTCCATATCTAACATTACCATTACATTTGGAGCATGCTTAATAGTCAAGATCAATGTTCATGTTGCTAAATGGTCTCTGCTTGGACCACATCTAAGATTGAAGATTCATGGGTGTACTTCATATACGTATAAATTGATGCATTTTTGGGATGATTTTACTGTGCATATGAGTCTAAATTGGTTTAATTAGAGAAAATTGACGACCTGCTTACCATAATCAACCTTCATTTTCCCTAGATATTGAGAATTTATTCTACTAGACATGTTTTGTTCAATCCCTATAATATGTTTTAAAATTGGTTCTTCAACAATATACCAAATAAATTTGACATCAAGTATCATGGTTTTGATCAATTGGTTATAATAACATGTTATGCATTTGTTTGTTATGAGGTCTTGGGTTAAAAACCCATTCCTTCTCAATTGTAGTTAACAATTTGTTGAATAGCTATATCATTTGGAGGACTCGTGACACCACTACCACATGGACTCACTCAACCAACCATCATGTGCCACATTAATAGGAGCATCCAAACATAAAAATAGCTATATCATTTGAAGGACTCGTGACACCACTACCACATGGACTCATTCAACCAACCATCATGTGCCACATCAATAGGTGCATCCAAACATAATTGCCAACTCAACTGCCACATGTCATTTCGTACAATGTCACATGTCATTTTCAACACATGTCGCATCATCATTTCATACATGCCACATAAGAAATAGATACATTACATGTTAGCATATGGTGTGGTCCATTTAGACCAATCAAAGTTTCCATGTGGCATTTTTGGCTTAGCCTGAAAGGATTAGCACCAAGATTTTGAAGTTGATTTTTAAATTGCCATAACTTTGTCATATGACATTGGTTTTCAGTGCTATTTTTTTCAGACTTTGTATTTTTTTAGTTCTCTACATAATGACATGTCTAAATCCAGTGAATTATTCTATTTGATGCTGGTGATTTTCATTTGTTCCCAAAAACTCAAGGCTAGACCTCATTTTTGGAACTTTGTTTTGAGTGTTTTTTTTTTTCAAATTGTATAAACTTCATTCACTATGCAATGGTGATATTGGTTTCTATTAGTTTGGCTATATGACTAATGAGGATGGTAATGGCCACATATTTCTCCTTTATTTGATTGTGATAACAATCTATTTAAGACAATTTCTTGATGGTATAAATTTGGTGCTTTTCTTGGCTCATTGTATTTGTGATAGGGGGACCATTTTACATTATATGTGGTGCATAGTTGAGCAATTGTTGAACTTGATGATCATTGTAAGATCATGTTCAAGTTCTCGATTGAAGCACTCTAATTGATCATCAACACTTTAAACATGTTGGATCACATTCGACTTCATGTTCTATTGTCATTCATGTCTTCATGGAGAGATTGTTCTTTGACACATTGTGAAATTTCCATAATGATTTATGCCTTTGCTCTTGAAGCTTCTTTCTTGAAGTTAGCTCTATGTTTGCTTCACATTTTCCTAAGTGGTGCATGTGAAGAGTTTGGAGACGGATTGGTTTTGTAGATTATTACTCTATCTTGAGATGCTTGACACTTCATTATGACAATATCGATGTTGTCATTGATGGTCATTATGCATTGATTCTTGACAGTAGTAGGGGTCTTCTTCTTACACCTTACTTAGGATTTGGTTGCATCTTATTATGGTTTCGTACATTGTTCCATTCAACAGATTATTCTTGACAACAAAAAAATTTGGTGCTATCCTTGCTACTTATCAAGGATGTTTGAATTTGTCAGTGAGGGGGAATGTAATGTAACATTATCTTCTTCCAAATGTGTTCCTTACAACCCATATTGTAATGATTGTTTGGTGGCCACATTTATTGTTGTATATCCTATCACTATGATGATTGTGAGAACATCATTCTGAAGCATTTGTACACACAATGAGGCATCATTAGACTTGTGAGATCTCAAATATCTCACATCATTGACACATTATTCGTATGTAACACAACTCCTTCATCAGCTTAGGTGCACATTCCTCTCATCAACATTATAGGGGAATGTTAGATTGTGTTTTAATGTTGTCTATTGGATTTATGTAATTTCGTACTTGGTGTCATAATGATGATCATTATAACATCATTTGTGGGGCACTTATACATGTAACATGACCTCACTAGACTTTTTTAATACTGCACATGCACACATGGATATAGTTTTGGGAGTTATTTGGTGGTGAATTGACTCTCAAGTAATGTTGACCTACACTCATAAGTCATTATCCTCTACTACATCTCCTTTATCTCTTGATGAGATTATAATCAACCTTTATGGGATGATTGATATCCACCCTTGATTGTGCCTTATGATCAATGGTCAAGGTTTCTTCTAGCTACTATAAATTGAGGCAATTGGTCTTGAATCCAAGAGGGTGGAGAGTGGATTATGGTATTGATCATTAGCTTGGACCCTATGGGTCCTTAAGGTAGATCATCCATGTGCATGAGAGTTGTATGGATCCCAGGTTGATGTAATTTGGAGAGTTATATAAAGAATTAAAGGCCTTTTTCCATGGATGTTTCCCCACCTTGAGGTTTTACCACATAAATATGTTGTCTCGTCTCTCTTATTTGAT
>JZKD02S1783371.1:0-20697 GCA_000966675.3 Picea glauca
GAGATATTAGGTCAAGTACTGATGTTGGACCTCGCATGTATATAAGAGAGCTATAGCACAGGGCAAACCCTTGATTGTAGATTCCTTGCAAATCCTAACCCTTGGGAACAGACCAAAGAAAGAAAATACAAGATCTACCTAGTGCAACTTCGTCATTTGCATTGGGGTTGTCAAATTACTACATCTTTTGTCCTCTTAAGAATTTGGGAATTCCACCTTTACAGTATTATTTAGTTCGGAGTATAACTTCGCAAGGGTAAAAAAAAAAATTGGCTTGTCAGCACCCTTATTTATGACCCAACGCATTACATTTCTCTATTCATTCTAATCGTCATGGTACCCATCAATTTTAAGCCTTTTTTTCCTACGGACCCAACCCCCTCTAGGACGCCTTTCCTCAGATCTATCCCATTGGATTCCTCTCTTTTTCCTCATCACCCGGGTACCTATAATTTTTAAGCCCATTTTTTCCATCCTGACACCTTTGTTTCTACCTAATCCTTCACCATGCCTACCACTCTCTCTCAGTCCCAAGAAACCTTGGAGGATAGAATGTCCCACCTGGACAACAAATTGACGACAACATGGCTTCCCTCTGCAATGAATTCAACACATCCATTGACCAACAATTCTACAAATTGGTGCAACTCTTTAGGGGTAAGAATGTTGTGCCAAACCTAGAAGAACTTCAGTCTTCTCATTATGAACATACTCAATCCTCCTTCTCCCCTTCGGGTTCTCCACCTTCTTGGAATAAGGTGCCCAAAGTTGGCATGCATAAATTTGATGGTTCCAACCCAGCCGAGTGGGTTTCTCAAAAGGAAAAATACTTCTCCCTTCATGATATTAGAGATGATGAGACCAAACTCCATGTAGGGGTTTTGTACCTGGATCAAGAAGGCTGACAACGATGGAAGTGGCATAATAAATATTATCCAGGACCTCCCAATTGGAACATGTTCTCCAAAGCAGATTTTGCCCATTTTGATAGGGAATCAAAAATTTTGGGCCAACTCACTAAGCTACGCCAAATTGGATCTATCATAGACTTCATCACAACATTTGAACAGTTGGTTATCTATATCAAGGGATTATCTGATGAATTTTACCTTGAATGTTTTATCAGTGGTATAAAAGAAGCTATCAAGGCTCATGTGAACATGCATCATCCTACTACCTGGTTGTAGGCATGTCAATTAGCCAGGGAAGCAGAGACCATCCTCAAGGCGACATCCCTGAAGGCTCCATTTACCACCCATCCTCTCCCAGGGGCTACACTTGTTCCAACCCAATATTTGAAGGTCCAAAAGGTCTCTCTCGCCAAAATGGTGGAACGTTGCAAGCAAGGCCTTTGCTACTATTGTGATGAAAATTATGCACGAGGGAATAAATGTTGAGAAAACAATTTCTTCCAGATTGATGGCTCAACTTCCTCTTCCTATGACAACAAGACATCATATGAGGTTTCATACCAAGAGGTGGCTCTGCCAAGTGATCATATCGAAGATCCAATTGTCATGTCGATGGAATCTGTGGACCCGGAAATATCGCTTCATGCACTCTGAAGTATTTTGGCCCCAAATACATTGAAGATCAAGGGATACATTAAACATAGTTTGGTTGTGGTGTTGATTGATAGTGGTAGCACCCATAATTTTATTCATCGCAGGCTTGATGATGAGATCCATTTCTTTGTCCTCCTTGTTTCTAATTTTCAAATCCTCATCGCTAGTGGTGGTACTATGAAGTGTGGGAGTCGTTGTGTGAATGTCAAACTCCAAATGGGTGATTACCATATGAAAACCCAATTGTTCTCTATTTCTATGGGTGGTTGTGATATTGTATTAGGCGTGGAATGGCTTCGCACTATGGGGCCAATCACAATGGATTATCAAGAATTATATATGAGCTTCACCCAAGAATCTCACACCTATACTCTCAGGGGTCTCTGAAATCATCATCTCTCACAGGATGTAAAAACTCTTTAAGAAAGGCCACCATGGTGTGATTGCTCAATTTAATTCCATCCATGTCACTAAACAAGCCTCTCAGGTAGTTCCTCCTAGCCTGTAACTCATCTTGGACAAGTACCGTGAGATCTTTGATATTCCTACAACCTTACCTCCTTCCAGGGGTGAGCATGATCATAGCATCCCTCTCCTTCCTAGCAGTTAACCCCCCAATCTACGTCCCCATAGATATCCCTTTGCTCAGAAAAATTAAATAGAAAATATGGTACAAGAATTACTGGAGCCAAGGTTAATTTGCCCTAGTACTAGCCCATATTCTTCACCAGTGGTGATGGTTTTAAAGAAAGAAGGTACTTGGTGCATGTGCCCTGATTTTCATGCCATGAATAAATTGACCATCAAATATAAATTTCCCATTCATGTCATTGATGATTTTTTGGATTAAATACAAGGTGCATGTGTATTTACCAAATTAGACCTTCTCTCTAGTTATCACCAAATCTGGATGAAGGAGGAATATATTCCGAATACTTCTTTCAGAACTCATGAGGGACATTATGAATTCTTGGTCATGCATTTTGGCCTTTGCAATGCTCCATCCACCTTCCAAAGTCTCATGAATAAGCTATTGAAACCTTACCTTAGAAATTTTGTCTTGGTTTTCTTTGATGACATCCTCATTTATAGTGGCACCTGGGATAACCATCTTCTTCATGTGGAGAAAGTCCTTCACTTGCTACAGGAAAACCAATTGTTTTTCAAAAAGACCAAATGTTCATTTCGCGCCAACGAAGTGGAATACTTGGCGCACATTGTTAGTAGATATGGGGTAAAAGTGGACCCCAAAAATATACAAGTTATGCAATAATGGTCACGCCCAATGACCTTAAAGTGCCTAAGAGGTTTTCTTGGAAACATTGCTAAGCCCTTGACTGATCCAGGTGGATACTGGTGGTCGCCCACCTGTTCCAACTGGCTCCTCTTGACAATTTTTAGTTCAACACATTCTTCTGTACTTATTTATAATTGTGGGTTCTACACTTCTGGGGATCTCTAAATACCTACACATCTTCTAGGTGGATACTGGTGGCCTCCCATCTAATCCAAATGGCTTATTTTGTATTTTTTCATGTCAGCACATCTTATTGTACTTCCAAGGTAGTTTTGGGTCCCTTAACCTCCACAGTCAAATTGTAGACGGAGTCAAATTTTTGTGGTGTAATGTGTATTTCTCTAAAATACCTTTCCAACGGGATATCACACACCTAAAATGGAGGTCGTATGCAAACGTTACGACCCCAGGAATTTGAGGTACCAACTTACCCATATGGGCCCACATAAATTTTGGCGTTTCATCTCCTAGGGTTAGGTATTTGGATGTCTAGGGTTTTTTCATTCATGAGTAATATCAAAAAATCCTTTGTAGCCTCATTGTAATCATTCTTCTCAGACGAATGCACATAGCAGCCACATCTCTTCTCATGGATAGCTACCTCCATTCGAGCAAGTGTTTCAGTTCTGCAGATTTATAGTTTCAGCCTATTTCATTTATTCAATAGAAGATATTGTTCACTGGATATTTGTGTTGTTATTCATATCTCTATGTTTATTGTATTCATTATGTTAATCATTTCATTCTGATCCTAAATACGGAACAGTGGTATTAGATCGGTATGCTCTTCATTTATTTTTCTTTGTGCATGTCCCCTACAAGATCTGGGTAAAATAATTTGGGACTTGAACCAATCGAGTTGTTGCAAGATTGGTTGCATCGAGCCCGACAAAAAACCATGGGGGACGAAAATAAATATGATGGAGCAGGATATCCTTTTAAAGTGTTTCTCAAGGAATCCCTCGCGCAACAAAGGAATGAAATGATGGAAAACTTTGCGCAGATCCTTCGACGACTGCCCACAGGAGAAGCATCTTCATCAAGCGGCCATGCAACCCCCTTCAAGAGACAGGTAAATTTTTATATTCCATTATTTGAAGGACTGATAGATGTGGATGTTGTATATAAATTGTTGAATCTTCTCAAAGGGTATTTTTCGGTCCACAATTTTTTCGATAGGGAAAATATTACGTTTGCAATACTCAAGGTCGTCCCCCATGTTAAGGATTGGTGGGATACTTACTTTGAGAAAAGGGCCATAGAGGAATAAAAAATATTTGTTGTTTCCCCTACATGGGATTCCTTTTGGGATGCCCTTAAAGAAAAATACTACCCCGTTGGAAGCTATGAGGACCAGTACACCCAATGGACCACCCTGCGTCAAGAAAGGTACCAGGCAGAACCAGATTTCACCAATAATTTCCATACCCTATGCACCAAATTGGGTATCAAATACTCTGAGCGACATCTGGTGCTCAAATACAATGACTGTTTGCATAGATACATTAAAAAAGAAATGGAGTTTCTGGACATTGCCTCATTGGGTACATCTTATAGATATGTTGTCAAGATCGAGCAGAAATTTAAGCAGAAGAGGTGAGATTTTGGATCTGCAAACTCCTCACAGTTGAAGCAGGGCAAAGGCAACCCCAACCCACATGGTAAGGGATATAACAAATATGGCCACTCTCATGACAACCAATCCAAGCCGCAACACAAGAAGGGCAATGAAAATACGAAGAAGAACATGAGAAAATGGTGTAAATAACAAAAACTCCCTTGGCACAACACTAAAGAATGTCGCTCCAAGCAATCACTTGTGTTCAAGTTGAAGGCGTTTGATTCCAAGGCCAATTCTAAATCTGAATCAAATCCAGAAGGAGGGAAGCAAATTATCGATGTTGAACCCAATGCCATTGTCACTACCACCAAATTCCATCCAAGCGAGCCAGAAGAACCAAAGGAAGGGGAACGCCTTTTTCACTCACAGGTGTTGGTAAAGGGGGTTCTACTTCATTGTCGATAGCGATAGTCAGAAGAAATTAATATCAAAAGAGGTTGTCAAGCAATTAGACCTTCCGATGACACCACACCCACAGCCCTACACCATCGGTTGGATTTTCCATGGAAGAGATCTATGTGTCATCCAATGGTGTCATCTTCCCCACGACATCAAGCCTTTCAAAGATGAGGTATTGTATGATATTTATCCCCTTGAATTTTGTGATGTTATTTTAGGACAACCATATTTTTGGAAGCGACATATTGTGTATGAGTCTAGACCCCACAATGTTATTATTACTTTGGGTAGACAATTGTACAGGATACCAAAGGTAGCATTGCCTACCATTATTTATTTAATCTCTACTAAGCAATGCAGTAAGGTAATTTCACAAACTAGGAAGTTTGTCTTCTTTGTGATCCATGCTCACAGTAAGCAAAAGGTTGTTGTCACATATTTGGCCTCTACATAGAGCCTCTCTTTGCAGCAGAAGCTAGTGGATGGGATCGTGGAAGAGTACATAGACATCTTCTCCTCACCCACCGAGGTATCAATGCACTTCCAAGTCAAGCATCCAATTGATCTGAACCCTAGTGCACCCCTACCTAATGGACCAGTATATCATCGCTCGATGATGGAAAATGACGAAATCAAGCATCAGATCCAAGAGATTATTCAAAAGGGGCACATTAGACCCAAATCCTCCCCTTGCGGAAGCCTGATTGTACTGGTGCAGAAGAAGGATGGGACCTGGCAACTCTGCATTGATTATAGATAATTAAACAAAATCACATTCAAGAACCGGTACCCAATTCCCAAGATTAATGACCTTCTTGACAAACTCAAGGGGGAAAAGTTATTCAGCAAGATTGACCTAAAGTCTGGCTACCACCAGGTTCCTATCAAACCAACTGATGTATGGAAGAAAACCTTTAAATCCAAAGAAGTTATCTTCAAATGGTTGATCATGCCCTTTGTATTAAGAAATGCACCAGTCACTTTCATGAGATTGATGGATGATGTATTAAGACCCTTCACCAACTCTTTTGTGGTGGTATATTTGGATGATAACCTCATCTTCAGCAGAACTTGGGAGGAGCACATGTGAAATATTCAACATGTTTTGAGCACTCTACGGCAGCACAAGCCATATGCCAACTTGGAGAAATTCTCCTTTGGCATGAACAAGGTCCAATACTTGGGCTACATTGTTGATGAGCACGAGGTACATGTTGATCTAGCTAAGATCCAAGTCATTCGTGACTGGTCAACCCTGACCACATTAACCAAGCTTCATAGCTTCTTGGGACTTGCCAACTTCTACCGACGATTCATGTTGGGCTTCTTCCATATTGCATGGGCCCTCAGCCAAGTGACCAAGGGTGGTGGCAGGGAAAATTTTGTGTGGGGGAAGGAACAACAATGTGAATTCGATGATCTTAGCATCACTTGTGCTCATCTCCAGTGCTCTCCTTTCTATATCTACAAAAAATGTTCGAGATTGAGACTGATGCATCTGACTATGTTGTAGGCGCAATTCTCACTCAACACGGTCATCCGATGGCATACCATAGTGAGACACTCTCAGATACTGTCTGGAAATACCCCACCTATGACAAGGAAATGTATTCCATTGTCCAATCATGTCGTCAATGGACACATTATATTCTAGGAAAGAAGACGATCATTCACATTGATCACAAGCCTTTGCAGTTCATACAGACATAGGGGAAATTGCAGAACGACTGCCATCAAAAATGGTCCACCTACCTGCAAAAGTTCCATCTCAACATCAAGTATAATATAGGGAGCTCAAATCATGTCGTTGAATGCCTCAGCCGACCTCCCATGGCTGCAATCACCATTGTTCTCCATTCCTATGGACATGAGGCATCTGAGTGGCCCCAACTTTATCGACAATATCTGGAATTCACCACCACCTATAAGCTCTTGGGTAAAGGTGTGGTTGTCACCAATTTTCACATTCAGGACAGATTGTTATGCCATATGGGACATCTCTATGTTCCTACAAGTGAGCGTGAAAATATGATTTGGGAAGCCCACTATAGTCGGATGGAAAGACATTTTGGCATGGCGAAAACTGTGGTTGTTCTACAGAAACATTTCTATTGGCCAAAACTTCGACAGGAAGTCAACAAGTATATCAGATCTTACACTGCATGTGCCATTTCCAAGCCATCCATCAAGAAGTAAGGATTATACACCTCTCTTCCTACTCCCGAGAATCCTTGGGAATCCATCTCAATGGATTACATGCCTGGCCTTCCATCCACCAAGCAAGGAAATGATTGTGTATTTGTGTTCATTCCTTGGTTTTTGAAGATGTCCATCCTCACAGCCTGCAAGAAGAATATCACAATGGAATATACTGCCAATATCTTCTTCAAATGAGTGTGGTTCCATTTTGGGATACCACAGACCATCATATCTGATCGGGACAACAGGTTCCTCAACACATTTTGGTCGAGTCTCTGGTCATTGTTGGACATCAAGCTCACTAAATCCACTGCTTTCCACCCCCAAACAGATGATCAAACCGAGGTCGTCAATCAGATGATTGTGCACATCCTATGCATGTACAACTCTAAGAATCAGAGTACATGGGATTAGAGTCTCCCCTATGTTCAACACATTTACAACAAGGCTCTCCATAGCTCCATCGGCCATAGCCCATTTCAAGTGGGGATGGGATTCCAACCCTTGGGTCCCATTGATGTTTCCCTACCTATTTCCACCACATAGACAGACTCTTCCCATGTTCAGTCTAAGACTGACAGAGCCACCAGATTCATTGAGCGAATTTAGCACATCCAGCAACAGGTCCATGAGATTTTGCATAAATCCAATGCCAAGTACAAGCAACTCCATGATCAACACAAGGTACTGCACTAGTTTCAGGTTGGAGACAAAGTCTGGTTACATTTGCAGAAGGAGTGTCTTACATGGTCCCATCGAAAGCTTCTCCCACATAGCTATGGACCTTACACTATTACCAATGTTGTGGGTAGAAATGATTTTTAGCTCAACACTCCACCCTTCCTTGGCTTGCACCCGGTGTTCAATGTGGACCTCCTTCGGCCATTTTTCCCACCATTATTGGACACCTCAGAGATTGTAGAAAAATTGACACCAAAAGAGATTAACCCTGAATGCATGGATCAAGCATCCACTGATCAGATAGTGAACACACATGTCAAGGGAACTCGCTAGCAGAGGATCCAAATTTATCGAGTTGTCAAGGAAGCAAAGCTCCTACACCAAGGAAAGCGGCTCACCCGGGGCCAAATTTAGCAGAAGTTTCCTCACCTGATGGGGGAACTCAATGCAATGGATACCATTGCTTCCTAAGGGGGGGATACTGATCCAGGTGGATATTGTGGCCATCCACCTATTCCAACTAGCTCCTTTTGACAACTTTTAGTTCAACACGTTCTTCTGTACTTTTTTTTAATTGTGGGTTTGTTGGTTGTGGATCCTGATTATCTTCCTAATTCATAGGTTTTTTTTTTTTTTTTCAGTTGTGTTTATACCCCATGAAGACTTTACACCCCAGACGAATGTACACTCCTCCACGTGGGGGAGTGCAAAGGGGGGTTACCCCTGAAGTAAAAATTGCCTTGTAAATGTATATTGTAATTTCATTGCAAATCTGGATCGTTCATTATAAGGTCACAGAAACAACGGTAGAAGTTACGTTAGATTGTTTTTCCCTAGAAGGCAACCCTCTTTTATGAGGGAAATGTATTGTGGCTATGGATCATTGTGAATATTGTATTCTGAGTGAGGAGACTGTGAGAGAAAGAAGAGGAAGTTACAACAGGTGTGTTGTAGGTTGTATCCCTTCATTTGTTGGATAATAATAAAGCAAAGACCTAGAAATTTCTCTGGTGGACGTAGCTCACATTGGGTGAACCACGTATATATGTGTCTCTATTGTATTGTGTATCTTATGTGTTTTATTTCTGCATTTGTTTTATTTTATTGCTCTGCGGTCCTGTTTTTCTAACAACTGGTATTAGAGCAAAAGGTAACTCGCAGGAAAAGAGGGTTCTTGGTTCGAGTGGGAGCAATGGCGGAAGATGGAAAGTTTAGGGTCGAGAAATTTAACGGCCAAAACTACCAGTTATGGAAGATGCAGATGGAAGATTATTTATATATGAAGGATCTATTCCTACCATTGGGTGGAATAAAAAAGAAGCCGATGGCCATGAAGAGCGAAGAATGGGAGGTTCTTAACAGAAAGGCACTAGGAACGATACGACTGAGCCTAGCAACGTCGATGGCTTTCAATATTTCGATAGAAAAGACAACGAAGGAGTTGATGGATTATTTGGATAAACTGTATGAAAAACCCTTGGCATCCAATAAGGTATTTCTAATGAAGATAATATTTAATAAGAAGATGTCAGAAAGTGGGTATGTTGCAGATCATTTAAATGAATTTAATACGGTTACTAATCAACTAAGTTCTATAAAAGTGGACTTTAATGATGAGGTCAGGGCTCTTCTAATATTGTGCTCATTTCCAGAAAGCTGGAATGAATTGGTCATGGTTGTAAGTAACTCTGTCGCTGGTTCAAATAATTTAAAATTTGATGATTTTGTTGGTGTTATCCTTAGTGAGGAAATGCGACAGAAAAGCACAGGTGAGACATCAGGTAATGTGTTGAACATGGAGAAGAGGGGAAGCCAAAAGGATAGAGGAAAGGGATAAGGGAACCGTGGGAATTCTAAGAAGGGAAGATCCAAATCTAGATTTGGAAAGATAGAGTGTTGAAATTGTGGGAAGAAAGGGCATCTGAAGAAAGACTACAGAGCTCCAAAGAAACAAAGAGATGGACATCAGGAAAAAAAATAGGAAGCAAATGTAACAGGTGATGTGTTACAAGATGCTTTTATTCTTTTGTAGATAATATTTTTGAGTCTTGGGTAGTATATTCAGGGCCTTCATTTCATTCCACACCCCATAGGAAACATTTTCTAGACAGGTTCAATTGGGTGATGATGCACCATGCAAAATAGTTGGAATGGGAAAGGTAAAAATAAAGCAAAGCAATGGAAACCAATGGTTGTTGAAAGAGGTAAGAAATTTTTTGGATCTAAGGAAAAATCTAATTTCAACAAGGTAGTTGGTAAGTGAAGGTTGTATATCCATATTTATAGATATGGTGTGGAATATCACCAAAGGATCATTGGTGATAGAAAAAGGAGAGAAGGTAGGTACATTATATTTATGTACTAGTAATATTGACTCTTCTATCTCTTTAGCTTCTACAAGAGTGGATACAACACTGTAGAATCATAGGCTTGGACAAATGAGTGAGAAGGAGATGCAGATACTTCAAAAAAAAAAATTGTTTCTAGATCTTAAACAAATTGATTTGGATTTTTGTGAGCATTGTGTTTATGGAAAACAAAAGAGAGTCAGATTTCTCAGAGTCGGAAAAGAAAAGAAGAGTGAAAGGTTGGAGCTTGTGCATACAGATGTATGGGGACCATCTCAGGTATCATCTCTTAGTGGTTCTCTTTATTATGTTACTTTTATTGATGATACAACTAGAAAAACTTGGGTTTATTACATTCGACAAAAATCTGATGTTTTTGATACTATTAAGAAATGGAAAGCTTTGGTTGAGAATGAGACAGGAAAAAGGTTGAAGTGTCTCAAATCAGAAAATGGAGATGAATTTTGCAACAAGGAGTTTGATGGTTATTGTTCATACCAAGGGATTCATAGAGAGAAGATAGTTCCAAGAACACCACAAGAAAATGGTGTGTCAGAAAGGATGAACAGGACAATCATGGAGAGTGCAAGGATTATGAAATTGCATGTTTGTTTTCCCTTACAGTTATGGGAAGATGTTGTAGATACTTCTGTTTACTTAATAAACATAGGACCTTCAAGCTCTTTGGATGGTATAATTTCAGAGGAGGCGTGGACAAGTAAAAAGGTAAACTATTCTTTTTTGAAGACTTTCGGTTGTGAATCATTTCTCCATATTGATAAAGAAAATAGAACAAAGCTTGAGACAAAATCCAAGAAGTGTACCTTTATTGGATATAGTGTTAATGATTTTGGTTATCAATTATGGAATTATGAAAATAACGAAATCATTAGGAGTAGAGATGTCATATTCAATGAGAAGGTCATGTACAAAGATCAATTGCAGGGAAAGGAATGGGAAAAAGGAAAACCAAAATACATAGTGCTTAATGAGATCATTGAAAAAAGAAATTCCAAAGGTACCAGAAAATCATAATGTACAACAACAAGATCAGAAAGTACCTCAAACTCCTATAAGTGTTGTTAGAAGATCTACCAGCTTAAGTAGAACCCTGGAATGACACTCTCCTTCATTGTATTATTTATTGTTGATTGATTCCTGTGAACTAGAATGTTATGATGAGGCAATGCAGGTAGACACTAAAAAGAAGTGGGAGCAAGGCATGAAAGAGAAAATGG
The DNA here is from genome assembly GCA_000966675.3 of Picea glauca. Classification (NCBI taxonomy): domain Eukaryota; kingdom Viridiplantae; phylum Streptophyta; class Pinopsida; order Pinales; family Pinaceae; genus Picea; species Picea glauca. Next base: position 11,349 of record JZKD02S1783371.1, read on the forward strand.
ATTCCTTGGTAAATAACCAGACTTGGGATTTGGTTCAGTTGCCTAGAGGAAAAAGAGCATTACAGAATAAATGGGTTTACAAGATGAAGGAATAAGATGGAGGAAAAAATCGGTACAAGGCTAGACTTGTTGTAAAGGGGTTTGCACAAAAGAAAGGTATAGATTTTGATGAAATATTTTCTCATGTTGTTAAAATGACTTCAATTAGGACTACTTTAAGTCTTGTGGCAATAGAATATTTGCGTCTTGAACAGTTAGATGTAAAAACAACTTTTATCCATGGGGATTTGGAGGAAGAGATTTATATGCAACAACCACAGGGGTATGAGGTCAAAGGAAAGGAGAATTAGGTATGTAGGTTGAAGAAGATCTTGTCTGGCCTAAAGAAATCTCCAAGGCAGTGGTATTTGAAGTTTGATAGGTTTATGACAAAACAATGTTATAGTAGATGTCATTATAATCATTGTGTTTATTTTAAAAGGATAGAAAATGGAAGCTATATTATCTTGCTATTGTATGTAGATGGAATTCTTGTTGCAGGGTCTAATATGCAGGATATAAATGTGCTCAAGAAGAAATTATCTAATTCATTTGTGATGAAGGATTTGGGTGCTGCAAAGAAAATCCTTTTATGATAATAACAAGAGACAAGAAAAATCGCAAATTGACATTGTCTCAGGGTGAGTACATAGAGAAGATGTTGGAGAGGTTTAGAATGCAGAATGAAAAACCAGTTAGTACACCTTTGGCCATCCATTTCAAATTAACTAAGGAAATGTGTCCCAAGACACAAGAGGAGATACAATACATGTCCAGGGTTGCTTATTCATCAGTAGTTGGCAGTTTGATGTATGCAATGGTTTACACAAGACTAGATATTGCACATGGAGTGGGAGTTGTGAGAAGATATATGAATAATACAGGTAAAGAAAATTGGGAGGTAGTAAAGTGGATTCTCAGGTATTTGAGAGGTACTACTACTCATGCATTATGTTTTGAAGGTTCAAACATTGTTCTACAAGGATATGTTGATTCAGATATGGCAGGTGATAAAGATAGTAGGAGGAGCACCACAGGGTATGTTTTTACTATAGGTGGAACAACAGTAAGTTGGATTTCGAAACTGAAAAAGGTTGTTTCACTTTCAACAATAGAGGCAGAGTATGTTGCTGCTACAAATGCTAGTAAAGAAATGATTTGGCTACAGAGGTTTATGGAGGAATTGGGAAAGAAGTGGGAGAATAGCAGGCTATACTGTGATAGTGAGAGTGCCATTCATCTTGCAAAGAACTCAACCTTCCATTCAAAGACTAATCATATACATATCAGGTACCATTTCATACAATCTGTCTTGGAAGATGGACATTTGAAGTTGGAAAAGATACACACTAGCCAGAATCATGCAGACATGTTAACAAAGGGAGTAACAAGGGAGAAACTAAGTTCCTGCTCAGTTTCAGTTGGTCTTCAAGAATGAAGATGAATATGAGAATTTTTTCAGGTCCAATAAGGATCATATTCTAGCATATACAACAACGGTGGAGTTTTTTAGATCAGTCTCCAAGTGGGAAATTGTTGGTTGTGGAGCCTAATTATCTTCCTAATTCAAAGGTCTTTGTTTTCAGCCGTTTGTATACCCCATGAAGACTTTGCACCCCAAAATAATGTACACTCCTCCACTTGGGGGAGTGCAGAGGGGGGTTTCCCCCTCTGCAGGGTCCAGGGGGTCAATCCCCCCAGCTAGGGGGTCCGGGGGCAAGCGGGCCCCCGAAGTAAAAATTGTCTTGTAAATGTATATTGTAATTTCATTGTAAATATGGACCGTTCATTATAAGGTTGTAGATCTGACGATAGAAGTTATGTTAGGGTTTTTTTCACTAGAAGGAAACCCTCTTTTATGAGGGAAATGTATTGCAGCTATGGATCATTATGAATATTGTATTTTGAGTGAGGAGATTGTGAGAGAAAGAAGAGGAAGTTACCCACACTGGTTGTATCCCTTCATTTGCTTGATAATAATAAAGCAAGGACCTAGAAATTTCTCTAGTGGATGTAGCCCACACTGGGTGAATCACGTATATCTGTGTCTCTATTGTATTTTGTATCTTCTGTGTTTTATTTTCGCATTTGTTTTATTTTATTGCTCCGTGATCCTATTTTTATAACAGGGTTCTACACTTCCAAGGTTGTCTGAAGCCCTACAAATCTTCCAGGTGGTCACTGGTGGCCTCCCATCTAATCTAAATAGCTTATTTTGTATGTTTTCATGTCAGCACATCTTGTTGTACTTCCAGGGCCGTTTTGGGGCCCTTAACAGTGTTGTTTTGGCTCGCCACAATCAAATTGTAGACAGAGTCAGAGTTTGATGGTGTAATGTGTATTTCTCTAAAATAGCTTTCCAATGGGCTATCATGCACCTAAAACGGAGGTTGTATGCAAAATTTATGACCACGGGAAGTTGAGGTACTAACTTACCCATAAGGGCCCACATAAGTTTTGGTATTTCATCTCCTAGGGTTAGGTTTTTGGATGTCTAAGGTTTTGGAATTCATGATTAATATCAAAAATGACTCTGGAGCCTCATTGTAATCATTCTTCTCAGACGAATGCCCGTAGCAACCACATCTCTTCTCAGAGATAGTTGCCACCATTCGAGAAAGTGTTTCGTTCTGCAGTTTTACAGTTTCAACCTATTTCATTTATTCAATAGAAGATATTGTTCACTTGATATCTGTGTTGTTTTTCATATCTATGTGTTTATTGTATTCAGTTTGTTAATCAGTTTGTTCTTATCCTAAATATGGATCATTGACTAACCTCCTTAAGAAGAATGCATTTCATTGGACACCTACTATTGAGAAAGCCTTCACATAGTTAAAGAGGGCCATGTGCACTACCCCTGTCCTAGCAGTTCCTGACTTCAACAAAACCTTTGTGGTGGAATCAGATGCTTCCGGCATGGGTATAGGTGCAATGCTCACCCAATATGGTCGAATCTTTGCATTTACTAGCCAAGCATTGAGTGGTCGCAATCTAGGTCGATCTAAGTATGAAAAAGAAATCATAGTCATTCTCCATGTGATGCACACCTGACGACCATATCTCTTGGGATGTAATTTTTAGATTAAAATAGATCACCATATCTTGAAATATTTTTTGGAGTGTCAACTATCATCCCCAGAACAAAATAAATTGCTGACAAAAATGTTGGTTTATGATTATGAAATCATCTACAAAAAGGAAAAATATAACATAGTAGCATATGCATTGTCAAGATGACATGAGGAGGATGGCTCCATATTTTCTTTATCCTTACCGATCCTTGATTGGATTGAAGAAGTGCACCAAGAGTTGGTAACACACCAGACTACCCCCAAATTAATTCAGCGTCTTGAGGAGGATCCTAATCCTCCCACTGGCCACACTTGGAAATATAATATTCTATGATATAAGGATTGCCTGGTTCTCCCACCCTCCTCATCACTCAAGCCCAGGCTCTTAAATGACTTGCAGTCCTCAGCTATATCAGGTCATTCGGGCTTCCAAAAGACATATGCTCATGCTCGTTGTTCTTATTTTTAGGAAGGCATGAAGAAGGATATACTTCAATTTGTCAGAGAATGTGAGGTGTACCAATGTAATAAAGGTGATACAGTCAAGTCTCTAGGCATCCTATATCCCTTACCCATTTCATCTTCTCTATGGAAAAAAATCTCCATGGATTTTAAAGTGGTCCTTCCTAAAGTTGGGAACAATTATGTCATCATGGTGGTGGTTGATCACCTCTCCAAGTATGCTCATTTTTGTCCCTTACCTCACCCTTTCACAATGTCCCTCGTAGCACAAGTCTTCCTTGATAATATTTTCAAGCTACATGGCATGCCAACCTCTATTGTCTCTAATCATGACCCAACTTTAACCAACACATTTTGGCAAGAGTTGTTTAAATTGCGGAACCCAACTGAACATGAGCACAACCTATCACCCCCAGTCTAATGACCAAACGAAAGTAGTCAACAAATGTTTGGAAACCTAATTGTGTTGTTTTGCTTCAGACAAACAACACTGGTGGGTGCAGTGGATTCTCTTGGCATAATGGTGGTACAATACTTCCTATCATACGACCACTACAATGACCCCATATGAAGTGGTGTATGACCAAAGGCCACCGACAGTAATTACCTATATTCATGGAACATCCAAGGTCCAATATATTGATACAATGGTGAAAGGTCATAGAACCACTCTAGTGGCTTTGAAGGATAACTTCCACATGGCCCAAAATCACATGAAGCATCAGGCAAACTAACATCATTCAAAAAGGTTTTTTCATGAAGGTGATCAGGTGTTTCTCAGGCTCCAACCTTACAAGAAAACATCTCTCAAAGCTAAGGTACATCACAAATTAGCACCTAATTTTTATGGATCGTATCAAATAATCAAGTGTATTGGTTTTGTGGCTTACAAATTGGCCCTTCCTGCTACTTCCAAAATCCTTCCAGTGTTCCATATTTCTTGTATGAAGAAAGTGGTGGGATAGAATTGTAGAGTCCAAACCATCCTGTCGGAATTAGATGAAGAAGGTTCCATGTGGCTCCAACAAGAATAAGTCCTCAATTACCATGAACGTCGGCTATGTGTTCGCACTATCAAGGAAGTGTTCGTCAAGTGGAAGGACACAACACCAGAGGAGGTGACCTGGGAACCCACGACCATACTTCAATAGTTTTTGCACCTGCAGCCTTGAGGACAAGGATGATTTTGAAGGGGGAGGGAATGTTAGGATATGATCCTAACCCCTCTCCATGGGTCATTATTTAGTAGGATGTGTTTTCTATTTAACAAAGGTTGGCATTAGTTAATAAGTCCTAATAAATAAAGAAGAATAAGTCAATCTAAGAAGACCTAATAGAAGCTTCCTCTTCTAGAAGGATATTTTGTCTTGGATATTATTTTAATAGAGCCCTTCTTTGTTGGAGGTTTCCCCCTCGAAGAGGAAAGTGAACATTGCTATCATAATAAATAAATAAAATCCTGGTGATTATTCTGGTGTTATTCTAATATTTTTTTGGATATATCATTATTATTCTGTCATTTACTGCTAGATATTTCATGTTCTATATAATATATTGTATCAAGAATATTGCAACAAAGCACAATTTTTTGAGTCCTTTCATCAAAGGTTTGGGTTTAGTATGGCCTTAGGAAGCTGAACTCGTTACTGAGAGCTTACTCCTTCGATTGGGTATTCTTCTAGTCCCTATGGAGAGTTTGTTGATGCCTCCCATGTCACAAACTTTTTTCAATGTTCAGTCTTGAGTCTATGTTACCTGAGTTATTCATCTATCTCATGATCTTGTTCAAAGGAAGTCTAAACTTGTTTCGACCATTCCTCAAAATTCTCAAATTTTCATGTCAAAAATACCTTTATAATTGCATATCATAATCACACGAAGTTGTTTTCCTACCTTGCACTCTGGGCCTATTTTCATCATTGGTAGGTGACATTGAACCCAACATATGGCATCTCTTCATTAGTCATTGATTGGGTGGTTTCCCTTGTGTTTGACTGAAAGAAATATATTCACACATTGGGATTCGTGTAGTGTCTTGGATTCCATTAGACCCTATTGGTGGTTTCCTCACCTCTGTTGACAATTTTCATTAATCAATGTTTTTCAGAGGGTCTCTTTTATTTACTACTTGCATCTGGTGCATGCAAGAGAAACACATGGTCATTGGTTCATGCATATCTTGTTCGTACGAGGTCTTCCTAATCATCAAGTGTTACATTGTACCTTGTGATGGATGATGGGGGATACCTTAATTCCCTCCTTTCAACGGATCTCATTCCATCGACTTCATCTCATCTATTCTAGAATTGATATCTAGATTCATAAGTGTACCTAGAGGCTTGCAGTCATTAGTGGTATTTCTCTTGTCATCGACAGTTGGGAATACATTAATGTCTCTTTCTTGATGGATTCTTCAATTGTTCCACCTCAACACATTTATTCACACTTGTTGAATGTACTCGGTGCCTTGACGCCTACTTTCATCATTGGTGGGTTTTCTTGCATTTGTTAATGGTATACCTCAATGATCGATAATCAAACGAAGTCTCATTGTGTTCGAATTCAACCACTTTATTCACATGATGCAAACTTGCACCATCGACAGTTAGTGTAGAATACCTCACATTCATAATAGCAGCACCTCATACATGTTGTTTTTTTTCATCGCACCAATCCTATATAACTTCAGTTATCATGGAAGATCATATTGTACTTCATTGTATCTAGATATCATCAATTGATTTTGAGACTGGACTCCATTGTATCTTGTTCGTGGCTATGACCACCTATGTCTTATGTCTACTTTGTATTGCCTCTTCATGGACATGAACATTTATATTCTGTATATGCACATGGATATGCAGTGTACTTCAAATTGGCAGCCATATGTACAAAATCAATATGTATTGTAATATTCTGACGAGTGACTAGTTCCTTTGAATGGGTCCTCACTACTCCACTTCTGGGAATTGTAATGTATTTCGGCCATTGTGATTACTCCTCTAACCTCACACATTAGGGGGCATCTGTTATAACATTTTTTTCACACTCTATGCATCATTATTTGGTGGCCTACCCTTTCCCTATGCAGACTCAATTTCCCCATCTTGCTCAGTCAAAAGTAAAAAATTCAAATTTGTGTACATATACGCGGGCTACAATTATACAACATGCGTATATGAAGGCTTCTCCATTACAACCCATATACTTCAGGTTTTTTTCTCAAAATTAAAAATATTTCATATTTTCCATGCCAATTCATGAGATTCATGATCCTTGGCCTTTCATATGCTAGAAACTATGCGATTTGAACCTTCAATTCCCTTTGGAGGATATAAATTGAGCCATATACAAGCCTTTGAAAAAAAGAGAAAAAAATTGAGAGCAAGTACACTCTGGAGAAATTTTTCCCCATGTTACATCCTTGAGTTTGCATCCCTTATTCCTTTAATTCTGAACTCTCCTTATGTTCATCCCCCAAACTCTCCCTATCCTATGAAGGAGGAACCCAAATACTCCTAGAACTTGTGAGCTTGCCTTGGGGAGGATTGAAGTGGTGAAGGCCTAGGTGGAGGGACTTGGTTTCTCGGTTTCGACGAGTTACTGATAGAGAAGGTTGTCACCTATGTGCTTTTGTTGATTATATTAATAGAAATACTCTTTTGTCATCCAATTATATGTTGCATAGGTTTATATTATTTCCCATGGGTAAATTTGTTATAGATGTTGATGGATTATGTTAGTTTATATGTTGACATTTTATACATTTTCCATATGCTTGTGTATATTGGATGTTGAGGACAAGTTATAGGTATCAAGTGTTGGATTGTGAACTCAACAATGGTCTCCTATGAATGTCTGGAAGAGGTAGGATTATAGCCTTTCTTTTGTTAGCATTTCCATTTATCTAGCATATTTGAGATTTCAGTTGGTTTCTTGGTGTCGTTCTGTCTGTTGTGGTGTAACATCCCGCTCTTGCAAGCACATGTTATTGACTTATTCTTTGAGGACACTTGCATGCAAGTGATTCAGTTATAGTACATGGTTATTTGATTCACTCATGGATTCTTATGATGATGTTGATGGACCATGATTTTATGTTATTTTATATATGCATATTGACAGATGTTATTGATGAGTTTCCCTGAGTGTGCAGGACACTTGATGGATTATGGATGCCGAGGGAATCAACAAACCTCCTTGGACTCCAGATTGAGTCAGGGAGTGGATTGTATTGATTTGAGTATTTCATTTATGCATATGTGACATATGATCGATTATAGTATGATTTTGTATATGGATCATTGACAATGTTTCATTGATGGATGCAGGTTGATAAATGCTTGCTAATATGACTCACATAAGGATTAAAGGGGGCATGCACATAGAGAATATATTGAGGGAGAGGTGTGGCAACATCCCTGTCACAACCTACTAGCACTCACGTCGTGGCTCGAATTGTAGGTTAACGATTACTTATTTCGAGAGATCCACGATCTCGCGAGGGAAGACTGAGACAGTGTCTCACGAAGATTTCTAAGGGGTGTGCAATAAGGCAAGGTCCTTATTCCTTAGAAGCCCTTAGTCTCTCACAAGGTTTCCCAAATGGAGTGTTGACTCCAAGGGTTGGACAACTATCAAAACCAGTCAAGGGTGAGTGGCACCCTTGGAGCACGGAGTGCGTCTGGAAGGGCACGTCGCGTAAATAAAAAAATGAGTCAATGAATCTAGGTGGCCTAGAAAACCTTGAGTGAATAATTAAACCTTGAAAATTATTTAAGCATTGTTGGATTAATTAATTAATTAATTAAAGAATGAATTTAGTAATTGTAAACCCCAAATGAAGTGTGAGACTATTCAAAATTAAGCCTAAGTCTAAGTTCTTGTAAAGAGGCTAACACTAAATTATTAACTAAATAAAGTTAAAAAAAGGGGGGGGGTGAAGAAAATAAAGTTAATATTTAAGAGAGGTGAAATATATCTAAATAATTGATAAGGAACATGTGTGCAAAAAATATTAAAAGGGAGTTTTCAAAATAAGAAAGAAATAATCATGAATGAATGTGTACGCATAGAAAGGTATCTAGAGTCTAGTTAACACTTGTCTAACTAGCGAAGAATCCTATTTTAACTCAACTCAAAATTAGTAAGGCATCAATCATTAAATGGAATATGGGAAATAAAAAGACAACTAGGAGTGATTTAAGGAGCGCTTTTAGGAAGGGTGAGGGAAATTGACTTAATTAAAATAAAATGTGGAATTACTTGTGCAACTGGGGAAAAGGGTGACAAGTGTAAGGGGAGAAATAATTCTAATTTATTTAAATAAATAAAAAAGCTAATTAATTGTGCAAGTGGGGTTGTCATTAAGTAAACTCCTATAAAGAAAATGGAAAAGAGGGGAAAGGGATGACACTAGTTATGGGTAAAGTTATGCTGCAAGAATTTGATTGGTTTTACTTGTGAGAGTTGGGATATTGAGCTTGAGAGAGAGTGGCGGATCTACCTTGCGAGGCAAGCTCAGAGCTAGAGTATTTTTTTTGGTTTTGTGTGTGTGGCCTCTTTGCGGCTCAAGGGGCTAAGGGGGAAGAAGAGTACCCCTAGCATTGGCTGGGAGGTACCGGTGAAGTCTCAATGACTAGTAAGTGGGATAAGGAAGTGTTGACGGGCGAAATTGACCGTCCATCAACTGGGAGAGTGGAACCGGTCCGGGGTTGTCTAAATAACCCAAGCCGTTTGGTATGGACCACCCTGACGAGTTTAACGGCTCCGTT
>JZKD02S1783371.1:29730-48687 GCA_000966675.3 Picea glauca
GATTCTTGTCCACCATTTTACATATCCTTAAATGTCCATGACAAACTCCTTCACAATTGTTTTCTTTACTCCGGGGCGTCACATAATCTTATGTCAAAAGCGGTGATGGATGAGCTTGGTTTGGAGGTGACCAAACCATATCAAGACCTGTTCTCCTTTGATTCTAGGAAAGTCAAGTGTCTAGGCCTCATCAAAGACCTTGTCATAAACCTCGCTCAAATGCCCATGAGAAGCATGGTTATGGACGTGGTGGTTGTTGATATTCCACCTAAGTTTGGGCTACTTTTGTCTCATTCATGGGGAAAAAGATTAGGATGTACACTGCAGATGGATCTGTCCTATGCTACGATTCCAGTATTTGGAGGAGAAATGAAAAGACTTTACAGGGAAAACCAGCTTGCTTATATCATCAGTTATGGAAAGAATTCCGTCAATCATCCTATCTATGCTATGGATACGGATTTCGGTTCATGCATCCTTCAGATTGATGATGGTCAATCAACTCCTATGCAGCTAGTGAAGCCTATTGAATAGCAGGTTGAAAATGAAAACATTGCAGTCTGGACTATGTACTTCGATGGGGCCAGCACTAAAGATTCAGCAGGAGCTGGAGTAGTCCTGATCTCTCCTTCAAAGGAGACTATATATTTGTCTTTCAAGCTTGACTTCAGAACCACTAACAACATAGCAGAGTATGAGGATCTGCTGCTGGGATTAAATTCAGCCAAAGAGATGGGGATAAAAGGTTTGAAAGTGTTGGGAGATGCAGACCTCATTGTACAAAAGGTAAACAACACCTTTCAAGCTAAGCATGTCAGATTAAAAGCTTACAGAGACGAGGTATGGAAGCTGCGTGATTCTTTTTCTGTTTTTGAAATTTCATACATACCAAGGGATATGAATCAGCTCGCAGATTCTCTTGCTGTTTCAGCCAGCACATTCATTCCTCCCATGCCCCCTAAGCTCAGCTATGAGATTCAAGTAAAATATCGACCCTCCTTACCTGATAATGTCAAATATTGGAAAGTCTTTGAGGATGATGATGAACTCAACAGATTTCTCCAAGTGGTCGATGAGTTTTCTGATTTGCACATTGATCAGCAGAATATTAATGAAGAAGAGTCACAGGAACCTGAGCTAAAGAAGAAGTTGGGCAAGCACGACATTATTCAGTTACCAAACAATTATATACCCCGAGGTTTGGTACCTCTGGAAAGGCTGTTTGATCATAATGATGTCTCGTACCAGCCAGACAAGAAGGAGAAAGATACAGTTGTTCAAGAGCATAACATAGGAGTTAAAAGTCATCCCAAGTTTATTAATTTGTCTTCTGAATTGACTGCTGATGAGAAGTCAAATTACTGTATCATTTTGAAGGAATTTTCCGATGTGTTTTCCTGGAAATATAGTGATTTAAAGAGTTATGATCCCAATGTTATTCATCATAAGATACCTCTTGAAAAGGACACTATTCCTTTCAAGCAAAAACTCAGGCCTATCAGTCCTCTTCTGCTGCCAGTGATTGAGAGAGAAATTAAAAAACTCCTAGATGCCAAGATCATAGTTCCCCTGAGATATTCCAAATGGATTGCCAACCTGGTGATCGTAAGGAAGAAGAATGGTGAGGTCAGATTGTGTGTAGATTTCATAAATCTAAACAAATGCTCTAAAAAGGACAATTATCCTCTTCCTAAGATGGAACACTTGTTACAGAGGATTTCAGGGGCAAAGGTCATGTCTTTTCTTGATGGCTTTTCCGGTTACAATCAGGTTGTTGTCCATCCTGATGATCAGGAGAAGACTGCGTTTACCACTCCTTGGGGGACCTTTATGTACTCCAAGATGCCCTTTGGATAAATGAACGTCGGGGCCACATTCCAAAGGGCCATGGATATAGCATTTGTGGGAGAAAAGGACAAGTTTTTCCTCATATACCTTGATGACATAACAGTATATTCCAGCAGCCATGAGGAGCATCTGAAACATATGAAAAGAGTATTCTTAAAATGCAGACAGTTCAGGATCTCATTGAATCCCAAGAAATATCAGTTTTCTCTGAGTAAGGGTAAGCTCTTGGGTCACATCGTCTCAGCCGAAGGTGTAATGATTGATCCAGAACGAGTGGAGGCAATTCAAAAGCTGTCATTGCCAAGGTCGAAGAAGGACATTTAGTCACTGCTTGGTAAGATAAATTTTGTCAGAAGGTTTGTGCCCAATTTTGCTGAATTGGTCAAACACATAACTTACATGCTGAAAAAGGGGGTTGAGATTAAATGGACAGACAGTGCGAGAAACTCTTTTCAAGATATCAAGCAAGCGATCATTGAGTCCCCGATTCTGATCAGCCCAGATTACAGTAAGACTTTCTATATCTTTTCCTTTGCTTCCTATGACACAGTGGCAGCAGTCCTGCTTCAGAAAGATGAGGAAAATTTTGATCATCCTGTGGAATTCTTCAGCAAGACACTCAGGGATGTTGAGCTGAGGTATGACCCTATCGAGAAACAAGCTTATGCTCTCATAAAAGCTTTAAAATCATTCAGAATTTATATCCTTCATTCAAAGGTCATCGCATATGTTCCTTCTTCTTCTGTAAAAGATGTTTTGACTCAGCCGGATATTGACGGAAAGCGGGCGAGATGGATTGCAAAGATGATTGAGTTCAACATTGAAGTAAAGCCTACCAAATTGGTTAAAGGTCAGGGCCTTGCCAAGCTTTTAGCGGAGGAAAATCATAAGCTGCTGGATATTAATTTCATAGCAGAAATTTCAGAAAATTCTCAGACAGAGTTGGCAGCGGAAGAGCAGCATGACAATCAGCAAGTGGCAGAGCACTTGTCTTCATGTGAATGGTATGTTGGCATCATACATTTTTTGCAAAATCTTGAAGTTCCTCCTGAACTCATTTTGACTCAAGCTCGAGCTCTCAAGCTCAGAGCTATCAAATTTTGCATTTATAATAATCTGCTATATTGGAGGGACCCTGCTGGTCTGCTTCTCAGGTGTTTATATAAAGAAGAGTCCGTCAAAGTGACCCATCAGTTTCATTCAGCCGTTTGGGGTATTCATCATTATTGGAAGACTACTGCCCATAATATCCTGAGGGCCGGATATTATTGGCCTTTCCTTTTCGCAGATGTGTGTGCATTCGTCAAATCTTGCGACAAATGCCAAAGATTTACCGGTAAGCAGCAGTTGAAATCTTTACCCCTGAGACCTATTGTGGTAAATGGCCCTTTCCAGTAGTGGGGTTTAGATTTCATCGGTGAAATAAATCCTTCATCCAGTGGTCAGCACAAGTGGATTTTGGTAGCCATTGATTATTTCACAAAGTGGATAGAGGCGATCCCCACCCGGAATGCTACACACCAGGTAGTCATGAAGTTCCTCTATGAAAATATTCTGAGCAGATTTGGATGTCCCAATAGGATGGTGGCAGATAATGCAACAGTGTTTAAATCAGAAGCATTGGTAGACATGTGCGATTCAATGGGCATCCAGCTGGTACACTCTACTCCCTACTATCCTCAAGGTAATGGCTTGGCTGAATCGTCAAATAAGAGCTTGATCAAAATCATAAGAAAACTGTTAGAAGAGAATAAAAAGAATTGGGATTCCAAACTGAAATTTGTTCTGTGGGCAGACAGAGTAACCATTAAAAAGTCTATAGGAACTTCCCCATTTAAGTTGGTTTATGGGACTGATGCTATCTTTCCTGTTCAGTTAGTGTTGCCTGTGGCTAAGTTCTTTCAGGAAGAGCAGACTGAGCAAAATGACATGGTAAGAAGGATGTTGGATTTGGTGGAACTGCAGCAAGCTCGTGAACAGTTAGTGGACAGATCGGAAGCACATCAGATGTAGATCAAAAAGACATTTGATAGAAAGGCGAAGGTGGATAGTTTTCAGATCAGTGACTGGGTTCTAAAGTGGGATGCCCTTCGACAGGAGAAAGGAAAGCATGGCAAGTTTGATTCCTTGTGGACAGGCCCTTTTATGATTACTCGGGTTCAAAACAATAACACTTTCATTCTGAAGAATCTGGAGGGTGAGGAAGTGTTCAGTGGCCCGGTAAATGGGCGATTTCTAAAACTTTATTTCGTCTAAGGCTGTAGAGCCTAGACATTGTAATGATAGTCTTAGTTTTTATTTATTTTTAATAACTCCATGCCCAATGGAAACACTAGCAGATAGTTTAGTTTTTAGGTTCTTTTCCAGGAAAGGCATTGATTCTATGGTTCTTGAAACCTCACAGGGAGGTGTTCATCCCCAATAGGAGCCAGTGTTAACTCCTCAAATAAATCADTGRATTTTATTTGATTTTTAGTTGATAGGTTGAGTTCTAAATTTGATTTCAAAATTTCTATAGATAGGTTAGAGAATCTGTCACTCCAAAATAAGCTCAAAAGCAATGTTKATTTTGGTTCGGTCAAGAAAATGGMAAAATATCAGGTTTCRGTGGTTTAGGCRAGCCTCCAGCGTGCTCATTAACCACCGAAAGTGTTCAGTTTCGGCAGATAAGGGGTCGAGGCAAAAGACAAGCAACSACCGAAAATGTTTGAACGGGCAAAAAGAAAGCTCKTGCTTTCGCACGAGCCAGATGTCAAAAATCGTTGCAATGATGAGGAATACAACCGCYGAAAGCTCGCATTGTGGGAGATGATGCTCATTCRTGGTGTTCATCCGAAAGGTTCGAAGCACCTRCRTATTATCCATTGCATTAATCATTTCAAATCCACACAGAGCGGTTATTGACAGGTATGATTGTAYGGGGTTCCCTCCATTTCAGTGGTAGATACATCAATCATCATTACCAGGTCATTCTTTCATTTGAAAACTCAAGGTGTTATAATGAAGCCCGAGGATCGCTGAAGATAGCTACAAGCACGCGATTTTATCAGCAAATCATGTTTTCAAAATCATGATCCCGCTTTCTCGGGCGATTGGCAAGGTGTCTCCGAGTTCAGCCAGCATCTCGAGTCAAGGAAATCTGATCGGGTCATCAGGTAAGACTAGAAGCTATTTCCTTTCAAAGTTTCATAAACACAATTGCCCCCGAAAATTTGAAGTTTCGGCTTTCCCCAGTTAGACTGTCATTCGAATGTGGGTCGGTATTTTAGTGAATTTATCAATCCTATGCTCTGTCAAACGATTTCACTGTTTGTTCATAAGTGATATCGACTGTATCCCTAGTTCCCAGAACCGTTGTTTCCCAAACACCTTGTTGCCCACAGTTGCAGACATAGTTAACATTGAGCCATGTCAAAAGTAAGTCCTGCTTTGAGATTCGAAGTAGATGGCATGTGGTATTTTGAAGATCATCCAGAGGTTGCAGAGTGTTTTAAACAGGTCGGAGTTTTCACATATTGTTAAAAATTGACAACCTTTCACCAACAAGTTGCTGAAGAATTTTCCCTCTCATACGATGGAAGTATTGCTAGAATAGGCAGGGAGGAGCTCATTATAGATGAAGCATCTATTGCCAAATACACAGGGTTGTCCAGAACAGGGGATTGCTGGTTTAAAACCTCTTCACCCTCAAATGTTGAATTCAGATCCTATTTGTTGCCAGTGCATAAAACTTTGACTTGGAAGAAGGATATTCCTATGTCCTATCTTGAATCGAAGTGGAAGACCCTTCTGAAGGCGATTTTGGTATACATCACCTGTGAAGAGCGCTATAATAGGGTGATGTACTACCATTTTAAACTGTTGAACCACTTCATAGGCAGAGAACACTTAAACATACCTTATTTCTTTCATAGAACCCTGATTAAGATGGCAAAACTGGCAAAAACTCAGCCTACTAAAGTTATAAGCAGACTATCACATCAGGGGTTGATTACCCTCCTTGTCAAAGAAGCTCTTCAGAGGAAGAAAATATTATGGGGTTTCTTCTTGTTCTGGAATGAGTTTCAGACAGAAAGACCTCCAGAGATAAAAGCAAAGAAGTCTAGAAGCAGGAATGATCCTACTCCCAAGAATAGTCACAGGAGGAGGAAATGGATTTCAATGCCCAGGGATTCTATAAAAACATCACCCAGCAAGCAGGGAGGAATCAAGAGGAAATTAAAGTTTGAAGACAAAAACCTTGTCACAGGGAAAAACCCTCTCAATTTACCTTATAGTGACTCTGATTCAGAGCAGGAGATGGAAAAAACACAGGACAACTTGCAGATCAAACAGGATGCAAAAYTGAAGATAAATATACCTCCATCAAAGCCTTCAAAAACACACAGGCAATCAGAAGCCGAAGCTTCTTCAAGCAGGCCTAAGAAAGGTAAGACAAAGAAAATCAACATGCTGCTAAGAGAGATCTATGAGATGGAGGTCCTGGAGAGGGTAATTAAAAAAGAAAACACAGACCTCACAGAGAGAAATGTTGAGCTATTCAAAGAGAATCAAACTCTCAAAGAAAAACATGATAAAATCAAAGATAGAAATAGAGAGTTGATTAAAGAAAATATGAAATTATACAGGCAACTCAGGATTCTAAGGCTCAAGCTAAAGGAGTTTGAAGCATCTAAAGAAAAACAAACTGGTTTGGACACTTTGGCCAATTTAGCTACAACTATAATAGATGTAACAGAATCCCCTACACAGTCAGCAAAGGTTCATAGATCTACACGAATCAAGACTACAGTAGCTAAGAAAGTTTGAGTGTTAAAAAGGGATTAAGGACAGACATTTTTGCAATTTTGAAACTCTTCAAAGATTGATTTTCGGTGGTTTAGGAGAGCCCACAGTGTGCTCATAACCACTGAAAAGAGGCGCTTTCGGTGGATAACTCACACAGAAATCTTCCTAGATAACCACCGAAAGTCTGTGTGTCCAGAATTGAACAAGTTTTTACACAGGTCAGGGATTTTTGATATGAAATGATTCGGGATCTTTTCCAATGAATGTCACATGAATTATCAAGTCCATCCCAGAAGTTGTTTTCGGCATGTTATGGAGAAAGAAGTTATTTCAAAGGTTATGGACATTTTTAATTAAAACATAAAGCATGACACCTAGCCACATCAGCAATTCGACTTAACCTCTTTTTGAAATTCATCCTGTAGCCTTGGGAGGTTGTTCTACACTACACCAACAATCAACAGACAAAGAGATCTGGGATTGACCTCATTTTGAAGAAACATCCCACTTATTTTGCAACCGATTTTGACTTGCTATTTTTGGTTGATTTGATCCATGTTTTTAGGATCAAAGAACTGTTTTGTAATGCTATAAATATTAGAATAGAAGAGGAACCAGGGGTTCAATTTTGGATGCTACCATGCTGTTACTGTAATCAAAAGACTTATTCTTATTTTATAGAAAATTGCAAGCTTCCTTCAGTTGTGTTGTCAGATATTTCTCCTCTGTTCTTTGATAGCTTATGAGTGAAAGTTCTTCATTTGATGCTCATTTAATCTGCTTGTGACTGTCATCTCACCGGTTGATTGTTTTAGTTGATAATCATAAGTTATTTTCTTGGTTATTAAACCCATTGTGCTTGTTTGTATGAAGTATAATCTGGTTCAATAGCTGTTTCCTTCCCCCATTTAATCAAACCTTGTCTGACTGCATTGCTAGAAGGCCTTGTGAAATTTTGTACTTCTAGACAGTCTTGAAAACACAGTCCAGTACCTAGATATTCATCTTGATCCAAAACCATATCAAATATTGAGAAAACATTTCCCAAAAAGAGTTAGTTACCAGGCATCTCCGACTTATAGCCTAGGAGAGTTTCCTAGAGTGATAACAGATAGATAATTGGATTTTATAGGTTGAAGTGTATTTTTGTGTTCAACAGATTGATGAAGAGGAAGTTAAAGTGAAACTAGCTTCTCTTCGGTTGGAAGGCACCACTCTCGTATGGTGGGAGAGAAAACTTCAGGACATAAGTAAGTTTGGTAATCTTCTTTCCTCATGATCGAAATTTAAATCAATGATAAGGAATCAATTTTATCCATTGGGTTATTTACATAAAGCAATGATGGAATGGAAAACTTTAAGACAAAGTAAAGGTCAAACTATACAAAGTTTCATGGAAGAATTTAGGAAGAAAAATCTTGCATTAAACATTCCTTTGGATTATTATGAAACTTTAATGAAGTATATTGACACACTTCAAAGTTATATTCGTCATACTTTGCTATTGTTTAACCCGACCAATCTTGAAAAAGTTTGTGTGCAAGCCACTCACCTTGAGAACATGGGAAAGCATGTTCAAGAAGATCCCACAAAGAAACCTTCCAATTTCCCACATAAGTCATTTAAGAAGTTTAAAAGGAAGGACAAGAAGACCACCACTGTAAAGAGAGAAGAAGGAAAGCCATCTTGCACTCAATGCAGGAAAAGTGGTCACGATGATGAACATTGTTGGAAACTACATCCAAAGAAGAGTTCGAAGCAGTTCGGTGGAAAGGGGAAGATAAAGACCATTGCTACAGTGCAACAAGATCTTGGTTCCAATTCAGGAGACGAAGGAAAGATCACAGCGGTTGGAGTACAAGGTAAATATTCACTTCATGCTAGTTCAAATTCCAATAATGAATCTCATGATGATGAATGAAAGAGGAATGAATTATTTCATATAAGAGTTGTATCTAAACACACTAAGATAGATACATTATTTGATCTCGGTTCCCAAGTAAACTTGATATCTGAAGCATTTGTCAAAAACATGGGTCTTGAAACTAAACCACATCCAAAGCCTTATCCTCTCGGTTGGGTATGTGATAAAGAAAAACTTAATGTCACCAAGCAATGTAGGGTCAGATTTTCTATTGTTTCAAAGTTTATTGATGAAGTGGATTTGGATGTTGTATCACTTGATATATGTGGCATAGTGTTGGGTAGTCATTATATTTATGATATAAAATCATTCTTCTTTTGTCATGAGAAAAAATACCACCTTACTAATGGGGGAGTCGAATATAATGTTAGATCCCACAACATGAGGGTAAACACAACACTTGTTAGTGTAGGACAAATGAAGAGACTCATAAACACTAATAAGAGATATGTACTCATGGTCGTAAGGGAGAAATACGTCGTAACATTCGATGCTTTCCAAGGATGTGATCCTTCTCATAAGAAATAATTAATTGATATTGTTTCTAAGTATGATGATATTTTCCATGAACTAGATGGATTACCTCCTAAGAGGGAAACCAACACGAAATACATCTTCAACAGGATTTTCCTCTTCCTAATGTGGGCATGTACAAGATGTCAGTTATAGAGATAACAGAGATCAAGAAGCAAGTACAAGGCTTATTGGATCAAGGGTTCATCAGGCCCAACTCATATCATTGTGGTTCTCCGATCGTGATGGTGCCAAAGAAATATAGCACATGGCGATTGAGTGTCGATTATCGGGCATTACATAAAATCACGCTGAAAAATCAATACCCTCTTCCTCGTATAGATGATTTACTTGATTAGTTAAAGAATGTTGCTTATTTAACTAAGTTGGATTTGCGCAGTGGATACCATCAAATCAGGGTTGTAGAATAGGATGCATGGAAGACTGCCTTTAAAACCAAACAAAGATTGTTTGAGTGGTTAGTTATGTTGTTTGGGCTTTGTAATGCTCCGACAACTTTCATGTGTGTGATGAATGTTGTATTCAGGCCTTTTCTAGATGATTTTGTGATTGCATATTTAGATGCCATTTTTATATTTAGCAAGACTTGGGATGAACATGTAAGGCGTGTAAATCAAGTATTGGATAATTTGCAAAGGGAAAAGTTGTATGTAAAATTGTTCAAATGTGAATTT
Organism: Picea glauca; assembly: GCA_000966675.3. Taxonomy (NCBI): domain Eukaryota; kingdom Viridiplantae; phylum Streptophyta; class Pinopsida; order Pinales; family Pinaceae; genus Picea; species Picea glauca. The sequence continues at coordinate 39,499 of JZKD02S1783371.1, forward strand.
GGTAATACTGCACTTGTGTACTTAAGTCATATTGTAGAAGGAGGACAATTGAAAATTGATCCTTCCAAGATTGATATAATTGTAAATTGGCCTGAGCCCAAAAGTGTAACCGAGATACAAAGCTTCTTAGGTGCAGTCTAGTATTGGAGGAGATTCATTTCAAAATTGTCCTTTATAGCAGCTCCTTTACATGCCTTAACCAGTGTGAGGAGCACTTTTCAGTGGGGAGGAAAGTAACAAAAATCTTTCAACACATTGAAGGAAAAGATCAATACTGCACAAGTATTAACACTACCGAATATTCAACAACCCTTCGAGATCTAGACAGATTCCAACGGATATGCCATGGGTGCAGCATTGATGCAATATCATAATCCTATCTGTTACGACTCTGAAAATTTTAACCAAATTGTTGTTAACTATCCTACATATGATAAAGAGTTGAATTCATTAGTTCAAAGTGTAAATAAATGGAAGCACTACTTGTTATGGAAGGAAACAATCATACATACAGATCATCAACTCTTGCAGTATCTCCAAGCACAAACCACACTGCAACAATCTCAACATTATAGATGGATGGGTTTCCTACAACAATTTCATTTGGTAATCAAGTACAAAAAGGGTATGAGTAACAAGGTAGTTGATATCCTTTCTAGACCTCCTATTGTTGCTTCTATTATTTTGAAGAATGCTTATTTATCTCATGATAACTATGTGGAACAATATGCCATTGATGAATATTTTAAAGAAGTATGTGAGAAGCTAACCCATGGTGCACAGGTAGAGAATTATTGTCTGCAGGGAAAACTACTCTACCATCTTGGAAAGTTATCTATTCCTACAAATGAACGAGTCCATGTAATACGAGAAGCTCACACTTCTCTTGTATCTGGGCATTTTGGGGTAGGAAAAACTATGGCTCATCTGCAGAGGTTTTGTTACTGGCCTCAGATAAAAGCAATTGTAACTAAATATGTAAACAGGTGTGTGATGTGTTCTACTTGTAATCCCACTAATAGAAAACTGGGGCTATACTCACCATTGCATGTTCCATCCCATCCAAGGGAAAGTATCTCCATGGATTTTGCAGGGGGTTTACAAATGTCGAAAATGCATCATGAATATTTGTATGTTGTAGTGGATAGGTTCAGCAATATGTGTATATTAATGCCATGTAAAAAGTAGATCATTGTTGAGCAGACTCCTAATATCTTCTTTTAGTATGTTTGGGTTCACTTTGGGTTACCAACATCCATTATCTTAGATCAAGATACTCGATTCCTTGGGGATTTTTGGACAAGTTTGTGGAGAATGATGGACACCAAGTTGAAGAGGAGCATTGCTTTCCATCCACAGACATACGGACAAACAAGGGTTTTTAGCCAAACAATGGTACTTTTGCTTCAAGGCTACTGCAACAAGCATCCCAAGTTATGGGATGAACAGATACCCTATGTGTTATCACATAAGCTTTTCAAAGCCTTAGGGGTTTGTGGTTTCTACCTAAGTCTGTATTTTTGCCTGTCTCTCCTCCTTTTGCAAACCCGATTATAAGTTTTTCCTCTCATCTTGTAGTTTTTCTTCTGTCTGCCTTCGTCCGTTTGATCAAAATGTTCTCTCTAGGATCAATCGCTCCTCCCTTTACATTTGTCACTTATCATTTTGTTTTCTCGAGCCCTCAGTCAGTTGTCCAAGTAATTGTTCATAGAAACCACAGTTGTAAGCACAAGCACAACACTTAGAGCGGTCTGATATGGACTCAAATCAAGCGAGCATGTGTCGTTGATCTCGAGGGGGATAGGTGGCATCCGATACAAATGTTCTAAGAAATGAGCTTAGGGAGTTTCAAAGTGAGAAGTGCATAAAACTTCCGGAGAGCCGAAGCTATAACTCCTGAAAGAAATCGTGGACCATTGATCTCAAAATCAGCAGGGAGCCGTTGATTTTAGCGACAGTGCCTCCCCAAGGTCCCGAAGGCCTGAAGTGTCGAAGTGGTCGAAGGCCTGAAGTGAATCTGATCCATTGATTAGCAATAGCCACATCTCATTAGATCCATAGCTCTGGGTGAAAACAAAGAAGGAAAAATAAGTTTGAGATTTGATTTTCCCGGAGTCTGGAGACCTGAAATTTATCTCGGTTGTCCAATTCAAAGATCCATGTGTCGCCAGATCCATAGCTTCGATTAAAATCATAATAGGTAAACAGGAGCCATCCCCTGAGCCTTGGAGATCCAAATTCATGTCGACTATCAGCACAGACAGGTGACACCCTTATGGTTTTGACATGTGGCACTCTTTTCAAGTATTCTCATACACGCCTCCAGCCTACTTTCAAGTGACACATGTTACCTCTCTGTCTACGACACATCAACATGGTGACATTTGGCCTCCACGTCAGATCATCCTCTGGGAGGTGTTATTGTTCAGTGCCAAAAGTAGTGCCCCACCCCAAAGCACACTTTTGGCAGATCCTAAATTTGGTGGGCGAGTAAGCTTGGCGGTGGCGCCAAATCTAGTCGATGCACCCAGATCTCAAATTGTGACCAGATCAGCGGCCACAATCTATTGCGGGGACACAACATGCTCGAGCGATATGTTTCTTGAGCGGTCCTACAATGGAAAACATGGTATGGAGAAAATACTACGTCGTGAAATGTGATGGATTGTCGGCCCAAAAGAAGTCTGAACCCAAACCACCTCCGAGCGGCCCCGTAATTTCATGTTTATATGGCATCCTATTCAAGCACAGCAAGTGGTCACGCCCCTGAGCATTAAGTATCATTCAATATCCAAGGAAAATCATTTAATGGAAGGTAGGTTTGGTGGTTGAAACCTCGACTCACCCCATAAATGGAAGGCATGGAAGGCCCGACCATGGGGACTGAACCGTCAGCCCATGGTACCCCTGCAAGAAAATTTCCCTGCATACCCATGTTGATTTGATCTCACGTCTGACAGATGGATGCACGTTCTGTCTGACAGAAGAAGTCATCGACGCAAAGCTTTGATTGTAATGATCAGATCACACTCCTGATAGTTAGGGACTATTATGAGTATAAATATATAGTTTTGATATTTTGTTAAGGGGGATGGTTGAGCTAGGCTTCTGTATTGTAAATTTTTAATAAATCTCTGGTTCTTTTGGTTATGTATCTATATTTGAGACTTCTTGTTTAATGTAAGTCAGCTTCTTTTCATATCTATGTAAACAGTTCTGTTAGAACACTTGGTCATGGAGGATCCATTCGAGGGTAGTTGTGTTCTTGTAATGTAGGTTTGATCACAGTGACATCGCAACCAGTTTTAATCAGTTTCTATGTTGTCTTTTCCCTCCAATGTTGAATGACTTGGGCATGGATGATCCAGTCGGGTTGTTTTCATTGAATTGTGATGTATGTTTGATTTCAGTTCAGTGATAATTTCATTCAGTCCCCTAAAACTCTGAACCAAGAGGATCTTGCCTTCTGATTTTTTCCTCCTTAGGTTGTTGGAAGACCATATGTCCATAGAAGACCTCTTAACTCTCCTCAATTTCTTCCCCCTATTCACCTTTACTACAAGTTGCTGACTGAAGTTAGATCAATACCTCATCTACTTGTGCATACCAACCCAGTTTTATGAGTTAAAGCGATATTATCCTGAGACTGCGTCCATTAGACTACCCTTTAATTTGTTCATTGTGACATACAAACTAATGGGTACTAGGCTTACCTCTCCTGCAATCCAGAGGTGACTTCCAGTGCTAACATTTTTGGCGTCGTTGTCGGGAACGAATTGAATAAATTTCCCTAGCATAGAACGACAAAGAGCTTATGATTCTGAAGGTGCATCAGATATCAGAACCATTGAAGATTGCAACTTGCACCTGGAGACTCCACTGTTTTAGTTCTAGCTCCTAAAGGAATACACATGAGGTCCACTTCACTATGGCCTCTAGCAACGCTTGAGGCTAACCTAGAGGAAATTATCAGAAAGGGAAAGACCGCTCAAAAAGATACCTCCACTGTTGTACCAAGTTTTTCTGATAATTTTCATAATCCCCCTTTACCCACTCCAATAACTGTTTCTGATTCTCCTTTTATACAAACTACTGGAGTTTCAAGAAATTTAAGTTTTGGGAGTTTTCCTGCCGATTTCTCCCCTCCTATTCTTGGTTTGGAAGGAGAGATATTTGACACCCCTTTATCCCCCAAAGTTGTGAACTGGAAGGAGGGAGATTTGACCTTATAAGACTTTCCTACTCCAGACTTTACTACTCCTCCTCCTATTAGAGTTGTTGCAGTTACAAAAGGGGAAACCTTTGTTACCTCTAGACCCTCATCTTTATCTCCTAACACTCAGCCTTTTCCTTTTTCACCCAGAAGCACAGCCCCAGTCTCTCTTGTCTGAACTCCATCTCCTCTTGTTTCTCCTCAAGCTCACGTCCAAATGGAAAGTGTTAATCCTCCTAGGAACAGAATGGTCGAGATATTGGCTACTAGATATGCCCCTCTGGTCTTACCTCATCCTATGAATGCTATCCCAGCCACAGACTACCTTAAGTATATGCCTCGGTTCACAGGGGAGGGAGACGCGACAAAAGAAGAGCACCTTTCATCCTTTTATAGATTGGCAGAGATTCAGGCCATCGAGAATGAATATGTGTGGATGAGAGTTTTTGTACAGAGCCTCAATGGTGATGCCAGGGAATGGTTTAAGGACTTTCCTCCTGGATCTATTGATGGGATTGCTTCTCTGGATGATGCATTCTTAAGGAACTGGGGGAATAAAAAAGATCTCCTTTATTATATTATAGAATTTGGGGCACTTAAGAGAGAGGACAGGGAATCTGTTTGAGACTTCTCGAAGAGATTTAATAAAATGTATAACAAGATTCCAGCCAAAGTTAATCCTACATAAATCTCTACCAAAATGAATTATGCTAATGCTTTCCACCCTGAATTTTTCCTACTGTTGAGAGAAAGAAGAGATACCTCTTTGGATCATATGCAAGATGAAGCCCTTGAAGTAGAATCCAATATATTGGTAGCTGACAAACTTAGGGGTAAAGCTGACAGAGACAAGGGAAAAGGTAGGTTTGAAACCCTTACTTCTAGTTCCTCTATTTCCCCCTCTCAAACAGATGAAATGACCAATCTACTAAAATCACTTTATGCTAGAATGGAAAAGATCGAATTAGAAGGAAAGAAGAATTACAGGAATCCCCAAAATGTTGATAACAGAGGTAACTATAGGAGGCCTAACAATACTCCTCAAATTTTCCAAAGAGACCAGAGGAATAGAGATAGAGATGATCAGAAAATCTAGACCCCTCTCCAAAATAATCTTGTTGTTGATGAAGAAGAAGGGGATGAAGACCTTGATCCTAAAATTCACTGTCTTGGGGACACCTCCTCTTTTCCTCACTTAACTCAGTATGCATACGAGGAATATCTCATGGAAGGTCAGTTGAATGAGTTGATAAAAGGGGACAAGGCCAACGACAACCCCAATAGATACAACCTCAAGTCCAAGAAGAAAGAAGGAAATCCTAATTCTCCTGAGCATCCTACCAGAGAAGAGGAGCATGTTGAAGATGTAGCAGGCGACAGCAAGGGTAAGAAAGTTCGAACCCCCTCTCAAGTGGCCATAACTCATGTCCCAGAAGTGAAATAAATCCTAAATCCTACATCCCCTTTTGATTTTGAGCATGAAGTTTAGAAGATAAGGATCCCTGTACCCTTTTCAGAGCTAGTCAAGCATGAAGATTTCAAAAGAAGCCTCTCTAAGCTGCTGATGCTTGAACCCACAATTCATCCCACAGACTCAAAAAATTTGCAAGATGAAAATTCAATTGTCATATTAGGACCTTTGGTATAAGATAGAGATGATTCCTCTCCTCCATTCTACACTTCATTGAACATCCATGATAAGGTGTTGCATAATTTCTCGATGGATTCAGGAGCATCCCACAATCTTATGCCTAATATTGTCATGGAAGAACTCGGGTTGGAATTTCCAAAAACCTACAACGACCTGTATTCTTTCAATTCCAGGAAGGTGAAGTGCCTTGGGGTTATCAAAAACCTATTTGTGTCTCTATTCCAGCTGCCAATGAAGAGCGTAGTTATGGATATCGTAGTGGTTGATGTTCCCCCTAAGTTCGGGATGCTCCTATCTAGATCTTGGATAAAGAGACTAGGGGGAACCTTGCATATGGAACTTTCATATGCCACCATTCCTGTGTTCGAGGGTGAACAAAGGAGACTTAATAGGGAAGCACAGCTCGTGTACATCATCAGTGATGAAGAAAACCCAACCAATCATCCTATCTTTTCACTTGACGCTAATTTGGGGTCTAGTTTGTTATAGCTTACTAATACTCCCGAGTCTCCCCTTGAACTTAGAAAGCAGTCTGTTACTTTTCATGAAGATTCTCCTCCAACTACTTCTCTGTGGAATATTTTCTTCGACGAAGCCTCTTCTAGGGAAGGGGCTGGTGCCGAAGCGGTTTTTGGGTCACCTTGTCAAGAAACCATATCTTTGTCCTACAAACTGGAATTTGAAGCTACCAATAATGTGGCAAAGTATGAAGCTCTTGTTTTGGGCTTAAGGGCTACAAAGGACATGGGGATCAAGGAAATATTTGTGTTTGGGGATGCAGAATTGATTGTTAATCAGATTATAAATCTTTATCAAGCTAAGCATACCAACCTCAGAACTTATAGAAATGAAGTGTGGGACCTGATTGACAGTTTTTTTCTTGTCTTTCAACATTTCATTCATTCTAAGAGAGGAAAACACGGTGGTTGATTCTTTGGCTATTTCAACGAGAAATTTCAGAGTTCCCTTGCCACCCAAGCTCAAGTATGATAAAGAAGTAAAATACAGGTCCTCTATACCTGATAATTTCAAGCATTGGAAGGTGTTTGAGGATGATATTGAGATCAAAATGTTCCTGGAGATTGTTGAGGAATTTTCAGCATTGCATATAGATCAGGATCCTAATTCTGAAAATGAGCCTCACACTGATGTATTTTTAAAGAAAATTGCTAATCATTGTATTGTGCAATTGCCTAGCAATCACACTCTGAAGGGAATAGTCCCTTTGGAAAGGATATTTAACAGTAATGATGTGGTAGTAAAATCTAATAGGCCAATTGATGATGCTAAGATATCTTAGTGCAACATTGGTACATAGGAGAATCCAAAATTTGTTAAGTTGTCAAATAGCTTGTCAAGGTAGCAAAGGTCCGAGTATGCTGAGCTATTAAAGAAATTTTTTGATGTGTTTCCTTGGACTTATGAGGACCTTAGAACATATGCCATCAGCATTATTGAGCACAAGATTCCACTGAAGGAAGAATCCAAACCATTTAGGAAGTAGTTAAGACAGATAAATCCTATGTTATTTCCTATCATGGAGAGAGAGGTGAAGAAGCTTTTGGACGCTCAGATTATTGTGCCATTGAGATATTCTGAGTGGGTGGAAAATTTGGTCCCAGTAAGAAAGAAAAGTGGAGAAATTAGACTCTGTGTCGATTTTAGAAACATGAACAGGAGCTCAAATAAAGACAACTACACTTTTCCAAATATGGAATACATATTACAGAGGGTAACTGGTGCATCTAGGATGTCCATGATCGATGGTTTTTATAGATACAATCATATCTATGTCTTGCCTGAAGATAGAGAAAAGATGGCCTTCACCACTCCTTGGGGTACATTCATGTATGCCAATATTTCCTTTGGGTTGATGAACGCAGGGGAAACCTTTCAGGGAGCTATGGATATAGCTTTCATCGGAGAAAAAGACAAATTTGTGGTCATCTATATGGATGATGTCACAGTTTTCTCCAGTTCTGATGTAGAGCATTGTGAGCATTTGAAAAAGGTTTTCTTAAAATGCAATAAGTTTGGTATCTCCTTAAACCCTAAGAAATCATTATTTGCCATGAAAGAGGGGAAATCATTGGGGCATAAAGTATCTGATGAGGGAGTAAGAATTGATCCTAGCAGGGTGGAAGCGAGCCAAACCTTGTCACTCCCTCGGTCTAGGAAAGAAGTCCAATATTTCCTGGGAAAGATTTATTTTTTGAGGAGGTTTGTTTCCAATTTTGTTGAATTGGTAAAGCTTACAACAGCCATGTTGAAGAAGTGAAATGAAGTTAAGTGGAATACTGAGTCTTGAAATTATTTTGATCAGATAAAGAAATCCTTGACTGAAGCACATGTGCTTATCATTCTTGATTACTCAAAGGATTTCCTCATTTTTTCATTTGCTTCGTTTGATACAGTAGTGGTTGTTTTGTTGTAGAAGAACATTGAGGGGTTGGAGCAGCCTATTTCCTTTTTCAGTCGGGCATTAAGGGACGCTAAGGTAAAATATGACATCATGGAAAAGCAGGCCTACGCTTTGGTAAAGGCTCTCAAATCTTTCAGAGTCTATGTGTTGCATTCAAAGGTTATTGCATATGTTCCTTTAGCTTCTATGAAGGACATTCTCATTCAGCCTGACATAGATGGAAGGAAGAGCAAGTGGATTGCCTAGCTCCTTGAATTTGATTTGGAAATAAAGCCCACCAAACTGGTTAAAGGCCAAGGTTTAGCCAAACTACTGGTTGAATCTAATTACGAATCTTTGGGGGTTAATTTTAGCAGCACCTTGTAGGGTTTCAAAATAGTCCCTATTCTCACTCCATTAATTCACTAAAACCTTCACAATTACTTCCATTTCACCTTCATATCACCTTCATATCACCTCCACATCATTACATTTACCTCATTTGGGTTATAACTATGCTTTTCTAAAGTTTATCAATACTTAACATTTTTAAGTGGATTTGTGGTTAAACTTTAGAAAATAATATGCTTATACTTATACCTAACAATAAGAATGAGTTTGTTAACATGTGTAGGTACAAAAGAAGCTTCCAAGACACCTTTATGTGGCACTCTATGTTCAAATTCGAATTTGAGGAGATCATGGAGGAGATTATTGAGAAGATCATGGAGGATATTATGAAGGAGATCATGGACCTCATGGAGAATATCATGGAGGATAGGGTTATGTGTCTAGATGGCTGAGAGATATATGGAACTAAAGAGAGATTAGTGGATCACATTTATGAGTTTGTTATCATAGCTCTTGTATAAATAGGAGTGTTACCTCCTTCATTTGTAAGCTTGTAATCTTAGAGTTGGTTTG
>JZKD02S1783371.1:53516-74032 GCA_000966675.3 Picea glauca
TCTTGTATAAATAGGAGTGTTACCTCCTTCATTTGTAAGCTTGTAATCTTAGAGTTGGTTTGTAATGGGCATTTTGAAATAAAGAATCATACTTTGATTTTGCTTCTACATCTGAGTCTCCCTTGAAGTTGTGTGCTTGTGGAGTTATGGAGGGCCCCCATGGCCTCACTTGCATGTTGATTTGCTTATTTTAGGTATAGCTTAATTTATGTTTTTGTTTGATTTCAAGTATGATTGATTTGAACAAGACTTTGTGAGTTGAGTCCTTGTAAGGGGACTGGAGTTTCCAACGAATCTTAGGAATTAGATAACAGATTTTAGTGTGTGTAAGAGATTCTATGAGTTGATTCCTTGTAAGGGGATTAGAATCTCAGGCAAACATAATCACTTTGTTTTTAGTAGGTAGATTTTTTTAAATTACAGAGGTGTTTAAGTGAGAAGGAACCAAAGTACAATCTCTTGTAAAAAGAGTATTGGCTCCTGCTACATCAAACCCTCGTGAGAAGGAACCAAAGTACAATGTCTTGTAAAAGAGTATTGGCTCCTGCTACATCAAACCCTCGTGAAAAGGAACCAAAGTACAATCTCTTGTAAAAGAGTATTGGCTCCTGTTACATCAAACCCTCCTTTAGGTAGTTGAATCTTTCTAGATCTATATATTTTAGGTAGTGCTTCTAAGTTTACCTTCCTGGGTTGACATTAAATAAACTCTGATTGACATCATCAATTAGAACTAAACACACCTGCTCACAAAATTCTCAGACTGAGTTGTCTCGTATAGGCCCACAAGTCAGCCCTCCATTGGCAGAGTGCACCTGGTACAAAGACATTATATTTTTTCTGCAGGAGTTGCGACCTCCAAATGGTATGGGAAAAAGAAAGGCAAGAGCTCTTAAGCTCAAAGCAATTAAATATTGCCTTATTGAGCAAGTTTTTTATTGGAAAGACCCTTTGGGAATGATTATGAGATGTTTAGACCCACTAGAGGCCCAAAAGATTATGTTTGATTTTCATGATAGCCTATGTGGGGGACATCACTTCTGGAGAACCATGGCCTACAAAATTCTCAAGGATGGGTATTTTTAGCCTACTTTGCTCACTGATGTCTGTGCGAAAATTAGAGCTTGTATTAAATTCAAAAAATTGTTGGGAAGTAGCAACTGAAGTCCATGCCTTTGAAGCATGTGGTTGCTTCAGGGCCCTTCCAGCAATGGGGCCTAGACTTCATTGGGGAAATTCACCCTTCATCAAGCAGTTAGCACATATGGATCCTGAATACCACAGGTTATTTTACCAAGTGAATAGAACCTATACCCACAAGGAGTACTTCTCATAAGGTGATCATTGGTTTCCTGAAGGATATTGTAGTAAGGTTTGGTTGTCTGAACAAAATCATCACTGATAATGTTGCATCATTCAAGGCTAAACCATTGATCAAGTTTTGTGAGCAGTTCGGAATTTCATTGATCCACTCTACCCCTTACTATCCACAAGGCAATGGATTAGCAGAGTCCTCTAACAAAAGCCTGATAAAGATCATCAAAAGACTGTTAGAAGACAACAAGAAAGCATGGGATTCAAAGCTCAAGTTTTCTTTGTGGGCTGACAGGGTGACAACAAAGAGGTCCCTGGGCATCTCCCCTTTCCAACTTGAATATGGAACTGAATCAGTTTTTCCTTCTCAGCTCGCCTTGCCGGTGGCAAACTTCTTCCAAGACTGCCAGGAAGAGCCTAATGACATGATTAGGAGGATGCATCAGTTGGTCAAAGTGCAGCAGGCTAGGGAGCAGGTATTGGACAAAGCACATGAACGTCAACATAAGATTAAGCAAGCCTTTGACAGAAAGGCAAGAAAAGAAGATTTCCAGATGGGAGATCTAATACTCAAATGGGATGCACCCAAACAGGAAAAGGGAAAGCATGGTAAACTTGAAGCCCTTTGGATTGGACCCTTCAAGATTTCTGAGGCATTTTCAAACAATACTTACAGGTTGCAAGATTCGGAGGGTGATGACATTTTTGGTGGCCCAGTAAATGGGCACTTCCTAAAAACGTTTTTTGTTTAAAAGTCGCAGTCGACGTCCCACCATTGTAAATATCGTTCTTGTTTTATGTTTGTTTTGTTTTGTTTTTAATAGGAGACTAAATAAACCAAAGCAAAGGCATTGGAGCTGCGTGTTCTTGGCAGCTCGCAAGGAGCATGCCATCCCCTGTGGAGCCAATTGTTATTACATAAGCTTGTCAAATCCTTAGGGTTTTTGGTTTCTACCTAAGTCTGTATTTTTGCCTATCTCTCCTCCTTTTGCAGACCTGATTGTAATTTTTTCCTCTCGGCTTGTAGTTTTTCTTCTGTTTGCCTTCGTCTGTTTGATCAAAATGTTCTCTCTAGGATATATCACTACTCTATTTACCTCTATCACTGATCATTTTGTTTTCCCAAGCCCTCAGTCAGTCATCCAAGTAATTCTTCACAGAAACTGCAGCTGTAAGCATAAGAACAACACTTAGAGTGGTCTGATATGGACTCAAATCAAGCAAGCATGAGACATTGATCTCGAGGGGGACATGTGGAATCCGATCCAAGTGTTCAGAGAAATGAGCTTCGGGAGTTTCAAAGTGAGAAGTGCATAAAACTTCTGGAGAGTCGAAGCCCAAACTCTCGAAAGCAAGCATGGACCATTAATCTCAAAATCAGTAGGGAGCCATTGATCTTAGCGACAGTGCCTCCCCAAGGTCTCGAAGGCCCAAAGTGTCGAAGTGGTCAAAGGCCCAATGTGAATCTGAGTCATTGATAAGAAATAGCCATGTGTCATCAAATCCATAGCTCCGGGTGAAAACACAGAAAGAAAAATAAGTTTGAAATTTGATTTTCCCGGAGTCCGGAGACCTAGAATTGATCTCGGTCATCCAATTCAAATATCCACGTGTTTCCATATCCATAGATCTGGGTAAAAGCACAACAGGTAAACATGAGCTATCCACCGAGCCCTGGAGATCCAAATTCATGTTGATTATTAGCACAGACAGGTGACACCCTTATGGTTTTGACACATGGCACACTTTTCAAGTATTCTCAAACACGCCTCCAACCTGCTTTCAAGTGACACATGTTACCTCTCCATCCATGATACATCAACATGGTGACATCTAGCCTCCACGTCTGATCATCCTCTAGAAGGTGTTATTGATCAGTGCCAAAAGTATCACCCCACCCCAAAGCACACTTTTGGAAGATCCTAAAGTTGGTGGGCAAGTAAGCTTGGCAGTAGCGCCAAATCTAGCCGGTGTGCCCAGATCTCAGATCATGACCAGATCAACGGCCATAGTCTATTGTGGGGATGCAAAATTCTCGGGCGATATGTTTCTTGAGCGGTCTCGCAATGGAAACCATGGTATGGAAAAAATACTACGTGGTGAAACGTGATGGATTGCGGGCCCAAAATCAGTTCGAAGCCAAACCACCTATGAGCAGCCATGCAATTTCATGATTATATGGCATCCTATCCAAGCGCGGAAAGTGGTCACACCCCTGAGCATTAAGTATCGTTCAATATCTAAAGAAAAGAAGTTAATGGAAGGTAGGTTTGGTGGTTGAAACCTCGGCTCGCCCCATAAATGGAGGGCATGGAAGGCCCGGCCGTGGGGACTGAACCGTCAGCCCGTGGTAACCTTGTGAGAAGATTTCCCTATAGACCCATGTTGATCTGAGCTCGCTTCTGACATAGGGACGCACGTTCAGTCTGATAGAAGAATTCGTCAGCGCAAATCTTTGATTGTAATGATCAGATCACACTCCTGATAGTCAGGGACTGTTCTGAGTATAAATAGATAGTTTTGATATTTTGTTAAGGGGGATGGTTGAGCTATGCTTCTGTATTGTAAAGTTCTAATGAAGCTCTAGTTCTTCTAGTTATATATCTTTATTTGAGACTTCTTGTTTAATGTAATTCAACTTCTTTTCATATCTCTATAAACAACTGTGTTAGAACACTCGGGCATGGAGGATCCAGTCGAGGGTAGTTGTGTTCTTCTGATGTAGGTTTGATCACAGTAACATCGCAACCATTTTTAATCAGTTTTTGTGTTGTCTTTTCCCTCCAACGTTGAATGACTCTGGAATGGATGATCTGGTCGGGTTGTTGTCATTGAATTGTGATGTATGTTTGATTTCAGTTCAGTGATAATTTCATTCAGTCCCCTGAAAATCTGAACCAAGAGGATCTTGCCTTCTGAGTTTTTCCTCCTTAGGCTGCTGGAAGACCAGATGTCCATAGAAGACCTCTTCACTCTCCTCAATTTCTTCCCCCTACTCACCTCTACTGCAACTTACTGATTGAAGTTAGATCAAGACCTCATCTACTTATGCATACCAACCCAGTTTTCTAAGTTAATGCGATATTATCCTGAGACTGTGTCCATTAGACCACCCTTTAATTTATTCATTGTGACATACAAAATGATGGGTACTAGGCTTACCTCTACCGCAATCCAGAGCTGACTTTCAGTGCTAACACTATGTACAACATGCTTACAAATGAGCCTTACATTCCTCCACTCAGTGTTCTCCTTTTGAGACATGTTTTGGGTATTTACCTAAAGTTCCTTTGGACTTGATGTATGGGAGAGATTTCGATTCGAATGAAGAAATAAATGAAGAAATAGTCTGCAAGTTCATCTAGAGGATCCAACAGGTACACCAAGCGGTCAGGGAACATGTGGAGAAAATTCAAGCACAGTATAAATCTCGGCATGACAAACACAGGGTCAATCATCAGTTCCAGGTTGGAGACCAGGTATGGATTCACATCAGTAAGAAAATATTGAAGGGTGAAGGAAAGAAAATCAAGCCCATCTGTTATGGACCCTTCACTATTTTGGAGAAAAGTGATACCAATGCTTTTCATCTAGATCTTCCACCTTATATGCAGATCTACTCAGTTGTAAATGTGGAGAACTTGAAACTTTTTGAGCCTCCCATGATCATGGATCAGGGTGAGGAAGTTTCAATACCTTCAATTGATGAGTTTTCTCCTGAGTACTTAGATGCGTTAAAGGAATATATCATCCTGGACAGAAGGACAGGTACTTCACGCAGGGGTGATGTTGATAATCTTTGAGTAGGATTAAAGGGCACACATCCAAGCAAGGAAAAGTGGATCAAGAAGGAAAAGGTGAGGGAGTTATTACCTCACTTATCTATTGATTTATGAAAGCTTTTGGTGGTCCAAAAATATCTCAGTGGGAAGGCACGATCCAAAAAGGATCCAGGGAAGACTAAGGACAACTCAAAATTTGCAGAAGCAACTCGGAAAGCTCAGAATGGCCTTAGCAGACAGAGAAAGGGAAAAAATTCCCTCAAAACTCAATGAAATTGGAATCATCGCAAAGAGTGTGTCACAATATTTCCAACGACGTAAATGGAACATCAAATGAAGTTACGTATCAAAAGATATTCACAGTCAAATTTTTGGTCAACCTAGCCTAGTTAGCAGGGATGAGTCAACATTCGTACTGCTGACATCAACATTAGTATAGATGATGTCAGCATCCATACAATGTATGTGACACACACAAAAGGTGAAGCTTTTCATGGTAACATAGCAGCACCAGAGGCTACCACGTGTCACTCATTTTTCGCATTTTTGGGTCAATCTGTGGACCAATGAAAAAGTGTCATGTGGCATTCCATACATCCACGTGCCAGACCGTATGGTGACATGGCAGGCTGATGTGGCAGGTGACTGTGCAAGTGGTTGGCATGGGCCAATGGTTGGCTACCACATGGCCCAATCATGGGCTTCCACATGGCAATGGGAAAATGCCCAATGAGGGCCCAAAAACTGAATTTCAAAAATAAAAAAAGGTGGGCCCACCAAATCTGGCAGGCAAACAGTAAGTTCTAACAAATCTAAACAAGTGCTCCAAAATGGCAGAGGTTCCATTCCACATATTGTATATTGTTATAACTATAACCCAAAAGGGGATGCCTAAGGGCTCAACCCCGAGACCTTGCCCATACAACGCCTTAACAATAACATCTACCACTATTGGGCCAATGGACTACTTTGTGTAGTCTGCCCCACTTTTTCCTTTTAAGTTGAGTCTGCCCAGAGACGAAGGAGGGCGCAATGGTATGGTAGGGAACGGAAACCAAGATGTAGTACAAAGAATTAAATACAAAGAGCAAGCACAAAAACTGAGACAAGATTTCTCAAGGGCCTAGGAGTGCCAGAGTCAGATTGAGGCATGGAGACAATCATTTTTGGGTAATTGGATACCACGAATTCAATGGTTTTGTCTGTTTTCTGATCTGAGCAAATCTTTTTCATCTTAATTCCAGAATTAGGTATTGATGCAGGAGAATCGTCAACAAGTACACGTGGCAGGACAACTCAGTGTTTGAGAGCCAATCCGGAATCTCGAACGCTAGCCAGTACTGCAAATCTTTTGAACCGATAGAAAAAAAAAGAGGAAAGATCACACGCGTGGAGACAAAATGAGAACGCGTGACATGGGAGCTTAACCCTAGTCTCAATGTAACCACAATTAGATAGCATTTAGTTTTTTTTCTTTTGTATAAAGAGAGATTTTGTACGCTCAAAAGAGGGGGTACGAGAATTATGAGCAAGTATGAATCTCAGAGAAGTAGTTGTTGCTTTGATTCTAGCTATAACCATTTTCTTGATTTTGAATGAAGATAACAGAGAAAAATTGATCCAATGTATGGTGTGAATAGTGTTTGAAATTTCTCTGTTGTTGTCTTAATATTTTAAAGAATGAATGAATCTTGCTACAAGTGTATGTAGCTTTGAAATTCTTGCAAAATAATTTAAATAGTTTTTATTCGTGAGCCGATGTAAGGTGTGCACACAGTCTGCAAGGAGTGCGTTGATAGGGTATGTTTTGACTCGTAAAGCTCAAAATAAATAGCGTAAGACTTTCTATGCAGGAAGTATAAAGCGACTGTCGCAAGGAGTGCATAGTCGTCACAAGAACTCGAATCTTGTGTAAATATATGTTGCAAAGAGTGCACAAACCTGGAATCCGATGAAGAGTTGAAGTGACTTTATAAATAAGTAGAAGGACGAGAGTGGAAGAATGCCAGGAAGGCGAGAAAGGATTCTTTTCAAGAACCTTTGGATCTGAGTTTGACGAATTTCCCAGAAAAGCAAGAAGTGCTTGGGAGATCAAAATATTTGGAGAGATCAAGCTCAAGAGGAGTAGCACTTTTCAAGAAGCATGAACAAGATCCAAGAAATGGACTCGCAGGAAGGATAAAGGTCAAAGCCTTTAAATCCTTTCGAAAATATTCTAAGTTTGAAGAAAGATTTAGCTTAGAGGGAATATCTGGACCATCCGATCAACGTCCAGACAATGAGGAGAAAGTGCAAAGGAGGAAAGATCTCAAACGTTCAATCTGAGCGCAAACGGATCGTAGTCGTCTGATCAAGATAAAGTGCACTAAAATTAAATATTTGAACATACACAGAAGGAACAAGGTCACAAAATTCTAAAATCATCGGAACCTTCCATCACGATAGGACACATGGCGAGAGATCAACATTTCGCTGACTCGTAGAGTGGAAAGGTCAAAGAGAAGAGTTGTGAGGATTCGCGAAGTGTGAATTCATGAAAATATCACAGCCGTTGATCATTCTGAAATCATCGAGACTGTCTATTGTCAAGGAGGACACATGGTGAGAGATCAAAATTTCACTAACTCGTGACTCGAAGGAGTCAAAGGTTGAGTCACGAGAACTCACAAAATGCGAAATCGCGACATGATCTGAGCCGTTGATCAAAGGGGATATCTGGACCGTTGATCCAACGCCATCGCAATTTTGGCTATAAGGAGACCGAAAGAAAGGAGACTCCAAAGTCGTGAATCATGAAATCACGAAAAGATCACAGTCATTGATCGAAGGAGGGATTTGAACCGTAGATATGGTTTTTTCGGGACTTCGCAACTCAGGAAATCAGAGGTAAGAGTTCAAGGAACTCGTGAAACTTGAAACCGTGAATATTTGATCTGAGTCGTCAGTTCAAGAAAATATCTAGACCGTTCAACATCTAGGGAGACGACTCGTGAAGTGTGAACCTATGAAACGCTAAATCACGAAGTGCTCGAAATATTGGTCCACGATCATAGCGAAGGGTCACATCGGTGAAGGGGAATAGAGGGGCTAACATGCGCTAGGCTCCTGTCGAGATTTTAGAAGTCGGGAGAGTTTGAATGACTCGCATGCAAAGGATCGATATGTGGAATCGTGACACGCCTTTCGATTAGGCGACTGGTCACATTCTTAGTCACATAAAGGGAGGGGCTTAACCAGGAGAGTTAGCATCCAAACATGATGAAGCTAAAAGGCGTTAAGGAGAAAGTCGTGGGTTCCATATAACCTATGGTTTAAGGGAAAGAGGGCATGCTAAGTGGATTTGAGGTTCTTGAGGGCCAAAGAGTCAATCAGACTTGGTTTCTTGATCGATCCTAGACCGGGAGGTCACACATTCCTTAGGAGAGAAGGGGGGTCCGCATCAAGTGGTATCAGAGCTGATTTTCGTCTGTAGATTTCAGTCGAAGGAGAAAAAGAACTCAAAGTTGTACTCTATGTGTAAGAGACACTCAACACAATGTTGCCAAGGAGATGAGGGGAGCCACCCTTAGTCAATCGCGTTGTAGAAAGAGAGATGTGAGAACTTCTTGCAAGGTTGGAAGTGATGGAAGCAGTGCAGAGAAGAGCACCTAATGCTAGAGATGTCAGTGATGCAAAGAGAGAATATGTAGAAGTTGAAGAAGCTGCAGGGGAACACGTTGTTGAATAATGCTTGCTAAGAGCAGTTGTTAGATTGGGAGCTAGAGCCAAGATAGAGGTCCTAATGTATGAAGGAAATTTGGATGCTGAAGAGCTGTTGGATTGGATAAGGTCCATGGAAAAATATTTTGATTATGAAGATGTCGATGGGGAGAAAAGGGTGAGACATGATTTCACCAGGCTTAAAGGACATGCAACACTGTGGTGGGATGAACTGCAGGCTGAGAGGAGAAGTAGAGGCAAACAGAAGATAAAGAATTGGGACATAATGGTAGCCAATTTGAAGGCTAAATTCATGCCCAAAGATTATCATATCAATCTGTTCTGGAAGCTGCAAAACCTAAGACAGAAGGGTATGACATTCAAAGAATACACAGAGGAGTTCTACAAGCTGAACATCAGAGTTGGACAAAGAGAGCGGAACGAAGAAAAAATTTCTAGGTATATGAATGGCTTGAGGTACAAAATCCAGGATGAGCTCAGCATGATGTTGGTAAGGATAGTGGAGGATTCTTATCAGTTTTCACTGAAGGAAAAAGAGAAGTTCGACAGAAAACAAATCCAGCGAGGTAGAGGTAAAATCCTAGCACCGAACAAAGGCAAGGGAGTTTCCCATGACAAGGTGCATAATTCCAAAGACAAGGCTGGAAATCCACACAGACACTCGGAAAGAGGAGGAAGTTCCCGAGGGAGACAGGGTGGTGAAGAAACTCTTCTAGAGGAAGAGGCAGAGGAGGAATAAGATGTTATGCATGTGGAAAGGTAGGGCACATGTCTTGGGAATGCCTCGAGAAAAAGAAAGAAGGAGGAGAAGCTCACATTTCGGAAGCACAGAGAGAGAATGTTGAAGCAGAGGGAGAAGAGGATGGAACATCCCTAATGATGAGAAAGGTTCTCTTAAAACCAGAGGCAGAAGTTAAAAAGCCAGTACAAAGGAACAGGCTATTTAGGACAACTTGCAAGACTAAAGACAGAGTATGCAAGGTGATAATTGACAGTGGGAGCACTGATAACTTAGTATCCACGAAGATGGTGGAGAAATTGGAGCTAGAGATAATTGCACACCCAGAGCCATATAAAGTCTCATGGTTGCAGAAAGGACACTAGGTAATGGTTACTAAACAATGCTTGGTTGAATTTAAGATAGGAGGATATAGATATGAAATTGCGTGTGATGTAATTCCCATGGATGTATGCCATATTTTGTTGGGAAGACCATAGAAGTTTGACAGGAATGTCATTCATGATGGGAGGAAGAATACATACACCTTGGAGAAGAATGGTAGAACACACGTGTCATTGCCAATGGAGGAGAAGAAAGTGAAAGGGGAATCCACCACAAGCATACTCCTCATGAGTGGGAAGGAACTCCTAAAAGAAGTCAAAAAAAAATAGGAGATGCAGTTTTCTGTGGTGAGGAAACCCAGAGTTATCCTTACAAGTACTTCAATGGATGATTTGCTTGAAGAATTTCAGGAATTATTGGATAATTTTGCTGACATAGTGGTGGATGAGATACCTAACTCATTGCCACCCATCAGAAGTATCAGTCATCGTATCGATTTGATACTAGGAGCAAGTATGATGAACAAAGTAGCATATAGACTGACACCTCGAGAGAATGAGGAAGTGAAGAACCAAGTCCAAGAATTGTTAGACAAGGGTTTGGTCAGAGAGAGCTTGAGTCCATGCGTATTTCCAACTATGTTGAGTCTAAAGAAATATGGAGGATGGAGAATGTGTACAGACTTGAGAGCCATCAATAAGATCACTATCAGGTATAGATTCCCTTTGCCAAGAATAGATGATTTGATGGACTATTTAAGTGGAGCAAATTTATTTTCTAAGATAGATTTGAAAAGTGGATATCACCAAATCAGAATGAGGGAAGGTGATGAGTGGAAGACAGCCTTTAAGAAAAATGAAGGTTTGTATGAGTGGCTTGTTATGCCATTTGTCTTAACCAATTCCCTGAGTACTTTTATGAGGTTGATGAATGAAATACTAAAATATTTCATTGGCAAGTTCGTGGTTGTGTATCTAGATGATATATTGATCTTTAGCAAGACTAAGGAGGAGCATTTGAGGCACCTGACATTGGTGATGAGGAGACTACAATAGGAGAAGTTGTTGATAAACCTGAAGAAGTCCTCTTTTATGAAGGCATAACTCATTTAATTGGGTTTTGTGATCTCTTCAAATGAACTGAAGATGGATCCGGACAAGGTGAAAGAAATCAAAGAATGCTTGTCACCGAGGAGCATGTTTGAGGTAAGAAGCTTCCATGGATTAGCGAGTTTCTATAGGAAGTTCATCAGAGATTTTAGTGGAAGTTATGCCCCAATGAGGGATACCGAAGAGAAGAGGCACAAGTCTTTGAAATGGATAGAGGAGGCCAAGAAGAGCTTCAATACACGGAAGGAGAAAGTAACGGAGCGATCAATTGTGGTCTTGCCGAATTTTGAGAAGATGTTTCAGGTAAGGTTTGATGCAAGTGTCGTTGCAATTGGAGGAGTTTTGAGCCAGGACAATAGACTTGTTGCTTACTTCAGCGAGAAGATGAATGAGACTAAGAGAAAATACTCCACCTATGAAAAGGAGTTTTATGCCATAATCCAAGCCATGAAGAAATGGAGACATTACCTTGTCCCAAAAGAATTTGTCTTGTATAGCGATAACCAAGATTTACAATTCATAACCAGACAAGAAAAATTGAATCAAAGGCATGCGAAGTGGATTGAGTATATGCAGAATTTTACTTTTGTCATAAAATATATTGTTGGGAATGCTAACAAATTTGTTGATGCATTGAGCAGGAGATGTTTGACTCTATAGGAATTTCAGGTAAAGACCTTAGGGTTTGAACACATTGAGGAAATGTACAGTGATGATCTAGACTTCAAGGAAGCATACAAATCATGCACGAATCATGTGATGAGAGATAGGGACTAGTGGACAGAGTATATGATTCAAGAGGGATTGTTGTTCAAGGGCAATCAATTGTGCATACCAAAATGCTCAATGAGGGACAACCTTTTGAAGGAAAAACATAGTGGAGGATTGGCTGGACATTTCGGCCATGATAAGACATTTGCACAGTTGAGCAGTTCATACTATTGGCCACGTATGAGAACAAATGTAATAAAATTCATGAACAGATGCAGAATCTGCCAACATGCAAAAGGTAAAAGACATAACATTGGATTGTATCAACCATTGCCCATACTAGAGAGGCCTTGGGATGCAATAAGCATGGATTTTGTGTTGGGACTGCCAAGAACACAAAGAGGATGCGATTCCATATTTGTGGTGGTGGATAGATTTTCCAATATGGCACACTTTATCCCATGTCAAAAGACCAGTGATGTAGCACATGTTGCAAACGTATTTTTCAAGGAATTTGTGAGACTTCACGGCCTACACAGAAGCATTGTCTCGAACAAAGGCACGTAATTTGTTGGTCATTTTTGGAGAACACTATGGAAGACTTTAGGGACAGAATTTTCCTTCATCTTAGCTTATCACCCTCAGATAGATGGGAAGACTAAGGTGGTAAACAAAATTTTGGGAAACTTATTGAGGAGCTTGGTCACTGAGCACCATAATCAATGGGATCAGATTCTGCCACAAGCAGAATTTGCATACAACGACTAACTAAACAGGAGCACTGGGAAGAGCCCATTCCAAATATTGTATGGAATGCAACCCAGGGGAGTATCTGAGTTGAGATACTTGGAATAGAGTGAGATCAGAAGTGTTGGAGCATAAGATTTTGTTGCAGAAATGCAGAAGCTCCATAGCCAGATCAGGGAGCAGTTGCAGAATTCTAGCCAAGAGTACAAACGCAGAGCTGATCAACATCGCAACGAAATCCAATTTGAAATAGGAGATCGGGTTCTAGCACATATTAGGAAGGAAAGGTTCCCTAGGGGGACATATAACAAGCTAAAGATGAAGAAGATAGGACCATGTAAGATATTGAGGAAGTTTGATGCCAACGCCTATGAGATTGAGCTGCCAGATGATGTGGACATATCACCCATATTCAACGTCTCATACCTGTATCCTTATAGGAAGGATGACACAGAGGGATCAACAAATCAAGGGAACATTCAGTGAGAGAAACAAATGCCTATAGCAGAAAAACCATAGATGGAAAAGATCGTTGATCAGAGGATTAGTAAGAAGACCAAGAGGAAGACCTATTTTGAATATTTGGTCAAGTGGAAGGGACACCCAATAGAAGATGCCAGTTGGGAAAGTGAAGCTGATATCCAGAAGCATGGAAAGTTGGTACAGGATCTCATGGACAGGAGTCCATGAATTTTTGTCCAAGGGGAGTATGATGCAGGAGCATCGTCAGCAAGTACACATGGCAGAAAAACTCAATGCTTGAGAGCCAATCCGGAGTCTCGAATGCTAGCCAGTACTGCAAATCTTTTGAAGAGATAGGAAAAAAAGAGGAAAGATCACACGCATGGAGACAAAATGAGTACGCGTGACTTGGGAGCTTAACCCTAGTCTCAATGTAACCGCAATTAGATAGCATTTAGTTTTTTTCTTTTGTATAAAGAGAGATCTTGTATGCCCAAAAGAGGGGTTACGAGAATTATGAGCAAGTAGGAATCTTAGAGAAGTAGTTGTTGCTTTGATTTTAGTTGTAACCATTTTCTTGATTTTGAATGAAGATAACAGAGAAAAAATGATCCAATGTATGGTGTGAATAGTGTTTGAAATTTCTCTATTGTTGTCTTAATCTTTTCAAGAATGAATGAATCTTGCTATGAGTGTATGTAGCTTTGAAATGCTTGCATAATAATTTAAATAAATTTTTCTTCGTGAGTCGGTGCAAGGTGTGCACATAGTCTGCAATGAGTGCATTGACAGGGTATGTTTTGACTCATAAAGCTTAGAAGAAATAGCGAAAAACTTTCTTTGCAGGAAGTATAAAGTAATTGCCACAAGGAGTGCACATTCGTCACAAGAACTCAAATCTTGTGTAAATATATGTTGCAAAGAGTGCACAGACCTGGAATCCCATGAAGAGTCGAAGTGACTCTATAAAGAAGTCGAAGGACGAGATAGGAAGAACGTCAGGAAGGTGAGAAAGGATTCTTTTCAAGAACCTTTGGATCTGATATTGACAGATTTCCCAGAAAAGCAAGAAGTGCTTGGGAGATCGAAATATTTGGAGAGATCAAGCTCAGGAGGAGTAGCACTTTCCAAGAAGGGGGAATGAGATCCAAGAAATGGACTCGCAGGAAGGATAAAGGTGAAAGCCTTTAAATCCTTTCGAAAATCTTCTAAGTCTGAAGAAAGATTTAGCTCAGAGGGAATATCTGGACCATCCGATCAACGTCCAGACAATGAGGAGAAAGTGCAGAGGAGGAAATATCTCAACCATTCGATCTGAGCGCAAACAGATCGTATCCGTCTTATCAAGGTAAAGTGCACTAAAATTAAATCTTTGAACATACAGAAGAGGAACAAGGTCACGAAATTCTAAAATCATCGGAACCATCCACTACGACAGG
This sequence comes from Picea glauca, assembly GCA_000966675.3. Taxonomy (NCBI): domain Eukaryota; kingdom Viridiplantae; phylum Streptophyta; class Pinopsida; order Pinales; family Pinaceae; genus Picea; species Picea glauca. The sequence goes on from JZKD02S1783371.1 coordinate 67,864, forward strand.
ACACGTGGTGAGAGATCAGTATTTCACTAACTCGCAGAGTGGAAAGGTCAAAGAGCAGAGTTGTGAGGATTCGCGAAGTGTGAATTTGCAAAAAGATCACAGTCATTGATCGTTCTAAAATCATCGAGATCGTTCGTTGTCAAGGAGGACAAAAGGTGAGACATCAGCATTTCTTTGACTCGTGACTCGAAGGAGTCAAAGGTTGAGTCACGAGAACTCGCGAAACACAAAATCCCAACATGATCTAAGTCGTTGATCAAAGGGGAGATCTGGACCATTGATCTAGTGCCATCACAATTTCATCTATAGGGAGAACGAAGGAAAGGAGACTCCAAAGTTGCGAATCGCGAAATCACGAAAATATCACAGTCGTTGATCAAAGGAGGGATTTTCCCGTAGATCTAGTTTTGTTGGGACTTCGCAACTCGGGAAATCAGAGGTAAGAGTTTGGGGAACTCGCGAAACCCGAAACCGTGAAGATTTGATCTGAGTTGTCAGTTCGAGAAGAGATCTAGACCATTGAGTGTCTAGGGAGACGACTCGTGAAGTGTGAACCCACAAAATGCAAAATCGTGAATTGCTCAAAATATTGGTCCACGATCATATCCAAGGGTCACATCGGTAAAGGGGAATAGAGGGGCTAGCATGTGCTAGGATCCTATCAGGATTTCGAAAGTCAGGAGAGTCGGAGTGACATGCATGCAAAGGCCCGATACGCGGAGTCACGACGCACCTTTCGATTAGGCCACTGGTCACAGTCTTAGTCACATAAAGGGATGGAATTAACCAGGAGAGTTAGCGTCTAAACACACTTAAGATAAAAGGCATTAAGGAGAAAGACGCGTGTTCTGTATAACCTATGCTTTAAGGGAAAGAGGGCATGTTAAGTGGATTTGAGGTTCTTGAGGGCCAAAGAGTCAATCAGACTCAGTTTCTTGATCGATCCTAGGCTGAGAGGTCGCACAGTCCTTAGGAGAGAAGGGGGGTCTGCATCAGGTATACTTATGTATTTTGCTAAATTCTTTTGTTGAGTTAATAAAAAGGGCTACCCATTTGAGAGCAAGACCCAGAGACGTAGTCCACCAAGGAAGAACTCCGTTATCAATTTTTTGTGTTCAAATTCGATGGTTATGTCTCTTCATTATTGAGCTTTTCTTTCTTTAATGGTGAACTTTAATTTATGATCATTTAATACAATCCTTTATAAATCACTTCGATGAAAAGATCTTGGATCAACCAACCAAATTTTAGACCCGAGTTGTTCCCTTGAATGTGTAGTCTTTGTCCGCCTGCGTTCAGTTCTAAGGGATCTCACAAACTAGAAAAATTCTCCCCTACTCCAGAATGTGGATCTGAGCGGAAGACCCTTAGATCATTGTGGGTCGTCCCCTTCATTTTCCTTGGTTGATGAGCAAAGTGCGTAGGTGCTTCTTTTCATTTCAACCAAATTATTCTCGTGTTCGGTTTAATATTGGGACTCCCGTAACGAATCCGCACTCGTGCCCTTGATGATGACCTCCTTTATGCAACCAAATTCATTGCTTTCCCACTCGTTTCCTTGAATTTCGAACCCGATAGGTGCTCTTCATTTGTTGTTTAGTGTTGTGTCTAGAACACTTGTTCTATAAAGACATGCAGTGACTTCCTCCTTTAATGTGATCCCTTAAAGGTTCTCCACGTATCTAAGTTACTCTAAGCGTGAGGTTGGGGCTTTATGCTGCCCAAACCCTTTAGATGCTTGTTTTATTTATTGTCAAGTGCTTTCAAGAAATGCTACCCTGAAAATTAAGAATCCCTTCGCTGCAACAGTTGATTGGAGGTTGACTTCCTTGACGGGGACGCAGAATTTTGTTCATGAGTCCTCACCTCCCCTCCTTCCAGTGGTTTAATCCAGCTTGGGTCCACCTTAGAACTGATCCAATTTTTTTTAATCTCTTTTTTCGAATGATCTTAGGAATGCAGTAGATGAAACCCTTATTTCCTTAAAACTGTAGTGGAGGGTTTCCTTAGGAACATAACTGATAGTTGCATGTTGCAAAACATTGGGTTTTAATATTGATGGAATTGTTTATGTACAAAATTTCATTTTCTAATATGAATAATCATTTATTGCATTTCTTTTATTTTAGGATGCATAAAGTTAGATCTGAACAAAGGACTGTTGTTGAGGTGACTTAGAAGCTTTTCATAGCTGAATAATTGATCCTTAAATCTTCTTAAGGGCATTATTACGTGGTATTTTACTACCATGATTCTGTATTCATTGGCATCATACTTAGAGAGATTTAGGTAATAACTCCTCCCATTGTGTATATGGACTTAGAGGATCATTGACTTATCCTTGCATGTATTAAGGTTGGGATATCACAAGCTTGTATGGAATGAAATCTAATATTCCCTTCCAAAAAAAGGCTATTTATATTCCTTTAGTTATCATTTAAACATTGAGAATATTTATTTATAATAAGTAAACCCTTCATTAATATAATCTTCGGATATAAATAATTATATGGATATGAGCGCAAGTCTCTAGTTATGGCTCTCGCAATTTAGAATTTTAGGATCTTGAGATTTAGTGGGTAAGTTAATTAATCTGATTATATTTTGTCGATATACTAGAATTGATTATCACTCTTGTGCCATGAAATAAATGTTGATGTATGATCGGTTATGAATTTTCTTACTCTTGCGCCATGAAACAAATGTTGATGTATGATCGGTTATGAATTTTCTTACTCTTGCGCCATGAAAAATAAAGTTGATGATAAATCTTGCGTCATGAAATTAATGTTGATGTATGATGAGTTATGTAATTAGCTTACTCTTGCACCGTGAAAATAATGTTGATGTATGATTGATTGAGTAATTAGATTCTATTGCGCCATTAATTATGTTGATGTATGATTGTTTTAGAAATTAGTTTACTCTTGCACCATTAAATAAAGTTGATGTATGATTGTTTTAGTAGTTAGATTACTCTTGCTCCATGTAATAATGTAGATGTATGATTGATAATCTAGACTGGAGTTATGAGTTGTGATTGATTAATGGATTTAGACACCTCCTTGTTCCTCAGAATAGTCGCTAGCCCTGAGACCTTAAGTGGTCAAAATCAATCAGATGAATCCTGGGCTTGAGCGTTGCTTATGTGTCCCGGAGATCCTAACCATGCAGGATAGGTTGGGAGGGTAGTTATTTATATGTTCAGTGACATGGTTGATCAATTATCTATATTTCGCTTCAGTTGATCGTGATGCGTTGAATCACGTCGCTATTTGATTATGTTACGCATTGATTATGCATCGTTATTTGTTATGATGATGTGTAGATTGTGCCGCTATTTATGTGTGTTAATGCATTGCTTATGTGTTGTTATTAATTTTTATGATGTGTCTCTATTAATTATGTTGATGCAATGATTGTGTTGTTATTAGTTATGATGATGTATTGCTTGGCATGCTACCAATTTATGTTGTGATGATTCTATTATCCTAATGCAATTTTTTTTTTTACATATTGTACATCGTTTTTTTGTCATAATGGCGGGGCCGTTACATGTGGTCCTACCCCAAACCATAGATATTTATTCCTCGTAACATTTATGTATTTTATTCCCTCGCATCAATTGATGACCTCGGGGATGAAAAGTAACTATCTAAGATAGGATGTAAATCTGTGGGTTGAAAGTCACTTCTAAGGAAGTTCGTTCTGAAACAGTTTGTCTATAAAGAAGGATTGGAGGTCGATATTGCTCGAAGAAACAGGTTTGTAATTTGAAGAGTCAATAGTATTTTTAGGCTCACCAAGAATTTATTCAATATGTGGGGTCGACTTAACCATACAATGATCAACCCTTATTCTAGCATCAATTCTATTGACAGGTCCTAAAATCAAATGCCAAGCAACAAGGATTATACCCAACAAAAAGGCATAATTAGTAATTAGAATTTTATCTGTTTGAGATGGTAAAACCCTCCAGGTTATAAGGCCTGACAACCTTGATTGATGGGCTTTAACTGGTTAAAGATTTTTTTAAAATATTTTCTTTATTTTGTTAAATAACCTAAATAATCATTTAAATTCACCAAAATTAAAAGAAATTTACAAAATTCAAGATAACCTGCAAATATGTATATAAAAATAATTTATGGTTGTCCTAAAATGCAAAAAAAAATCCATTTTTAGTTACAACACAAAGAAATAAATAAAAGAGAATTTGACTAAGCTCTTCTTTTCTAAAAATGAAAATAAAAATAAAGATATGTTGAAAAAGAAAGTAATTAAAAGACATTTACTTCATGATAGAAAAATCTAAACTATGAAAATCTCTTACAACCATTCCATATTGACATTATGAAGGAAAATCTAAAGAAATTATCAACCAAGACAATCTTTAATAAACAAAACTAGCCTCCTTCCTTCAATAAAAGAGAAGTCTTTTACATTTGTCTTTTACTTTTGTTCTCCAGTTCTCAAAAGACAAAAGTCCCTTTCTCTAAATTTCATACTCCCTCAAACAACCTTTAAAAAACAATTAAACTAACTTACCTAACTCTTAACCTTGCTCTAATCAAGGTCTTGTTCTTGGTCACGTAGGAACTTCTCTTTATATTCCTCCTATTCTCAAAAAGGCTTTGACAAAGATAAATATGAGGAAATACATGTTGTTTCAATGCCCCCCCCCAAAAGTTAATACATCACTTTCAAATATTTTAGTGTGTTTCTTAATCTTAGGAAAACAAAATTTCAAGAAAGCCACTTTCTTAGTTTCTTCAAACAAGGAACTTTTCTAAGTTTTCCTTTTTGACACTTTGAATTTCTTGAACTTCTTCTTTAAATTGAACTATATAATCTTCAAATTGGTTCATCATCTGTTCTGTTGGTTAAAAGCTTTCCAGAGGGCCGAATGGAGGTAATTTTCACTTTTCTTTAATGTCCTCTATAAAATCCCAAATTTTCAAACATCACACCCAATATTCTTCTATGTTTCTTATACTATCATTAGCCAAATTTTCTCAAAAACTCAAATCTATTTCAATTTCTTGAATATCCTTCTATTCAAGCAATTTGACATTGTGATCCTCCTGTCCCTTGAACTTCTAGATTTCCTTAATAACAACAAGTTGATCATATGTTTATACTTGAGTCTCTTTCCATTATAAAATATTCTTATACATAAGTGAAACTTGTAGTGTATGCTCCTGCAACTTGAAATATTTAACATACAAATATCTTTTAACATTTGTATTAGATTCAATTGTAGATATCATATAATCAATAAAAGTGTTATTGATTTTCTTAGCAGATTTTTCAAATTTAATATTTCTTTTCCAATTTTTTATTTTCATCTTCAATTCAACCAGATCATTTTCTTCCAATTGTACTTTGTCCATGGTCTCATGTGTTAATTCTAATATGTATGTCACCAAATCAACTAATGAAGCATTTTGTAAATTCATAACCTATTCTTCAATTAAATACGTTACACTTCCTCTTATTTCTAATTTCCTCTTTTTGTGTACATGCTTGGCAATCCTTTGCTTCCTTTTGTTGTATGCTAAGAGCTCTAGGTCTTCAACTTCCTCTGATAAAATCATTTATGTACTAGTAGCATGAGGTATTAATATTCCAAGACTTTTAGGTGTAATTACTTCTTCATTTTTCAAACTTTTGCCTTTGTCAATTGTTGAAACTACTTTTTCAAGGGTTGATTCATCAATGTTGTTGTTTGCAGGGTCCTATGCTTTATCAATTTGATCTTTTTGCTTTGAACTTGTTGGCAATTCATTGCTTTCTATTTCTTGTTTCTGCTCCTGCATCTCATTCTTCTTGTGTTCTAATCCCTATTGTTCTTGTTGAAATTTTTTACCTTCCTCTTCTTTCTGCGCTTTCTCCAATTGTTCCTCATCTTGTCACTCTTTTTCTTTATGCAATTTCATTTCTACTTCTAATTTCTCCCTTTTCTGTTGCAACCTTTTGTTCTTTTTCTTCTTGATTTTTTGTTTTGTTTTGTGGCTTCTAGTTTTTTCTCAAGTTTGGCTTTCTTTTCTTCTATGTTAAGCCCTAAATAGTGGCTCATTACCCCTTAATTGGGGCATATTACATTAGTAATTTTATTTTATTTATGTCGGCTTTATTCCATTAGTTGTAATTATACCTCCTAGTCTCC
>JZKD02S1783382.1:14530-34467 GCA_000966675.3 Picea glauca
CCAAGATATCTGGAAACTCATTAATTTTCCAACCATTCGAACTCCAACTCATCCTTCTAGAAGATTCCTTCTAGAAGGATCGAGAACTTATTCATTTTCTCCTTTAGAAACATGTCCACACCCTAGCCATTAACACAGTGCGGAAAGTCCGTAGTCAAGATGAATGCAGCATGCGGAAATGAAGGATTTCCGCAGGAGAGTATATAAGCTGCCTGCGTACTACTTCCAAAATATGATTTTTGAGAAAATGACAAGTGTAACTTTCTTCAGGAAAATGTTCTTAATGAAGAGTTTGATCTTCCATTATCATGTCATTATCATGTCATCATCTCGATAACCAAAAATGTGGATAACAACCACCACAAATGTCATGCACTGACCCTGCATAGTGAGCACTAGTGAATGGGGCCAACATTGAAATTTATTCAATATGTGCCTATATGCATCAAAATTTGGCATGGTTAGACTAGACACATGCCTTGACAGTATGGGAGGGTTTCAAGACTTAAGGATGTATGATGTCCTAACCACATAATCTTTGAGATCGTCCATGTTTGCAACAATGTTCATAATGGGCATAATGGGGATCATCTTTGATATGTCATGGTACAACTATTCCAGTGGGTGCAAAATATCACAAGGATATGTCTTATTTCCCTCCTCCATTAGATGAGCAAGTCAACGACAATTTTCTCTTATGGATGAGTAGTTTGGTGGAAACATTATTTCAAGTTGTAATTAGGTACACTTTTGTATTGAGTTGGATCATTACAATGCCACTCTAATTTCTTCCAACTATCACTAACTATATACTTGGTTAAAGGTTTTCTAATTTTTCTAAAGGCATGGGTTAAGGTATGGGAGGGTTTTGATACTTAAGGATGTTTGATTCTACCGCATAATAATTAAGGAGAGTTTGATTATTGAATTACCAAGTCGATTTGATGTCACAGAAGCTTCAATTCACCAACCAATGTCATCTTGCATTGACCCCGCATAGTGAGCAGTGAATGGGGACAACATTGAAATTTCTTCAAACTGTGCATGTATGCATCGAAATTTGACATGGTTAGACTAGATACATGCCTTGACAGTATGCAAGGGTTTCAAGACTCAAGGATGTATGATTTCATACAGAAAAAATTTTGAAACAATTTCAACGTTGTCCCCATTCACAAGTCAGCGTTATCCATCATGTACTCTATCCCTAGTACAATGTCTTTTAATAGTTGTTTCCTTTGAATTCGACCGATCGAAAAATTAAAACGAAATGAGGACGATATGAGACGATATATAGAGTGGGTATGTGAGTGATATTTGATTATAAAGGAAAATATCTCTTCCATGCCATACACAACACAAGGGAAAATGTTTCCTTTCTCTACTCAACAATCCCTCAAGCATCTCCTTCCTTTTCAGTGCCCTCATGTAGGCAGAAATAGTCCAATCCATTGATTTCTTTATGGGAAACCTATTGGAGTATTGACTTAGCTCTTAAATAATTAATAAGAAACTATTTCATGGGCATGGGGTTAAAGGTGTTCTAATTTTCCTTGCCTCTATGATTATCTACAACCATCTATCTCTCTTCCAAGGTTTGATATTCCGTCATTGTTGCATTAGTTTTGGTCATTTCTAAATTTGGATTATTAAGTGACTAAGGGGAATATAGTGTGGGGGTTATGTGAATAATGGTGAGAATGATCACAAGAGAATTTACATGAATTAGGAGAATGTATGAATGACTCACACTTATTGAAAATGTTTAAACTCCCTACTGATGTGGAGATTTCTTTAATGTTGGAGGATATCAAAGATGTGTCATTGCAACTAAGTGGACATATGTTGGTGAGAATGATGTCATCAGATCATCATATTCACTCACATATTCTTCATAGGACGATGCCATAATCTCATCATATGTATTACTACTGTCATTCACCCACCACAAATGACATCTTGAATTGACCCTGAATAGTGAGCAGTGAATGGGGACAATGCTGAAATTTCTTCAAACTGTGCATGTATGTGTCAAAATTTGACATGGTTAGACTAGACACATGGCTTGATGGTATGGGATAGTTTCAATACTCAAGGATGTATGATGTCCCCACATAATATTTGAGATCGTCCACATTTGCAGCAACGTTCATCATGTTGCACCTCTCATTGTCATCATTCGTCATTCCCTTCTATAGAATCATTGTCAAAACTATCTTGAAATTTTTCATGGAACTTCAAATACAACCATCAAAAATTTCTTCCACCGACCCCACATAGTGACAAGTGAATGGGGCCAACATTGAAATTTTTTCAATTTGTGCCTGTATGCATCGAAATTTGACATGGTTAAACTAGATAGTTTCCTTGAAGGTATGGGAGGGTTTCGATACTTAACGATGTTTGATGTCCCCGCATAATATTTGAGATCATCCATGTTTTCATCAACATTCAATATAATGGATGTCTCATAGTGAGCATAGTGAATGGGTCCTGCCTTGAAGGTGAAAGAGCATAGTGAAATTTCTTCCATCGACCCGCATAGTGAGCAGTGAATAGGGCCAACGTTGAAATTTCTTCAAACTATGCATGTATGCATAGAAATTTGGCATGGTTAGACTACACACGTGCCTTGATGATATGGGAGGGTTTCAAGACTCAAGGAATATGTCTGATGTCCCAACCACATGATATTTGATATCGTCCATGTTTGCAATAACATTCATAATGGGGCGTCTCATATTTGTTAAATGTCATTATTTCCATCCATAGAATATTTGTTGTAACTCTCTTGAAATTTCATGGAACTTCCAATTCAACCACCACAAATGTCATGCACCTATCCCGCATAGTGAGCACTAGTGAATGGGGAAAACGTTGAAATTTCTTCAATATGTGCCTGTATGCATCGAAATTTGACATGGTTAGACTAGACACATGCCTTGACGGTATAGGAGGGTTTCCAGACTCAAGGATGTTTGATGTCCCAACCATATAATTTTTGAGATCGTCCATGTTTGCAACAACGTTCATAATGGGTCATCTCATATTTTTCAAACGTCGTTGTTTCCATCCGTAGAATCTTTGTTGGAACTCTCTTGAAATGTCATGGAACTTCCAATTCAACCACCACAAATGTCATGCACTGACCCCGCATAGTGAGCACTAATGAATGGGGCCAACGTTGAAATTTCTTCAATATGTGTCTGTATGCATTGAAATTTGACATGGTTAGACTAGAAACATGCCTTGATGGTATGGGAAGGTTTCAAGACTCAAGGATGTATGATGTCTCAACCACATAATCTTTGAGATCATCCATGTTTGCAACAATGTTTATAATGGGTGTCTCATTTTCAAATTTCGTTGTTTATGTTGGAACAATATTGAAAATTTCTAAACTTAGTGTCTTTCACCAAAATTTAGGTCAGTTGAGCCATTTATTTTTAGAACCTTGTCACATGGAATAAACTTGTATAACCATGAAGCCATTGTGGCACCTGACACATACCTTTTTGCTACAGTAAAACCTCTAAACCTATCGCCATTTTCGTCGAGTTTCTCTACCATCAAAATCTCAAAGCCTTACATCGCAAGTGGATAAAATCTCAAATATTTGAAGTCTCTGAAGGTCTCCTATTGTTCTTAGTTCACAATTCTTTAATTTCCGAAATAAGCTTTAAAGTGTCAAATTACAAAAAAACCAAACTATAAGTTTTGTTTTTTTTTATATTATTTTAAAATTATTTTATATAATTTTAAATTAATATTTTATTTAACTTTAAATTTTATTTAGCCAAACCCTTTGCACCTATTTTCTTTATAAAAATTGTTGGGTCGCTACCCTTCATGCCCCAATCTCCCAGCTATCCACCAAAATCCATACGCATGCCAAGTCAAAACCCAACTCACGCAAAAATCCAAGGAGAGAATCCACGCGTGCACCAGGGCCAAACATCTAAGATATGACACTAGTAGGCTGAGACCAAGTGTTCAAGCGCCACACATTAAGACACATGGAGGAAGGGCTAATGAGGAGGCATGAAAAGAATGCAATACACGCCAAGAAAATCGCTAGAAGGGTTTTACATAAACACCATGTTCCTTTTTCGAGATTTTGACCATCGGAAGAATGTTAATAAGCCACTCCTACTTTCCCCCGAAGCCCGAACGCCCAAAATCAGGGTTCCATCCTCACTCATAAAGTGCCAATGGGTTAAACGTTCAACCATAACATGAAAACGCCCTCCGTCAAAACAGAAAAAGTGCCTGGGTAAAACTCAATTTTCTCAGCCGTGGAGAGGTTGTTTTACATGTGCAAATAGTCGATTGACATCTAGAAGTCATAAGATTTCCAATGGTACCTTCAAATATGCATTTGGATCTTGGTAAGGCATCCAAAAGTTCCTCTCAAGATGGTGTTGCGTTTTTGTGGCCCAGAAATGTAGGAACGTGCCCAGATTTCAGTTAAACAGTGCTAGTTCGTTTCTCGCGACTCTTAGTCCGTTTTGGGGTCATTTCTCATCTGTTACACACTAGGGGATTCGTTGTTTCCTTATTGTAAATTTTCATTATGGAAAATAAACCACTAAACCCTAATTTTATGGATTTAGTTATACTTTCACTATTTATGGTTTCAAATCATGAGACACCTATTCCTTTCTGGAGGCATTTCTTTTGCAATTCAAATCGTTTCTCAATTATTCAAGAAGGGGGTAAGAAGAATTATATATTGTATATCACTTTGATGAGAGAGGAACGGGGGAGGAAACAACCCGAGAGCCTTTTGGGGGTTGGGTTTTTAATGCCATTTCTTTTAGCAAATATAGAACAGAACGCCAAGAGATTTTATACCTCGTCACTGTGTAATTCTTTCTTTTCTTGTATTTTTTTCTTAGGTTTACATTCATTCACTTTTCTTTCTTTTACATATTCAACTTGTAATGACTCTAATTCAGTAATACCTCTATTATAGTCATTTATTGGGAAGCCTGTTAGGTTCATCTTTTCCTCTGTTTATGATGTGAGCGAAAAAAAGACCTGTAGCTTGATTGTTTCTACCTAGATTACAAGTTATATATATGCATGTTCATCTTTCAAATTTATTTTTCATTCCTTTGTTGAAATAAATATTATACTTAGCATAATTAGATACCTAACTCTTTGTTTTAGTATCTTCCATCCCCTATCTTCTATCCATCTTCCTTATTTTAATTAAATTAGGAAAATGAGGTCATGCCTCTTCGTTTTTGATGTATAAGTGATTGAAAGGCATGTTTCATACCTAGTTCTAGAAGCCTCATATGAATGATCAATCAAAAAACTATTATTTCATTTAAAATTTGCTAAGGTTTGGCTCTATTACAGCCTAGAACCAACTCTTGCGACACATTTTCTGGCGTCGTTGTCGGGGATGGAGGAATGAAGTTATCTTCCCTGGGATATGAAAAACGTTTAGAGTTATTCCTTGATGGTGAACAAGGGATAGGCATTCAATTGGATGTGATCATTCACCTAGTGAGTCCTTGGTTAAAAGACTCTACATGATTCACTGGAGACTCCATTGGTCTCAAAATGTCGAATTCATTCGTTGCTCGGATTGCTGCAAGGTTTGCTCCTCTGGAATTTACAAATGTTTATGGTTTTCCAAACACTGTTCCAGACATTAAAATTTGGGAAGATGTCCTTCCTAAATTTGTAGGATATGCAAATGAGAATCCTGCTCAACACTTGTTTGAATTCCACAATCTCATGGATGAATTAAATGTATATCATGAAGATGTCCTCGTGAAATTGTTTATGTTTTCATTGGAAAGAGACGCTAGACTCTGGTATAAATCTTTACCCCATTCCAGTATTCCTTTATTGAAATATTTCCACACACTTTTTCATCAACATTGTAAGAGGATATATTGAACTGGAATCCTTTTTGAAGATTGCTGCAATATAGAATCCATAAGACAAAAAGATCAAACAAATCCTCTTGAAGAGGAGGAAGGAATAGCAGAAATTTATCAAGTGGATGAAGATGACCAACATGAGGAAGAGTTCCCTGATAAAGAAGAAGAAAATTATAGCTCTAGTGATTATATTCAAGAAGAATATCAATCCAAACCCCATGAAGATGAAGCAGAAAGGTCTGAAGGCCTTCAAACCGATCGCAACCATATTTGTTGCAGTGATGAGGAGGAAAATGCTTTTTTAGATGAAGAGCTAGATTCAAGCTCATTCATATATAACTCTATTTTTAATTCTTTTGTTCAAGAGAAATACATTCATAACGAGTTTTTTAATATTAATGATGTTGAAAATGGTTTAATTGTACAATATGATGATGAAATCATTGGTTTAAATATTCATGAAGACCAACAACTTATGAGAGGTCATATAAAATCATTGTTTGTTGATATAGAACATAGTCATTTTGCTATGGCAGAAACCCTTAATTATCAGTTTCAGGATCAAGTAAAGGTCCTGAAATATGATGAAGTGTATGTCACCAAAAATCCATTTCATGAAGAGTTTCAGGAGGATTATAATAATTCAAATGTAATAGAGATTTTAGGTATGATCACGGTTGTAAATCCCCATGAAAATCAGTTCGTGGATATTCATCCATCTTTGCTAGATCCTCACAAAACATAAATTTATGAAAGTCAATGTTATGGAACGTGCTATGAGCAACCTATTTATGACGAATATCCAGAAGAGCAAGAAGAGATGATTTATTTTTCATCGCACACAAAAATTTACGACACTCCTCCTTTATTTGATGAATATGATGAAAGTGTTTTTGAAGATGATGAGCAGCAAGAAACTTTGGTTCAATGGGAAATAAATCAACAACATCATCATCCTATCTATGAAAACTATCAAGAAGATTTTTGGACAGAAGATGAAGGACATAAGCAAGGGTTAGTGAAACAATTGATATCTCCTCCCTTTTTAGAAACTATTGAGAAACGGACCAGTAAGTCTCAATGTGACCTTTTTGCATCAATGGAAGAAAGAATCAGTAGTGGACAAAGTGCACAAAATCATTTCAGACAGTTTGCCCAGCAGAAGGAAGTATGGATTAATTGTGAAAGTGGTGTACCTCTTCCCTTCTATGATCCGGTAGCAGTTTATATGGAGTCAAAATGGGGGATTGAATTTTTTATTTCCAACTTCTTGAAGTTTGAATTTCAAAACTGTAAGTACCTACTCCCAGGGCATGTTTTGAAATTTGCAGTACTCCTGTCATTTTTTCACTCAAAGATGGAAGCATAATTAAGTTTGTTAGTTGGATACTCGCTTGGTTGGTTTGGAAATTTTCCTATACTTGAACAAATCAGTGATATCAGTTAGAGTAGGTGATGTATATAAATAAGCTTGACTTTGAGCATTAGAGTACAGTGGTGGTTTTCAGTATGTTTCCAGTTCAGTTTGGAATCCAGTATGGTTTTGTTTTAAAGCATTACGACTCCATAGCCCAATGAATGCATAAGAGGATTTTTGTTTCGGAAAGGCGCAAGTAAAGTGACAGGGTTCAGAGTTTGATAAGGATAATTTCAAGTTGCCCAATGGATAAAGGACCGTGGTGTACTGTTTTTGGCACTTTACAGTAAATCACCATCCATAGATGGAGCTTATGTTGGAACAATATTGAAAATTAATAAACTTAGTGTCTTTCGCAAAAATTTAAGTCAATTGTGCCAGTTAGTTTTAGAACCTTATTGCCTAGTGTAAGCTTGTATAATCATTAAGCCATTGTGGCACCCAACACATACCTTTTCGCTGCAGTAAAAGCTCTAAAATTATCGCCATTTTTGTCGAGTTTCTCTACCATCAAAATCTCAAAGCCTTGCGTCACAATTGGCCAGAATCTCAAATATTTAAAGTATCTGAAGGTCTCCTATTTGTCTTAGTTCACAATTCTTTAATTGTCGAAATAATCTTCAAAGTGTTAAATTACAAAAAAAACAAACTATAAGTTTTATTTTTTTATATTATTTTAAAATTATTTTATATAATTTTAAATTAATATTTTATTTAACTTTAAAGTTGATTTAGCCAAACCCTTTGCACCTATTTTATTTATAAAAATCATTGGGTCACTACCCTTCATGTCCCAATCTCCCATCTATCCACCAAAATCCATACGCATGCCAAGTCACAAGCCAACTCACGCAAAAATCCAAGGAGAGAATCCATGGGTGCACCAGGGCCAAACATCTACGATATGACACCAGTTGATCAAGACCAAGAATTCAAGAACCATGCATTAATCCACATGGAGGAAGAGCTCATGAGGAGGCAAGAAAAGAATGCAATACGCGCCAAGAAAATCGCTAGAAGGGTTTTACATAAACACCACGTTCCTTTTTTGGGATTTTGACCGTCAGAAGAATGTTAATAAGACACTCCTACTTTACCCCGAAGCTCAAAGGCCTGAAATTGGGGTTCAGCCTCACACATAAAGCACCGATGGGTTAAATGTTCCAGCCGTAACATGAAAACACCCTCTGTCAAAACAAAAAACTTGCCTGGGTAAAACTCAATTTTCTCAGTCGTGGAGAGGTCGTTTTACATGCTCAAATAGTCGATTGACATCTAAAATTCATAATATTTCCAATGGTACATTCAGATATGAATTTGGAGCTTATGAAGGAATCCAAAAGTGCACCTCAATATGGTGCTTCGTTTTTCTGTCCCAAAAATGTAGGAACACGCCCAGATTTCAGTTAAACACTGTCAGTTCGTTTCTCATGACTCTTAGTCGGTTTTGGGGTTTTTTATCATTTGTTACACACTGGAGGCTTAGTTGTTTCCTTATTTTAAATATTCATTATTGAAAATCAACCACTAAACCCTAATTTTATGGATTTAGTTATACTTTCACTATTTCTGGTTTCGAATCATGAGACACCTGTTCCTTTCTGGAGGCATTTCTTTTGTAATTCGAATCATTTCTCAGTAATTAGAGAAGGGGGAAGAAAACTTATATATTTTATATCTCTTTTATGAGAGATGAGCGGGGAGGAAACAACTCGAGAGCCTTTTGGGGGATGGGTTTTTAATTCCATTTCTTTCAGCAAATATAGAACAGAATGCCAAGAGATTTTATACCTTGTCACTATGTAGTTTTGTCTTTTCTTGTATTGTTTTCTTAGGTTTACATTCATTCACTTTTATTTATTTTACATATTCAGATTGTAATGACTCTAATTAATTAATACCTCTACTATAGTCATTTATCGGGCAGCCTGTTAAGTTCATATTTTCCTCTGTTTATGTTGTGAGCGAAACAAGACCTGCTTGATTGTTTCTGCCTAGATTACAAGTTATATATATGCATGTTCGTATTTTGAATTTATTTTTCATTCCTCTATTCAAATATAGATTAGACTTAGCATAATTAGATACCTAACTCTTTGTTTCAGTCTCTTTCATCCCCTATCTTCTATCCATCTTCCTTGTTTTAATTAAATTAGGAAAATGAGGTCATGCCTCTTCATTTCTAGTTTATAAGTGATTGAAAGGTTTGTTTCAAACCTAGTTCTAGAAACCTCCTATGACTGATCAATCAAAAAACTATTATTTCATTTAAAAATGTGCTAAGTCTTGGCTCTATTACAGCCTAGAACCAACTCTTGCAAAAACAATTTCCATCTGTAGAATATTTTTTGGAACTCTCTTGAAATGTCATGGAACTTCCAATTCAACCACCAAAAATTTCATGCACCGACCCCATATAGTGAGCAGTGAATGGGGCCAATGTTGAAATTTCTTCAATATGTGCCTATATGCATCAAAATTTGACATGGTTAGACTAGACACATGCCTTGACGGTATGGGAAGGTTTCAAGACTCAAGGATGTATGATGTCATATAGAAACATTTTGAAAAAATTTCAATGTTGGCCCCATTCACAGGTCATCTTTGCCCATCATGTACTCTAGACCTAGTACAAGGTATTTTAATATTTGTTTCCTTTAAAATTCGACCAATCAGAAAATTAAAACGAAACGAGAAGAGCCCTAGTATAATGTGTTTTAATAGTTGTACTCTAGCCGAGAAGACTCGCAAACCCTTTTTGAAGTGTCGTTATTATATAAAACTTGTCGCAACTTCCGTAAAATGTAACATATTTATAGATTTTATAACGTCGCAATTCTGATGATCATTGACCAAATCAAGGTTGACTTGGTCAAAATAATAGGTGATCGTTGGAGGGGGAAAACCTAGTTTCCACAACGTCACAACTGCGACAACTATCTTCACAAATGTGGAAAGAGAGACGACTATGTGGAAAATGTGGAAAGAGAGACGACAACGTGGCAAGAGAGACATCAATGTGGCAATAGCGATTTTATTGGGCAATATGGAAAAAAAAATTGCTCTATTTTTCGACAGTATGGCCAATTTTGTCCATAACGCTGCAAATAGAATGTCAAAATTTTTACAATATGTACTACTGAACTTACCTTTCCTAATTTTGAAAAAAGGTGTTGCATTTCCACCATCATGTCTACCATTGTTTGTGTGCAAACGGGATTTTGGAGATGTATATGCTTTATTCTAAACATAAAATTATAAGAAGATATAAGTATGCAACTCAAACAAAAATAAATGTAAAATTTTGTTTGATTATATAAAAGTATAAATACATGCAAACTTATTAAGTTGCATTGCCACATTAAATGTGAATATGGTTCCAAAAAAGAAACATGCACCATAAATAAGAAATAATGTATAGATTAAAAAAAATTGTTTATCTATATAAACAATGACAATTCACAAAAGAAAATTCAAAAAAATAGAATATTCATTTTTCACCTTGTCATCCTAGTAGAATATAATAATTTATATGTTAATGTTTTTATGAAATAGGTTGTGTGGAAGCAAAAATTACTTCCCTGAAAATCCCTTGAAATCTAGGTGAGCATCGTAATGGTTGACAACTTGATGCTCATTGGATATCTAAGTTACTGGAACTATAGTCAGCAACAAAACTATGCGGTGATCTCTCTGGGGAATTTTGTTGATCAAGCTAGGAATATCAATAACAATGGGGAATCAGTATACAATTAATAATAAAAATAAATACCATATAATATTAAAATTTCTTGAAAATCAATGCATGCAAAAAATTGACTCAATTGTGTACTGATTGTTATTACTATTTTCCCCAGAGTTCAATATATGGGTATGCTCATCCAAATCTTTTTCCCCTATATCATTAGAAGTCTCTGTTATTTCTTTTTGTTGTAAAAAAATATCTGTGTGTTCATTTTTATCCATACATCTATGAGGTAAACTTTGATCCCAACAATTCCTTTTTTTCATGAATCTGTTTATTTGAATCATCATTGAGATGATCAAACGTAGCAACTGACTGCAAACACGAGTTTCAATGAATTTAGTCAATAATAATAAATCTATATTATTAAAAAACAGACACATACAAATTCCAATTAATGCTTATAGCAAAAATAATTTCTTCATTGACAAATCTTTTATATGCTTGCTTCCGTGCATGACACAACCTTGCATCTACATCATATTGAATTTTTTCATTCTTCCTTTTAACCTTACTTGGTGATTTGGTAGCACATTTAGCATTTCCATGTATTACTCAACCTCTTGGGCATGGGGGAATTGGAGGAAGATTGTGTATGATAGAAAAATAGTGATTAAGGCAAGATAGTTTCAATCGAGTCAAGATATTGACACAATCACCGACCAAGCAATAAAATACGTGTTTGGTTCCTTTGATAACTACATCCCATTCATGTTTATTTTCCTCCATTTTTTCAATTCCCTATAAATGAAGATATAAACAATAATGATGTTAGAATGACTATAAAAACACCTTTAAATAAGAAGCAACAATTTCATATGTCTATCTATTCTAGAAATGAGATCTATGTTTATGCGTGATAATAAAAACATTTATACATGCAACATATATAGTGACGTCTCCTCTATGCTTTATAATGATGTCCATGTTCACACCAAGATTCTGAATTACAAACAATCATCACATCATCTCATAAATGATCCCCTTACAAATTAATCATAATAAGGACAAAAA
Organism: Picea glauca; assembly: GCA_000966675.3. NCBI lineage: Eukaryota > Viridiplantae > Streptophyta > Pinopsida > Pinales > Pinaceae > Picea > Picea glauca. Next base: position 26,607 of record JZKD02S1783382.1, read on the forward strand.
TTAGACAAAGATTATGAATTACTTTTACAATAATACGAATAAATATATATATGTTGCTTGAGGAATTCTTTGGGTTATGAACTATGTTTGGGTTAATTGTACCAATCCATAAATGTATTGTATCTAAATCAATACTATTTATTATCTGTATGAATTGATGAGGAGATGTATAATTGAGTTGTAATGCAAAATCTATTAGCATGTGGGAAGAAAAGACAGTGGTTATCAATTTATAAGGATAATACTTAATTTCCTCCTAATGCAATAGTGTTTAGAAGACTTCATTTATATGTCCAAGTTATTCTTGTAACTATTGATATTTTTATTTGAGTATTGTCCAATTTCCATTAGGACTTACAAGGATTGTGAATCCAACAATGAATTAACAATGAACAAGAATTTCAAGACTTTATCCACCATATGCTCCCACCCTATATCCATTGATCTTGAAAAATGATCCCTCTATTTATTTATTCATAAATCTTTTTCAATCAATTATTTATTACTTTATTGGTTATTCATGAATTGTCAAAAAATCAGTTGCTAGAACTTACTAAAAGATCATTTTAGTTACTTATTCATAAAGTTTGTTTAACAAATCTTTTATTAATTATTCATTGTGAGTATATTTAGACACTTGGGAGTTAGTTAAGATCTACTCGGTCTAATGTTTTGTTAGGTAAAAATGTGTTTCTTAGTGTGCTTCTTTATTGTGAATTAGTATGCATTTGTAGATAGTAAATCTAGCGGTCACGATATGTTCCCGACATAGAGTGATCCGACGGTTCATATTCTCCTCAATCTTAATGGCCATTGATTTGTGGCTTAACACTTGATTGGTCCATGATATCTATTTAAAGAGCATGGAGTTTCATTTTCTGATGATAGATTGTGAGAAGCTCTCTTGTAAAATCTATCTGTAATATTTTTTATTTTTCATTAATAAACTGCTCCAAGTGGTCGCATTGGTTGGGGCTATGGATGTTTCCCCGTAGGGGTTTTACCACGTCAAAAAATCGGTTTGTTGATTTTTGATATGGTTATGTGAGTCGTTACTAAAGGTGTTCATCCTCTGTTTGAATATTTTTTTTGTCTAACATGGTATCAGAGCTTGTTTGAAGACCCTCTCATGTTGTAGATCGATATCGTGAAGCCGAGTTTTCTCATCTCCATTTTCTGTCATTTTCATACAATTCTGGGCTAAGAGGATTATTCCATTGCGTTCAGAGCGCTCATTTCAATCATAAACATTTTTCATTTCACTCAAAAAAATTTGTGTTTGCCCACGATACGGCCATTTTAGTCAGATCTGGAGGTATAAAGCCTGAATACGCCATTTTTAAATTTTTGCAAAGTATTATTTTGGTTTTATTTCGGTTTTATATTATTTATTTCATGGTTTCTACTCTTTTATATCTGTGAATGTTCTTTTCATCGTGCCCTGTGAAATCTCAGAAAATCATAAACAGATAGGAAAAGGTGCATTTTTCGGGTAAGCTAACCGAGATCTTACCCCTATTGTCATCGAGAAGCAAAATTTTTTTCTTGTGTGAAAATAGCTTTTTTAAGCATGCTCTCCAAGGCCGTATTCAACAACAACAACAACAAAAATCCTCTTGCTAAACAATACAATATGTTTTGTTAGCCCATTTGGTTAAAAATTTTCTTATTAAATAATAGGTCTTGAGTTCAAGTCTCTTTTTTTGTTAATTTTTTTTGAAAAAGTTCATGCTCAATTGTAAAATGTATTTCACTTCAAGTATAAAAGTGAATCATTATAAGTAGCTTTAATATTTTATTTTAAAGTTATCTATTTTCCATGCGTCTTTTCTTTCATAAAGTAACTTCATTCTAAAAGTGATCCCCACCTTTTTTTATAAAAGTGGGTCACTTTTATAAAGAAACTTACACCACCACGTTGTCCTTTGGTTACCATTTATGCCTTTTTTAAAAAGAGCATAACTTTCACATCCGAAGTTCGTTTTTAGTCCAGTTTTTTTTAAACTGCCTAATTTTTCGAGCTCTTTCCATCCATATCATCAGTTTCAGTTTTTAAATCCATATTTTCTACATATTTAATATGGATTCTTCTAGTAATCTTGTGCTTACCAGCACCAATTACTTCAAATGGAAATCTCATATGGAGGATTTATTACAAAGTAAAGGCTTGTACCAGATTACCTTGGAAAAAGAAAAAGAACTCATTGATGCTGATAAGAAATTCAAATGGGCTAATAGGAGTGACAAAGCACGTGGACTAATCAAAATCTTCTAATAGGAGTGACAAAGCACGTGGACTAATCAAAATCTCCATCTCTCCTGATTTAAGGTTCCACCTTAAAGAAATTGATGACCCCGATGAAGCTTGGGAAAAGATTGAATATGTGTTTGGTAAAATCAATATTATTCTAGCACAACAGTTAGAAAATCAAGTACTGAATTTAAGTGCAAGTGATTTTTCTTGTATTGGAGAGTATCTATCTAAGTTTAAAACACTTAGAATTTTATGTGAAGAATGTGAGATAAAGATGGAGGAAGAGTGTTGCATTTATATTATTCTTTCTAAGATAGTTAGTGCATATACTATGTTTGTATCTACATTTTATTCCATGAGGGAGGCTCTAGGGAAAGATTATCAAAAACCCACTCTTGAGTCCTTTTTTGTTGCTTTGATTAGAGAGGAAGATAATTTTGTACAACTTGGAGTGATCAGCACTGCAGGTACCTCCAACAAAGCCTTAGTCACCCAGCATAAAGATAAACCCAAGAATCCCAAGAAGCAACATCCTCGCTACAACAGAAAGCAACATAAGAGTCCCAAACCCACTCAGACAACTTCAACTCCTAATGGTGACAAAGGAGAAAAATATAAAAATAAGAAGATTGGCAGAAATTGCAAATTTTGTGATAAATATGGTCATGATGAGTCCAAGTGTTTCAAGAAGATGGTAGCTTTAGAAGTAGCAATGAAAAAGAACAACATCAATATTGATTCTACGTCTTCTTCTTCTCATGGACATGCACTTTATGCTTATGGTTTCTCCTTCAATACAACTTCTACTTCTTCTTCTAATGAGTGGCTTAATGATTATGGAGCATCTTATCATATGACTCAGGATAAATACATATTTTTTTCTCTAAATGAATGTAACACCAAGAAAATATTTGTTGGTGATGATAGATCTCTTAGTGTTGTGGGATCTTAAACAGTTCAAGTAGATAATGGTCATTTCAATGATGTATTATTTGTTCCAAGTCTTTCTTGCAACCTTCTATCAATATATCAAATCACTCATTCAGGTGAAGGTAAAACCGTAGAGTTTTCACCTCACCAACTTGTAATCAAGGATCTAAAATATCCTAAGCATATTCTTGCAACTGGAATTGTTGATGATATTACCAGGTTGTACAAGTTTGAAAACTTTGGGTCATCGTATTTTTCATCAGTTTTTTTTGCTCATAGCGATGACTTGAGAAAACTTTGGCATGAGACGTTTGGTCATCTAAACTATCGCTCATTACGGAAAATATGTAATCAACAAATGGTGATTGAACTTCCTCCTGCTTCATGCAGAGATGGTGTTTGTGCCAGTTGTGTTCTTGGAAAACATCATCGGGACAATTTTGACAAACATGCCTCTTGGCACGCCTCGGGCCCTTTGTGTCTTGGTCACAGTGATTTTTGTGGTCCAATTTCTACTCCTTTTTCTGGGTGCAAGTATTTCTTAACTTTCATTGATGAATTTTCCATATGTACTTGGGTTTACTTCTTAAAACTTACGAGAGAAGTTTTTGACAAGTTTTTGGCCTACAATGCCCTTGTAGAAAAGAAATCTGGACATCAAATTCAAAGGTTAAGAACAGATAATGGAGGCAAATATGTGAACAATAATTTTATAAGTTACTACACTAAACATGATCCAGATGGATGTCGGTTGCCTCCCACCTATTCCAACTGGCTCATTTTGGCAGTTTTTCCCTAGTTTTTGGGTCACTAACTTGTGGGGCTATTTTGAGGCCCTAAAACAGTGTTCGCATAGAACTTTCCAATGGGATATCATGCGCCAAAAAAAAATATCGTATGAAAAAGTTACAAACCCGGGAAGTTGATGTACTAACTTACCCAAATGGGGCCCACATGACGTTTGGCACTTCATCTCCTAGGGTTAGGTTTTTTGGATGTCTAGGGTTTTTGACATTCATGTTTATTGTAAAAAGGATTTCAAAGCCTCATTATAATCATCTTCTTGTGAATGAGTGTAGGCGTCACGTCTCTTCTCAGAGATAAGTCGCCACCATTCTAGCAAGCTTGTTTCTACTACATTTTATAGTTTCAACTTATTTCTTTATTGAATAGAAACTAGTTTTACTGTATATATGTTATTCTATGTTAAGAATATTTTGATAATAATTTGTATTCATTTTGTTCTGCAAATATATTCCGGATCAACACAGGGCATCCAAATGAAACACATTATTCCATATACACTACAAAAAAATGGTGTTGCTGAGAGAAAGAACCGCACATTAAAAGAAATGGCTAATTGTATGATCCAATCTAAGGGATTAAATCTAAAGTATTGGTAGGAAGCCATCAACTGTGAAAATTACATAGTAAATCACACTCCCACAAAGGCTCTTAAAAATATAACACTGGAAGAATCTTGGACTAAAATTAAACCATATGTAAGTCACTTATGTGTATTTGGAAGTATAGAATGGGCCCACATTCCTGATGAGAAAAGGAAAGCATTACATCCTAAAAGTGAGAAGTGTATATTTATTGGTTATTCTGAAGATGTCAAAGGTTATAGACTTCTTCAACCACATTGTAATGAAATTATTATTAGAAGAGATGTTAAATTAGATGAAAATCTCTTGACCTGTCAGCCTAATTCGGTTGTGTCTTCTTCATCCTGCGAGCCATCTTTGGCGTTTATGCATTCTTCGGTCTGTGAGACATATTTGGTGTTTGTGCCTTCTTTTGTTCCTATTCTATTTTATTCTTCAGATGATGACAGTGAGGATGAAAATCCACCTCCGCCTGTTCACATTCCTCTAGATGAGTCCTTTGAACTTGAACCAGCAACAGCTCCTCCACTTCCTAGATGGGTTCGTTCAACACGAGAAGCAAAAAGTGATATTGTTGGTGATCCTTCATATCAGCGTCAAACAGGTTCATAGTTCCAGCGAACCTCTTCTCTTTTGGCTCAAGTTTCAAAGACTCATGACACAGAGACATTTACAGAAGCTTCAAGTCATCCATATTGGGATACAAAAATGAATGAAGAGTATCGTTCTTTAATGGAAAACGATACTTGGGATCTTGTACCTCTTCCAAAAGGAAGAAAAATTGTCAGATGTAAATGGGTCTATAGAACTAAGTATGCATCAGATGGAAGTGTTGAAATACACAAGGCTCAGTTAGTTTCCAAAGGATTTTCCCAAGTTGAAGGAATTGACTATAATGAAACCTTTTCCTCTATAGCCAAAATGAATTCCATCCGCCTTGTTCTTGCCCTTGTTGGCTCACATAAATGGGAGGTCCATTAGATGGATGTTAAATCCGCCTTCTTGCACAGAGATTTGAAAAAATAAATCTACATGGAACAACCTCTTGGATATGTCCAGAATGACTTTAGCCTTGTTTGTGACCTTAATAAATCTCTTTATGGTCTTAAGAAATCTCCCCAATCTTGGTATGCCAAAATGGACAGCTTTCTCATTGACACCGAATTCTCTAGATTCCATTTTGATCCTAATGTCTATACCAAGAAAGTAGGAAGCCATCTCATCATCGTTATCCTTTATGTTGATGACATTATCTTTACTGGTAGTGACTCAAAAAATTTAAACCATGTGAAAACCAACCTTAAGAAGAAATTTGAAATAACAAACTTAGGCTTTTTGCACTATTTTTGTGGCCTCCAAGTTTTGCAAACCAATTAAGGAATTTTTCTCTCCTAGTCTAAGTATGCTTGTGACCTTATTCATCACTTTCACATGAACGATTGTAAACCATCCCCTTCTCCCTTTCATTATGGATTCAAGCTTACTGCCACATGTACTTCTCTCGAAGTTGATGCCACCCTATACCATCAGTTAGTTGGTAGCCTCTTATGCTTGACTCATACCCATCCTGATATTTCCTTTGTTGTTAGTCTTGTTGCCTGGAATATGCAAACATACCATGAAAGCCATTGGAAAGCAGCTAAAAGGATACTTCACTATGTACATGGTACAATTCAGTTCGGATACATTAGAGTTCAAGGGGGACTCCTTTATTGGTTGGTTTCACTGATTCAGATTGGGTCGGCGACCCTGATGATCGGAAGTCTACTGCAAGTTATGTTTTCATCCTTGGTTCAGGACCTGTCACTTGGGCCTGTAAGAAACAACATTCTATTGCACTTTCTTTAGCAAAAGCAGAGTACCGAGCAACGGTAAATGCAAGTCAAGAATCCTTGTGCCTTCGAAATATCCTTTCAGAGTTTGGATTCTAGCATCAGCATATGACCATCCTTTGGTGGGACAATCAGAGTGTAATGATCCCAAGCCATTATGCAAGGATCATCACAGTTTTGGTGTCTTTTTTGAAACTTTTTCTGGTTGTGGTATTTCGTCAAACAATTTGTTGATCTATTGGTTTACTTGTGTTTACTTGTTGAATGGCCTCTTGATTTCATCCTTAGGGTTTACTGATGTGTTCATATGTGTGAATGCATCAAAGAACAAGAAGATAAAACCATGGAACATACCTCAACCATATGCAATATGATAGACAAGCCAAAACATCTCAAATCTTCTTTTATTCATAAGATAGAAGAACCTGCTACAATGAAGATGCCAATCTGGAATACTCAATAGTTGAACAAGAAGATAGACAATAGAGATGCTAAAAAATGCTCCCAACAATACAAAATAATCCTCCAAAGGTTGGATAAGAGATGAAGACCAATACAAAGTGCCAAACCCCTCAAGATGGAAGATGTCACGCCCTGTTGTAGTGCTGAAGCTCCTCAATATTTCAGCCCTGCTATCAAATATATCTAATCACCCCAAGAAATATGCCAACTAATAGATCGACCAACTGTAAGGAAAACCTAGGTGTCCAAATCTCCAAATACACTCTCAAACCCTGTAGATCTGAAACTCCTCCACTAAATGGTGTGCACCACTGGATGACTGAAGCCCTAGATAATTCATCCCTATTGAAGGAGGCCTCCAAATTCTTTGAAACTCTCCAAAAATATAGATCGGGACATTGCAATTCACTAGGTGAAGTCTCAGGGTCAGATCTGAAGTGTAACTCCTCCAAACTGACTAGATTTGAATCTCAGAAACACCCTCCTTCTCTTCAATTCATCCCAATGCTCTAGCAAATCATTTGTACCATAAAAATCTCTTAGAAAGCACTAGGAATGATGGTGAAGACCCTGCAAGAAGAAACCAAGTGATGGAATCTCCAAAAACCTTGCCAATCTCCTACAATGAATCTCTCTCCAAGGATGGTGTGCCCCTCTTGCTGGAAACCCTCAACGGGTGCACCCTCTCTCTATCTACACATGAAACTGAAGTAGAATCCCCCTGCAACTGAGTATATCTGGAACTAGAATGGTGTGAGAGAGTATTTCATCTCCAAGACCAAGCTTGGGACAAGCTAGGTGGAATATTTCACCACCGAATCATCCTCGAGGGTTTGTTAAGTCAAAACCCTCAAAACCCCCAAGAGATGGGTGCACTAGTTAAAGCCAGATAACAAAATAAGATCATACATGAATCCATGAGAAGAGGCCCTTGCCTTTCCTTTATACTTTTGGCTCACCTTGTCCCTCCAAAGTGACTTTCATTTTATTAATAT
>JZKD02S1783382.1:41422-64430 GCA_000966675.3 Picea glauca
CCATTGACTTATAGCTCAAAATAGTCAAAATCATGGAAATCATTGGAATGCAACGAAACCAAAGCCAACCTATGCGGAATGGCTCATAATGATGGAATATGATCATCAATGCAAGTTGGACCCCACAATGCCTCTCAAATACCCCTGTACTCGCTATACATCCATCTGGCTACTCTGGTCATCATAAATCTTTGCACTGTGATGATGTCCCAAAGTGGGGACATTACACAGAGTGCCACCATGCTCGCCAAATACCCATTTCAACATAAGCGCATGAAACACATCGAGCTACACATGCACTTCATCATAATGTTCATTCATGATCAAGTTATTGAAGTCCTCTTTTTCCCTACAGAAGATCAAGCTCCAAACACTTTCACAAATTCTCTTACAGAAGTGAAGTATTCCAAACTTCGATCTATGTTAGGAGTTCAGAAAGTTGTCATCAAGGGTGGATAGGCTCTAATGCCTCCTTCAATCTGTTATTGTGTCAATATTGTAGATCCTTTAATCCTGTCCCAAGTTGTTCTTAAAAGGGGGATGTTTTCTCTTTAATTTAAAACTAATATTTTCCTATGGGAATAGGAAATCTTGTTTTTTGGAGACAGTTGCCCGAAATATGGCAAGAAATTGTTAGATCTGTAGATTAGAGTGATTATTTATAGATAATCCAAGTTCCCCAAGGGTTTTTCAACATGTTGAATCCATTTCTGCATTCAAAAATGGATTTTAAACAACAAAAAATAGTGATTTCGTGAAAATTTATATTGTCAGATTCCGACAAAAAAAGACATTTCGTAAAACATTTAGACAATGCCTTTTTATATTGCTTTGATTAGGTTGTGCTCTTTTTTCTTAATGTGGGAAAGAGATGGATTTTGAACTAGATTTTCCTATGGGCATACCTATCGCAGTAAAAACAAATTTATGTAACATATGCCATTGATCTAGAAAAACCTTATTTCCTGTTTCAAAATTGATTGTGTTATTGTTTAATACATGGGGTTTGGCATTTGAAATACTATTCTTACATGAAACTACATAGATGGGAATGCTTTGTTATCCATGATAAGACAATCTCACGGGCTTAATCATAGAATTTTCAACAAAAACACAAGCTTTTCTTTGCAGTGCCTTAGTCATCATTGAAACTCTTGCAAGCATTCTATACGAGAATTTGCAGGTTAAAAAACATTTTTGGGAAAACCAAAGGTTATATAGAGGGTTTGTGGTTGATCCAAATTGGCCAAACTTCACACTCAAGTGAAGCAAGGCCAAAATCCGTCAATGCACCATACATTCTATTGGATTTTTGATGCAGCCCCCCTTCTCTCCTAGGGTTTGTGCGACCTCCCAGTCTAGGATACTTCAAAACACTGAGCCAAATCAGCTCTTTGGGCCCCTGCTGGAACCCAAAACCACCATAAATAGGCCCCTTATCTCCTTAGGCACAGGTTCTATGTAACCCGTGGGCCATTTTCTTGGTTCTCTTTATAAATGAAAATTTTAGTGCTAGCTCTTTCTACTAGACCCTTTCCTCATGCAACCTCGGGATATGACCCAGGGCTTAATATCCTGAGCGCTTCGTAGCTTCGAACTCCTGGCGTACTCCCTTCATGTTGTGGCCAATTCTTCCAGAGTCATTATCCTCTAAAACCATGGAGCAAGATCAACGGTCCTTGTTTCTCGCCGAGATTGATGTCTCGGTCTCTTTCTTCAGAATACGAGCTTCGGTCGTTTCTACAACAAAAACTCCACAAATCCTCCAAAGTGACATTCCAACGAAGCAAACCTCCATCCTCCATGGGTCCCCTCACAGATCAATGGTACACGCTCTTCTTTGAGATCAATGATCCACAATAACCTCGGGCTCCGGTGCTTCAGGAAGTTCTGAACCACCTCTCACAAAAACCTCTGGAATGCTAAGTCTCCGGACTAGAAGATCTTCTTCCACATGTCCTTCTCCAATGGACGACTAGAGTGACTTCGGGACTCTGGCCTTCACGAGTCCTCACACCTCCACTCTCCAATTCCTCCGAAGTACTTACGTTCTACAGTGAAGGATCTGGTGACACCTGCCCCTTTTTCTTAGATGACCCAAATCTACTTGAGATTTTGTCTCTTTCGGGAGTTCTTGGATCCTCTCTTCTCTGCTACTCTCCAGAGTGTATGACCTCCAGAGTGAGGGATCCTCTGCCATTTGTCCCTCCGAATGATGGAAGTTCTCAATATACTTTGGGACTTCGGCTATCCTGCTCTCCTTGTGCACTTAAAAAGGATTAAGGCTCATGCACTTACCTGGATCCAACGGATGTTAGTCCTTCGCGATCATATCCAACGGCTGGGATCTTTTCTCCTCCTTTGCACGCTCCTTCTGGTGTCTAGACGGGGAATTTAATGGTCCAGATATTCTCCTTTCAGCTGATCTGACAACTGTTGTTTATCCTTCTCCCGAGCTTTAGCTTTCTCCCAAGATGGAATAATTTTCAAGTGCCAAAGCCTTTGGCCTTTGGTTCTCCTGCGAGCTCGACTACTTTGAGTCTCGACTTGATTTTCCTCCTTGAGATTGAACTTGTAATAAGTTCACCTATGCGCATTCTTGGCGCAATCTACACAACTTTGAACTAGTAAGGTTCCTTATCCTCTGCGCGCTTTGCAGAATCCTTTTGCACATTTTCACTATCTCTCCCGATATTTTCAGTTGGTTGGCCTTCCAAGGGACTTGGCCCTTCTTCTTCCCTTCAAAGGATTTATGCATGCTCCTGGCATTCTATGCTCATCCTCCTGATATTTTTGAACTTGAAACAAGTTCGCTCCTACGTGCACTCCTTGCACTTGTATGAACCTTTAGAATTTCTCAACACTTGTCGAAGTGTTGGCCTGGTTCACTCCTTGCACAAGTCTTCCTCCAAACTCTTGATCTCTCTCAGGTTCACTAATGAACTCCTTGCATCCACTCAATGCACACCTTGTAGAGCTTCTTCCCCCAGAGTATTCAGAAAATCTAGTTCACGTGAGATTCAAGTGCTTGGACCTCGGAGGTCTCTGTCCCTTTTTTCCTCGAAGGGATATATGTTCCCTCTTGGAAAATTCTTCTCAACGCACTCCTTGTTGAGATTACAGAGTGTTCAGTAACTATGAAGTATCTCTCATGTCTGTCTCCCAGGGTGTTTAGTAACTTCATGGGTGTCTTCTCCTTGACACCCTTCTCTTACGGACTCGAAATAGAATCCTTTCGTTCACACATACACCTGCTCAATTCCCACCTGGAAGAGTCTTTTCAAAGTATTCAACAACTTCAGTTGTGCTTTCTCTGCACATTCTTTCCTCCATAGTATTGAGTAACTCTGAGGCTTCTTGAGTCTGTAAATGTCCTGGTATGACCACCTAGCACATTCTCTTATGATTCATAAGAGTTTGGATGCGCACTCCTTGCATTAGCTACAGATTTTCCAATACAGTGTTGTGCACTCCTTGCACAGCCTAAATAACCCAGAAATAATACAACAACCTCACAAAGATAGAGAATTCTATCTTAACCCTGTAGATGGAAACCTATCATACACATCTACAACATAAATGAACATAAACACACACACACAGATAATCATTCATGAAACACAAAAAAACATACACAGAATCATATGCAGGAAAAACTGTTGTCTCTTATTAACATGAATGTTTGTTTACAATGGGTGGATTCTCGAACTACAATTGAGTATCGACTCTCCTGTCCTCTCAGCTTACAATTATTTTTCTTCCTCTTCTTTCAGCATCCTCTCAACTACTTTCAACAACCTCTACTGGGAATACGTTACAAATATTTATACAAGAGGAGACTCATCGAGTCTTTCCCTCCAACTACTCTAGTGGTGTCTAATCACCATTTACAATGTCTAACTACTGAGGAAGATTACATTAAATGAACATTTACCTCTCAAATCTAAGGCCAAGATCAAGATATGTTCCAACTCAGCCTAATAAAGGCGACTTCATCTACTTTCTGTAAAAAGGAATCAATTTGGCTCTATCAGCCTGATAGCATTTAATTTCTTTAATTACATTTAGAATTTAAATTTGAGGTAAAAATGAGAGGGCTAGCACATCTCTCCTTCTTAAATGCACGTGGATGTGTTGAATAGATGGAGGGTTGTTGAGGTGGAGCGATGCTCCTACATCATACTCCACTGCTAGGAAAATCATGAGCTCCTACTCATGGCTCCCTCTTCTCCATTGTTGAAATCCCCATGGATCCCAAACTCTCCCTTGGAGTTTTCCACCCGGTCCTCTGCTATGTTGTTGTTGCTTCTTCCCTACTACAATTGCAGGTTTTCTTATGCTTAGCTTCTCCTTGTTGATCTCTTGTGTTGATCTCAGCATCAACCTCCTTATCTACTTTATCACCCCTTCCAGCTACTCCATTGGCTGGCTCCCTCTTTGCAGACTGCTTCATTGCATTTCCTCATTCGAATCATAGGAAAGATCATATTGATCTCACATGTTGTCTACTCTTTTGTGGCCTTGAATTTCCACTCTGTTGCATACTCCAATTATTCATTCTCCTCACTGAGATGTTTCTCAGCTTCCTCCTCTAACATATTGACTTATGTCAGCTCTACTTGTGTTGGTATAGCTCTATCTTCCTCTAGCTGCTCCTCAGACTGGAATTTTTTTCCAATCTGCATGATTGTCTCCTCGTATCCAATTTCTAGTTCTGGATTGTTCAACCAATCCTCCAAAATCTCCAATTCCATCTCCCATAGAGTGAGAATCTTAACTGTGTGCTCTTCTTCTATTGCTACTTAGGTATATTCTAATGTCTTCTCCTTCTCCTCCTTTATGACAATCAGCATTGGTTTTCCTTTTTCTTCTGCATCTATAACACATGCCGTGGCCTCAACTAGGATGCTTGGCAGGAATATATGAATTCCCCCAACGATCAGAATTCTCCTCTAATAATCCTCCATTAGATCTCCTTGATGATATGAACTCCTAGATGAGTTAATTTCTTCTCCCTCTCCCACCTGGAAATATGGGACTTCTCCTTTACCGTCCTGGCAGTCTATGAGATCAACCGATCTTGCCTCATTTCCCACCTAGAAATTTGAAAGTTCATCATTGCTCTCCTAACAGTCTATGAGATCTTTGCTTCATCTCATATTCTCATCGTTGAGGTTTTCTCCAACTTCTGGTTCACAAATGCAAACCAACTCCTCCTCTGTGTCACTGAGGGTTTTAAAATGCCTTAGCCACTTCTTCAACTCATGGTGTTTCCTTCAGGCCAAAAAATTATGAACATGCCACTTATCCCTCTTCTTCATGGGCCACTCATACCTCCATCATACCTAGGAATCTTGTTGTATCTTTTGCATTATCATGTCAAACTCTGCTCTAATTTCTTTGATCTCTTTATCCATCTCTACCTTTCCTTTTTGTTGGCGTTCATTGCCTTTACCACACCTATCTCCTCTGCCTACCCTCCTAGAAAGTCTGTGGATTACCCTGCAACTGAGAGCTTCTCCAACTTCTCTTGAACCCCACTTGGATTTCTGCTTGACTACTGCACACTTGCAAGAAATCACACACAGAGCATCAACACTATGCCTTCCTTCACCTGATGTCTATAGGAAAAATTTAAACCTCTAGTACTACTTGATGTTGTCATACTATCTCCTTTGTATCCTCCCTTGCCTACAATTTGTAAACAAAATTTCTACTATGATACCACTTGATGGTATCAGACAGAAACTTTTCCTTATCTCTGATACCACTTGATAGTATTAGACAAAAACTTTTCCTAGGATCTGACACAACTTGATGGTATTAGACATAACCTTTTCCTAGGCTCTGATACCACTTGATGGTATCAGACAGAACCGTTTCCTAGGCTCTGATGCCACTTGATGGTATCAAACAAAACCTTTTCCTAGGCTCTGATACCACTTGATGTTATCAAACAGAACCTTTTCCTAGGATCTGATACCACTTGATGCATCCCCTCTTCTCTCCTAGGGGTTGCACGACCTCTCGGTCTAGGATCGTTCAAAACACTGAAACGAATCGGCTCTTTGGGCCCCTTATGGAACTCAAAACCACTATACATAGGCCCCTTATCTCCTTAGTCGTAGGTTCTATGTATCCCGCAAGCCCTGTTCTCGGTGCTCTTTATAAATGAAAATTTTGGTGCTATCTCTTTCTACTATCCCCTTTCCTCATGTGACCCCAGGCTATGACCCTGGGATTAATCTCTTGAGCGCTTCATAGCTTCAAAATCCTAGAATTCTCCCTTTATGTTGCGGCCAATTATTCTAGAGTCACTATCCTCTTAAACCATGGAGCAAGATCAACGGTCCTCATTCCTCGCCAAGATCAACGACTCAGTCTCTTTCTTTGGAATACGAGCTTCGACCGCTTCTACAACAAAAAACTCCACAAATCCTCTGAAGTGACTTTCCAATGGAGTGAACATCCCTCCTCCATGTGTCCCCTCATAGATCAATGGTCCACACTCTTCTTTGGGATCAATGGTCCAAAATAACCTCGGGCTCTGACACTTCAGGAGGTTCTGAACCACCTCTCACAAAAACCTTTGAAATGCTAAGTCTTCATACTAGAATATCTTCTACAACGTTTCCTTCTCCAATGGATGGTTGGAATGACTTCGAGACTATGGCCTTCGCAAGTCCTCGCACATCCACTCTCCAATTCCTCCAAAGTACTTACATTCCGGAGTGTAGAATTTGGTGACACCTGTACCTTTGGCTTGGATGGCCCTGATCTGCTTTGAATTTCGACTCTTTTGGGATTTCTTGGCTCCTCACTTCTCTGCTACTCTCTAGAGTATACAACCTTTAGAGTGAGGGATCCTATGCCATGTGTCCCTCTGAACAATGCACAGTACCAATCTAATTTGAGACTTCGGGACTTCATCTATCCCACTCTCTTTGTGCACCTAAAAAGGATTAAGGCTCGTGCACTTACCTGGATCCAACAATTGTTGGTCCTTCGTGCTTAGATCCAATAGTTGGGATATGTTCTCCTCCTTCGTCCACTCCTTCTGGTGTCTGGACGAGTAATTTAACGATCCATATTTTCTCCTTGGAGTTGATCTAACAATTGTCATTGCTCCTCATCCTGAGCTTTATCTTTCCTGAGTTGGAATAATTTTCAAGAGTCAAAGGCTTTGGCCTTTGGTTCTCCTGCGAGATCGTCTATTTTGAGTCTTGAATTACTTTTCCTCCTTGAGCTTGAACATGGAATAAGTTCACTTTCACACACTCTTGGCATTGTCTACACAACTTTGAATCTGTAAGGTTCATTTTCCTCTGTGTGCCTTGCTGAGTCTTTGTGCACACTTGCACTATCTCTCCCTATCTTTGCAATTGCTTGGCCTTCCAAGGGACTTGACCTTTCTGCTTCACCTCAAAGTATTTATGCCCTCTCCTGGAAATCTACACTCGTCCTCCTGAGGTTTTAGAACTTGAAAAAATTTCGCTCCTACGTGGACTCCTTGCACTTGTATGAACCTTCATACTTTCTCAACACTTGTCGAAGTGTTGGCCCAGTGCACTCCTTGCACAGGTCTTCCTCCAGACTCCTGATCTCTCTTAGGTTCACTAATGCACTCCTAGCATCCGCTCAATCCACACCTTGCAAATATTCTTCCCCCAGAGTATTAAATAACTATGGTTCACGTGAGCTTCAACTGCTCGGACCTCACAAGTCTCTATCCCTTTGTTCCTCGAAGGGATATATGTGCCCTCTTGGAAATGTTTTCTCAAATCACTCCTTGCTGAGCTTACAAAGTGGTGAGTAAATTTGAAGTATCTCTCATGTATGTCTACCAGGGTGTTCAGTAACTATGTGGGTGTCTCCTCCTTGACACCCTTCTCTTACGGACTCGAAACAAAATCCTTTCATGCACACTTTCGCCTGCTCAATGCCCACCTGAAAAAGTATTTTCGAAGTATTCAACAACTTCGGTTGTGCTTTCTCTGCATAGTCTTTCCTCCAGAGTATTCAGTAACTCTAAGGCTCCTTGAGTCTATAAATGTTCTGGTGTTCCCACCTGGAACGTTCTCTTCTCACTCATAAGAGTTTAGATTCACACTCCTTGCACTGGCTACAGAGTTTCCAATACCCTGTTGTGCACTCCTTTCACAACCTAAAGAACCCAGAAATAATCCAACAAACTCACAAAGATAGAGAATTATATCTTAACCATGCAGATGGAAACCTATCATACACATCTACATCATAAATGAACATAAACACACACACACACACACATAGATAATCATTCATGAAACACAGAGAAACATACATAGAATCATATGCAGGGAAATTTGTTGTCTTGTTATTAACATGAATGGTTGTTTACAATGGGTGTAGGATCGAACTGCAATTGATTCTCGGCTCTACTCTCCTCTCGGCTTACAATGATTTTTCTTCCTCTTCTTTCAACAACCACTCAAGTACTTTCAACAACCTCTACTGGTGATACGTTACAAAGATTTATACAAGAAAAGACTCATTGAGTCTTTCCCTCCAACTACTCTAGTGGTGTCTAATCACCATTTACAATGTCTAACTAATAAGGAAAATTACATTGAATGAACATTTACATCTCAGATCCAAGGCCAATCTCAATATCTATTCCAACTCATCCTAATAAAGGTGAATTCATCTACTACCTGTACAAAGGCATCAATTTGGCTCTATCATCCTGATAGAATTTAATTTATTTAATTGCATTTAAAATTTAAATTTGAGGGAAAAATGAGAGGGTGAGCACCTCTCTCCTTCTTGAATGCACGTGGATGTGTTGAATAGTTGGTGCTCTACTAAGGTGGAGTGATGCTCCTGCATCAATTTGGGGTTTTGTTTTGGAAACCCGCCACCTAAAAGATTTCAAAGAAAACAGAGAAAGATTCGGACTAGTCAATGACCAATTCCTTCCAACGTGAGAGACCAATTCCTTCCAACACGAGAGACGAAGCAGGGAAACGCTAGCCTATAAATAGAAATTGTTAGAATAACCGATAACATCTATGCCATCTCATTTTCCATGTCATTTGTTTTTCCATGTGGATTATGCATCATGCCAACTAGTTGTTTACCCGGTTCCAGTAACAGCGGAAATACCAGTTTAAGCCATTGATATGATAGGTTAAGTATTTTTTTAAGTCGTTTATGATTACATATAGATAGAATATCCAAATCTAGCAGTAGTACGACCACTATCATAAGAAGCAAACGTAGAGGCATACTAAGTAACACATGCAACTTACCTTTCCACC
This sequence comes from Picea glauca, assembly GCA_000966675.3. Taxonomy (NCBI): domain Eukaryota; kingdom Viridiplantae; phylum Streptophyta; class Pinopsida; order Pinales; family Pinaceae; genus Picea; species Picea glauca. The sequence goes on from JZKD02S1783382.1 coordinate 50,722, forward strand.
AGTAGTATATCCGACAACGAAAGTAGGGGTTGCATAACAAGTAGCAAAAGTTGGTCCACACAGACTTTGTCTCATGATTACAAGGGTCTAGTATGTGTTATTTACACGTGGAAGACAAAACATGGGTGAAGTAGTTTCTTAATGGCATTTCCATTGTACACATAAGCACTTGTCGAATTAAATTACTCGATTTGCATGTGCAAAATGCATTGCATTATTTTTTTCCCCCGAAAAAGCAGTTGCCTTGCTATTCAATTGAATCAAAGGAAACTTTCCAATATATATAGTCTCAAAGCCATTACAACATACTCATTATGATCTTATCATGTCATTGATGTGAATTTAACCCAGGGGGGAGGATAAAAATCATTCCTCACAACCATCCAAGCTAAACCATCATTGCATTATTATTATTGTGATCGTAGAAAACTAATTGAATAATATGGATCACAATACAAGGAAGAATAAATGAAATTTCAACTTGAATTTATTTGGCTGCAACCTTCCTCCATCTTTGCGACAATAAGAAGTTCATTTTATTGCAAATCATATTGGAGAGAAATATTTTAAATTAATTTAAAAAAATAAATAAAAGAAAAAATCGATGCTTAATGTTATACCTTTGGAAGGCGGCCAATATCCAGCCTGATATGCAGTTATTATGCAGTCAAAAGTATATCGAATGTTATATACCGCCGCAAGCCACAGTTATAATAAATTCTACCTGAACTGCAATAGTATATCAAATGTTATATACTAGCCGCAGGTATAATAAATTCTATATGAACTACAATAGTATATCTAATGTTATATACCACCACAAGTTGCAGGTATAATAAATTTTATCTGAATTAGTTTTGGATGTGGTGTGTAGTAATGTTGCATTTGAAATTTGTACATCTCAATAGTTGATGAATTGTTTGTTGGAATTCATGGTAGGTTATGAATGGGTAGTCGGAATCGTTCCATCGGTATTCTAAAAAAAGGGTAATAGTTGCAAAGAAGCTAGTTCCTTCTGTAAGATTATGTATTGCACTTTTAAGAACTAATTTACAAGGTTCAGATCTAAAATTCGATTCACATGTAGCCTTTGATAACAAAAATGATAAGAACATACAAAATAATTTTTTCTCTTTGGTTGAATTCATAATGTGTGTTGGTAATTGTTTTTAAAATAAATAGAATGAATAACAAAATTACTTAGTACCGAGTATTTAAAAAAAAAAACCACAAAATTGCTATATATGTGTTTTTTAATAAAAATTTCAAAAAATAGTAAGTTGTCTCTATTAATGTTTACATTGTTGATAAAGAAATTGTTTAGTGCAAAAGAAAAAGAATACCTTGTGGAATTAACAGAATTTGATTTAATTTATAACTCATGGCATATACAGATTATGCTCTGATTTTGTTGTGAACAATATTCAATGTCGTTAATCTCAATTTGACAAATGCTCTTATTTACATGGGTTTGTATTAAAAAGTAACTTCATTGAAATCAAATCATTGTTTCATATTTTTGACAACTATATTACCAATTTCTGAGATTCAAAATTCAATTCACATGCAACCTTTGATAACACAAACAATAACAACATACAAGCTACTTTTGTCTCTCTAGTTGAATGAATAATAAAGTTACTATGTACCTATTTTTCAATAAAATTACCAACAAAAAAAAAAGAATTTCTTACTATCTCTTTTTTAACAAATTTTTCAAAAAGAATAATAAATTGTGTCTCTGTTAATGTAAATTTCAAAAAACATAATAAGTTATGTCTCTATTAATGTTTGTATTGTTAATAGAAAAATTGTTTAGTGCAAAAGAAAAATAATAGCTTGTGGAATTAATAGAATGTTCTTTGATTTACAATTCATGGAGTATACAGATTGTATTCTGATTTTGTTGTGAACAATATCCAATGTCCTTAATTTCTTGATCAAACTCAAATGTTTAAATGCTATAAATTGTCAAGAAAATTGTGTTTGATATTCAAGAAAAATTAAGCATCTGCAAAGTCTTAAATCCTCAAAATTCAGCAAAGTCTTAAATCCTCAAAATTCAGCAAAGTCTTCAATCCTCAAAATTCATATTGTCTTAAAATCTACAATGCATTAGAAACAAAATAAATAAAGACTAAAATAAATTTTACAAATAAATATATTTAAGTTTAAATATTGCATTAAAAAATTTATTGTAATTTAAAACAACTTTCATATAACATGAATTTGGAAATTTTTAAAGCTAATGGAAAACCATTTTCTTTTGGAAAACTAACTTAAGTAGCATAACTAAAAAAGATGGCTTTATAAACATCTATGCATGCAATGCTTAAGATGTTATAGCTTAACAAAAATAACGCTCCAAGATGATAAATAATTCAAACCCATGTAAAACAAATTTAGGTTTTGCTAAATAGTCCAAATCCAACTAAGATAACTCTTCTAACCAAATATAATTCGAAAAACAAAATGTATAATAGAAAATACCAATTCCGAATAAAAATCGCATAGATATTTAAAATCTAGTGCTCATGCACCCTAGTCAGCAACTAAACTAATATTACCAAATGTATATCAGTTTATTTATTATAAACACTTAATAGATTTTAGTGAGATCCTTTAAAAAAATGTCCAACTCCGAGTGATTTTAAGATTGTTCTCATTCTCTTTGAAATTATTAAGATTATTGTTAGGTTGCATGAAAGAGGGGATGAATATTGATTTTGGAAAAGGATAGTGGTAAACTACATTTGATGGCCAAACTATCTTGTGAGGGCCCTATACCTTCTAGGGTGTGAATCTTCACTATTCGCAAGGTGAAACTCCATCCCAACCACTAAGCCACATCAAAAGGAAGCTTTTTTGTCCAAAAAAATGTCTTCTTTGACCACATTGTTTATTCGGAATTTCTATAAGATCATTGCATTATATGTTAAACAATTGAGATTTATTGTGTTGAGAGAAGTAGCTTGTTTGGGTGGAAGAGATTTTTTTGTCACATAACATTAAGTAAATAATGCTAATAAAAACAATGAAAAAAACTATGGCCAGTTTCTAATTCATCATTCTTCTTTATACCGACAATATTGTTCTTTTTTCTAACAGTATTGTTCTTTTTGCGAGGTCTCAAAGATATTTGTTTTAGATTTGGTATGTAAATTAATAATGATAAGACAAATGTTACAATAACAACTTAGGGGAAGTTAATTTGTATAAGTATCTTGGAGTTGGCATTCATTGCAAACTTAACTAGAGTTATAGTGTTGATTCAGAAAATATTAATGGAGAATATCAAACCTATTTTGGTCTTAAGAACGGATGTAAAGCAACATATTTTTAACTCTAGGAAGAAAAGAAATCCCTTTTTGACACACTTATTCATCTAAATATCTTATATGGACATGAAGTTTGGGGTTGCAACATTTATATAAAAACTTGGAGGAAAATCCAATAAATCTAGAAGCATTTATTAATTAATAATCTTAAAATTAGAAACAATACATCTTATCCAATCCTTTACTAGAATTTTGTAACATCCCGCTCTGGACTGCACCTGATGTGGCTTATTCTTTGAGGACACTTGTGTGCAAGTGATTCGGTTCATTATATGATTGACTTATTTTCCTATGGATTAGGATGATGTTGTGGATATGATGAGATGTTATTTGATTATATTTGTATCAAAAGGTGTTATTGACTAGTTTCTCCTGAGTGTAAAGGAATTTGGACCGATTGAGGATGTTGATGGCATAGATGGACCTCCTTGGACCCCGGATCGAGTTAGGGAGTGGATTGTTTATGGTTTGAGTATTTTTGTTATTGCATATGTGACATATGACTGGTATATTGTGATGTTAATGGTAAAAAACAAATCATAACACAAATATGAAAGATCTAAATTTTATAGAGTTAGTGCAATATAAAGAGTCATTGCAATATATTGTCACCTCTTGATTTCCAAGTGTCAACTAAGTTTTAATACCAATTTTTATAAAAGAATCTTGTTAATGTTTGGTTTCTATTGATATCAAGAATGATCTTTATACTACCTATGCCATTAGAATTTATTAATGTTGAGGGATTAATTATAGTTCTCTATTGCGCCTCTGATTATAGGTGTTTCCTGGTTGGATGGTTTGGGTAATTATTGTGTCCTTAATTATTATCGAAGTATGACTGATTATTTTATTTTATTCTCTAGTGCCTTGAAAATAAAACCGACTTATCATGTGCCTTGAATTGTTGATGTGGGTTAATGCATTAATAGGATGGAAACCTTGCACGCACTGATTTTTAAAAGTAATGTTTAATGTTATACCTTAGAATCTTCACGCACAGCAGAACCTTTATGTAAGGACTGATTAGAGACTTTAGACTACTTTCACATGATGAATTTAAGTGGTGGTGGATGAATGTGGTGATTAGATTTCCTTGTGAAACTTCTATATGCAGTCGCTTACCTTGCGCCTCCTCTTATGTGGTCATATGATGGATTAACAACCCTAGATAGCATCATTAATGTACTAATGAATGGTGAATTAATAACTTTTATTGCACCATTAAATTATTAACGAATGATTGTTGTAGACTTCAAACTACTTGCGCAAATTGAAAATGATTTGATTTATGATGAGTCCTGCGAAATATTCCTCATGAGCTGTGTTAAATGATTTTTAGAATTGATGGATTGAGGTGTCAACAATGTTAACTATTCATTATGATGTTTTAATTTTCCTAACGTTGCTAAAAAAAAAATAATGTTGTTTTCACTTGGTTGTCGTAACGACGGGGTCATTACATATGGTATCAGAGCGGGTTCAACCCTGAGACTGTGGATAGCCACGCCTTACACTGAATTAAGCCCTTGATTTTTACTCAACGCTAATTGAATTATTAACCTATCCTTGTGGTAATCACGGTTAGAGGATGTTGTAGAGATTCATGACGTGGTGCCATGGGAGGAAGAATGACGCCTCCAGTAGTACCTGCGCCAGAGGGGTCCAACCCCTAAAGAGAAGAACAAGTCTTGAGCATGAGAGGATTGTCGCGCGGGATGCGTTGGGTCTAACAAGGTCCATCCATGGAAATTTTAGAGGCCTTGACTAACCGTCTATACTGAGATAAGTCCAGGGTGCCTATACCCCTGAGGGTCCACAACGCGCCCCAGCTAGTACTGGTCACATTCCTGAAAAACTCTAGAAGATTAAGTTCGCAAGTGCCACGGACGGCTCATTCACCGAGGCAAGGCTGGAGATCAAGGCGATGTTCTTCGTGCTTCACAGTTACGACCTCCAACATGAAGGTTCACATAGGAGGTCTTCAGCTAAAGGGGAGTTCTCTTGTATGAAGGAAGATGCTCCTACCTCATATAAACATGGTCGTCAAAGCCGTGTTAGGGGAATCGTATGAGGAACAGTTCCAAAAGAATTAATTGTCATAGGAATTCGTTGAGCACCAGCTTGATGAGTTCAGCGCCTTACGACAGGGTGGTCGTATGGTTCCAGATTATGAGACCATATTTATGGAGCTACTTCGGTATGCCCCGCATCTGAACATGAAGAAATTGGAGATCAACAAGTTCATGGCCGACCTTAACTCCAGCTTTCGTGTGAAGGAGAGGATCTAAATGACTCGAACGTTGCACGAAGCAATCTAGTAGGCCTCTTAGATAAGGAATATTTGACTGTGGGAGTCTGGGCAGGACTCCTACAAGACCGTCTGGACTGACAACATCTCATGCACAGAAACATCATACATCAACCAAACCAGACCTATTGGTATCGAGATATGTCTATAGGACCCTTGTTCAAGACACCTTGATGATAGGTTCCTCAGCACAGGGATCCCTACATGGGACCACCGCATCCCCAAAAACATCACTAGCAGTCGTTGTTTAGGCGTGTCAGAAGAACAGACCAGGATCTTAGGCTAGTGGGCCAATAGGTTCTATTATGGGGCCAGGATTATGGGATCAGAGGTGGGTGATGGACATGTGGAGAGTCACCTTACCGGAAATACTGTCTGGTTGAAAGGGCCCGAGCGGTCGAGTCAACAGGACAAACTACCGTGGTGGAGATGGGAAAGGCCCATAGGATTCAAAACCACAGTAAATAACCGCCAAGACGAGCCCCATTCCACTGTGCTAGATGCATCAAGTGTCATCGCCAAACGAACTTTTAGTATTTGCTAGATATCGGTGCTACATAGAGCTCTATTTCTAGCACCACACTGAAGGGATTTAGGTAAAGGCATTGAACCTAACGAGTTTACATTCATTGAAATGGCTTCGGGTGCCAACGAATGGTTGATGAAATGGGTTTGAACTGTTCTTTAAGCTGGGGATTAGGTAACAAGTCCAACCTACATCAAGATATTAAGATCTTATGATGACATGATCAGTATGGAGTGGTGGGACTTGCATGATGCGATACTCAATGGTAAGATGAAGCAGTTGATTTGGACTAATGATGAGGCATGGAGACGAGTGATTGTAGGAAGGAACCAGGGAGTTTCCCTAAGGTTCATATCCTCCCTACAACTTCGTAAGAGAATGCACAAGGGATGCAAGTGATATGTGATCCTTGCGTTGAACAGAAAGGGCAAGGCGAAGGGAGTAGAAAACCTTCTGGTAGTACGATAATTTATAGTTGTGATTCCTAGAAGAATTTCCAGGTGCTCTTCCTGAAGCCAAGATGGAATTTTCCATAGAATTAAAATTTGGAACTAAACAGATAGAAGGAACACCTTATCGGATGTCGACCCCTAAGTTACAGGAGTTGAAAATGAAATAGAGGAAGTTGATGGACCTAGGACTTTACATCCAAGTGTGTCACCTCGGGGTGCAACTTTTATTCTCATACAAAATAAGGATGGGTCGTGGAAGACTCTATGTTGAATATCATCCTTGAACGAGGCAACATTCAGGAACCCGTATCCATTTCCAAGTATAGATATTTTCTTGATCAAATGAAAGGCATGACAGTGTATTCAAGATCTATTGGAGATGAGGTTATCACTATTTACGAATGAAAGAGGACTATATTCCTAAGACCTCTTTCAAAATGCGATTCGGACACTACAAGTTTATTGTTTGGTCCTGGGGACAAAAAAAAAAACCAGGGGTAACCTTGAGCTTGATGAAAGGGGTGTTCTGCAAATATTTGGACAAGATGTTCAAGTATTCATAGACAATCTTTTTCACTTGGTAATACTGTGTTTACAAGAGAATGAATGACGGGAAACTGTCGAAATGCTCTTTTTACCTATCAAGGACTCATTATCTAGGGCATGTTATCTTAGACGAAGGTATCGTTGTGGATCTAGGGAAGGTAGAGGCTATTAGGGAATTTCCTGCACTGACAAACGTACCAGAAATACGTAGCTTCATGGGTTTAGAGGGATATTATCAATGGTTCATCGAGGGTTTCTCAAAGATAGAAAATTCGATTACGGAATTGTAGAATAAAAATGAGAATTTGTATGGACCGAGAAATGCATGGAATCATTTCGAAGGATTAAGGATTTTTTTATGACAGCGCCGATACTAAGGGTCCCTGACATGGACGATGACTTCTTGTTATGCACAGACGCATCCAAGGAAGGCTTAGGTGGAGTCTTGATGCTAGATGATCAAGTGATAGCTTACATATCAAGAAAGTTAAGGAATCATGAGGAGAACTACATGACTTATGACTTGGAGTTATTAGCCACTGTGTATGCCCTGACAGTGTGGGGACACTACTTGATTGGACAGAATTTCGAGCAAAAAAAATAGACCATTGTGGTTTACAACGCATTTTTACACAAGCGACTTGAACATGCGACAAGGGCATTGGTCGGAAATGCTTAGCGAGTACGATTTTGAGATTACCTACATAAAAGGAACAACGAATAGAATGGAAAATGTGTTGAGTCGGAGACCACACACAATTTTGGTGGTACCTCTTTAGACGAATCTACATGAAATGATTCTAACATACAAATCGATGATGGCTGGTATCCAAAGGTTAATGAATTTATAGGAAAAAACACCATGTTGGTACCAAAATTGAGGGATATACTGTGGAAAACGACGAATCATTGAGATATAATAATCGGATTTACTCACATCCCAATGACTAATTGAGATATTTTATTTTAAACGAAGCTCATAGAGAAGTGTACATGGGTCATCTTGGAGTCATGAAGATGAGGGAAGACCTTCATCCATCATTCTTTTGGTAGGGATGAAGGCGGACATGGTTTTCTACATGGAGGGTGTCTAGGACATCAGCGAGTGAAGTCTGAACGTAGACATCTGACAAGATTAATATAGCTGCATGCTTTTTCGGAGTCGAAATGGGAGGTCATTTCGATGCACTTTATTGTGGGGATTGTTGTTAACGGAAATGAGGCACGACTAGATTTTCGCGATAGTTGACACTATGATGAAGAGTGCACACTTATGTCCCTGTGCATATGACACATCAGGTTCCAAGTATACCTAGAGTTATATCATCAAGATATTGAGACTTCCATATGAACCAAAACAATCATATCCAATAAGGGAATCGATGTTTGCAAGACGTTTTGGATGAGTTTCCCAAGAGGCCTTGGGAACACCACTGCAATTTAGTACAACATGTCCCTGAGATAGACAGGATGACCGAAGGAATGAACCAATTTTGGATGGTTGTGTTGCATATGTGTGTGTTGGTCCAACATAAACATTGGGAATAGTTCTTTCCATTGGCCAAGTTTGCATTCCACAACAACTAGCAAGGTACCGTTTAAGATGGTGCCATTTGATTTTCCTTATGGGAAACCATGTCGAACACCTTGAGTTGGGATCGACTTGAGGATGCGGTCCTAGTAGGAACTTAAGCGATCCAAGAATTGAAGGAATAAATACAAATGATACAAAAGGAGATGGAAGAAGTGCGGGATTGGAAGAAGGGTTTTTCGATGCGCATCACATTGACCATAATTATGAAGGGCCTAATGGCTATTCCTGCCTCACTATTGACGCGTTGTGTGATGTTTATCTTGTATTTGTGTGTGAATTTAGGTCAGTGACCCTACGCATGTGATTGAATTGAGTTATTGGTGGATGTTTGGCGAGGGTGCGCTCACGGCGGAGCCAATCTGGATTTTGGACCATTGCATTCGACAACTACGGCATCGAACTGTCGATCAAGTCAAGGACCAGTGGGATGATTATAGTCCACACTCGACTACCTGGGAGGGCGCATATGATATGCGTCAGCAGTTTCCATTTTTTTTTATATAGCTAGACATTTAGATATTGTCAGATGCTTTATTTTTGCACTTGTATACTATGAAACTTCAGGATGAAGTTTAAAACAAGAGGGGGTGTATGTAGCATCCTTCTCTTGCACACACCTGATGTGACTTATTCTTTGACAACACTTGTGTGCAAGTGATCCAGTTCATTATATGATTGATTGCTTCTCTTATGGATTAGGATGATGTTGTGGATATGATGAGATGTTATTTGATTATATTTGTATCAACAAGTTCTATTGACTGGTTTCTCCTGAGTGTGCAGGACTCTGGACTGATTGAGCATGTCGATGGAATCGATGGACCTCCTTGGACTCTGTATCAAGTCAGGGAGTGGATTGTTTATGTTTTGAATATTTTTGTTATTTCATATGTGACATATGACTGGTATATTATGATGTTAATGGTAAAAAAAAATCATAACACAAATATAGAAGATCTAAATTTTATAGAGTTAGTGCAATATAAAGAGTCATTGCAATATATTGTCACCTCTTGATTTCCAAGTGTCAAATAAGTTTGAATACAAATTTTAATAGAAGAATATTGTTAATGTTTGGTTGCTATTGATATCAAGAATGATCCTTATACTACCTGCGCCATTACAATTTATTAATGTTGAGGGATTAATTATAGTTCTCTATTGCGCCTTTGATTATAGGTGTTGCCTGATTGGATTGTTTGGGTAATTATTGTGTCCTTAATTATTATCAAATTATGACTAATTCTTTTATTTTATTCTCTATCGCCTTGCAAAATAAAACCGACATATCTTGTGCCTTGAATTGTTGATAGAAGTTAATGCATTAATGGGATAGAAACCTTGCACGCATTGATTTTTAAAAGTAATGTTTAATGTTATACCCTAGACTCCTCGCACACAACGAAACCTTGATGTAAGGACTAATTATATACTTTAGACTACTTCCACGTGATGAATTTAAGTGGTGGTGAATGAATGTGGTGATTATATTTCCTTATGCAACTTTTGTATACAATCGCTTAACTTGTGCCTCCTCTTATGTGGTCATAGGATGGATTAACAACCCTAGCTGGCATCATTAATGTACTAACGAATGATGAATTAACATATTTTATTATCCCATTAAATTATTAATGAATGATTGTTGTAGACTTTAGACTGCTTGCGCAAATTGAAAATGATATGATTTATGATGAGTCCTGCAAATGATTCCTCGTGCGACATGTTAATTGATGTTTAGGATTGATGGATTGAGGTTTCGATGATGTTGATTGTTCATTATGATGTTTTAATTTGCTTAACACCGCTAAACAAAAATGCTTGTTGTTGTCACTTAGTTATCGTAACGACGGGGTCATTACAAAATTGGAATTTCACCCATTGAAAGTAAGCCTATTATTAATGGCCTAATCTACACAAACAAGATAAATAACATAAATGATAGAGGATTTTTAGAATTGATTTGATTTCTAGTGAAAGTCGTGTGAAACTTAATAAAGGTAGTTAAAAATGTTGTTTCTTTCTTAAACCATTGGAGAGTATAAAGGAAAACTATTTTACAAAATAATGATACAGTTAAAAGCACCATCACAACTAAATTTAAAGACAAATTGTGGCGTAAAAGATAAATATATAATTAAAAAAGTTAAAGTTATATAAAGAAACTATTAACCCAAATTAAAAGATATAAATTATCGTTCATCTATATTTAGTTTAAACAAAATATCAACTTACCTAAAATAAAAATAAACTCTCACAAATTTAAAAATGAACTCCACTAAAACCCAAAAATAAAAATAAAAATTCTCTCCACTTTTTTACCATAAAAATTAAATAACCAATCAATCTTATTGTTTAATAAATCAAAATTAATATTTCCATTGCAATCAAAATTTTAAAAAATATAGTTATTTTAAATTAACCTATATCCATACCTTTTTCCCACAAATATATTATATATGAACTTTAATACATGTAAAAAATCATCATGTATATCTACGGATCTACGGATTATTTTTAAGGTCATGGCCAAGAAACACACTAAATTGGTGTATAAGACCACCTCCACCCAGCAATTTGACTGGTAAAGTCTATGGAGGTATACATACCCTACCCCCTCTGGATTTGAACATGTAGTATTTAATATTATATAATATATATGTGGTATATAGTTAAATCCGCTTCGATTAACATGAATTTGTACATAAGTGAAGAACAATTCATGTCGATATAATTAAAATAAAAGAAAAAATCTAATGACCCAACTCATTAAATGTCAATGATATTATTTAGATTTCATTATGCAATTAATTTGGTAAAAATTCTTGTGTTGCGATACACCGACATAACGGACATAATAAATATTATTTAAGGTTTTAATACTTGAACGAAGTATCTTTTAGACTTTTAAAAATTAGTAAAAAATTGTCTCCCTTCTTTTATGTGGACCCGTTTGTAAGATTCTAGTTTTCTAATCAAACTTCTACACTACATATTTTTTTATGACATTGTATTTACTCCTAAATAGAGGTTAAAGGCATACCTGAAACTATAACATCATGTCTCTATTTTTACGTTTCTTGGGAACATTATTGTTTACATACATGTGTAATACCACCTTATCACACACATAATGCAATTCGAAACTCTAATCGGGAATATTTTATGCATTAATTTTAAATAAATCGTATTTCTTAACTCTGAGCCATTGCAGAGAAAGTCGACCCACTAGGTCACCCTTACTAATAGGTATATGAAAAATATAATTTTATGTTGTAGATTTGATAATGGATCAAATGGACAAAAGAACCCCATAATGACACTACTGCATTGCAATGTTAATCATGTTTTGCTTATCACATTATGACATCAGGTTTTGTTCATCACATTGTGACATTAGCTTTTGTTTGTCACATGACATCATAAGGTTATGCTCATAAAATTATGATGAAGGGGTTTTTTTTGTCACGTGTTGGAATAGGTTTGTCACAGTCCAACTCTGGGTTATGTTCATCACATTGTGATGTTGGGAAATGTTCGTTTCATTGAAATGTTGGTCTATGTTTGTCACATTGCCACATTTGGTTGTGTACATCACATTGTGACAATGCATTGTGTTAGTCCCATTGCAACATTTGGAAATGTCTATCACAATACAATGTCAGGATATGTGCATCACATTGGAATGCGAGGATATGTTTGTCACATAGAAACGAGAGGGCAATGTTCATCACATTGCAATGTACGTTTATGTTCATCATATTGCGACGACATTATTATGTTCATCACATTGTGAGGATATGCTCGTCACATTGTGATGTTACTATGTTTGGTAGATTGCAACATTACTATGTTCGACACATTATGACGTTTGGAAATGTTTGACACATTGCGACCTTGGGATATGTGCATCACAATGCAATGTGAGGCAATGTTCGTCACATTGCGACGACAGGGTGATGTAGGACACATTGCAACGTCTAGAAATGAGTGTCACAATGTGACATCATAATATCTGCATCACATAGTAACGTGAGGATATGTTTGTCACATTGCGACAACAAGGCTATGCTCATCACATTGCGATGTTACTATTTTTGGTAGATTGCAACATTACTATGTTCGACACATTGTGGCGTTTGGAAATGTTTTTCACATTGCAATGTCAAGATATTTGTATTACATTGTAACATGAGGAAACATTAGTCACATTGCAATGTCAAGATATTTGTATTACATTGTAACATGAGGAAACATTAGTCACATTTCAAAGACAGGGTGATTTGTGACACATTGTGACCTATGTTGATGTTCGTCACTATCCACATTACAAAGACATGTCTATGTTCATCACATTGCGACGTCTGGAAATGTTTATCAAAATTCAATGTTAGGATATGTGCATCACATTGAAACGTGAGGATGTGTTTGTCACATTGTGATGAAAGGGCTATGTTCATCACGTTGCAACACTCGTTTATGTTCGTCACATTGCAACATTGGGGCTATGTTCGTCACATTGTGACATTACGATGTTTGGTAGATTGCAACATTACTATGTTCGACACATGGAGATGTTTGGAAATGTTTGTCACATTGCAACGTCGAGATATGTACATCACATGGCAACATGAGGAAATGTTTGTCACATTGTGACAACATGGAAATGTACGACATATTGCAACATCTGTTGATGTTCGTGAAATTGTGACGTTATTGTTAATATCCACATTACGATGGCATGGCTATGTTCATCACATTGTGACGTCAATTTATGTTTGTAACATAATGATGCTACTATGTTCAACAATTTGTAACATTACTATGTTCATCATGTTGTAATGTCCAATTTTTTTCGTGAGATTGCAACGTGGGGGAATTTTCATCACATGAGAAGGTTGGTTTATGTTCGATATGTTACAAGAATGAATTTCTGGCAAAG
>JZKD02S1783382.1:64480-93762 GCA_000966675.3 Picea glauca
TATATATATATAACTAAGTGTTTCCTTTCTGAAAAAGATAGGAACTTTGAACTAATGTGATATATTACATAGAAGACAATTTATATTGTATAGAAGGAAATTTAGAATCATACTTTTTCTAAGGACATTGGTAACATATGATCTTAAATTGTAAAATGTATTTCTTGCAAATAAGCATATATAAAATTAGAATATGCATTTATGCATTTCACTTATTGGTGTTGCAAACTGTGATTGTCAGGAAAACACAAAGGAAGGGGTTAAAATCAATTATGATTTATTGTAACACACCTAAACCCTGAATATATTTCCTAGGGATGGAACATCAAAAATTTTCTCTCCTTAACACCTCAGATCCTCTCTCTGAGGTCTTCATCCTCTTCTAATTACCCGTAATGTTCTAATGACTGCTACCAGGCTCAAATCCGAGCTTTAGGTTGCAGTTTATGGCTCCCTAAAGTTCTTAGGGAATTATCACCTTGTGCTAAGGCCAATTCTTCCAGAAGAACAATCCTCCTGAACCACAGAAACGGGATCAACGGTCCTTGTTCCTCACTGAGATCTACAGCCCAATCTCTCCCTTCGGAGATTCGGGCTTCGACTGAATCAGCATGCACACTCCACAAACCCTCTGAAGTGGATTTATAACGGAATGGACCTTCATATTCCACGTGTCCCCTTGCTAATCAATGGTGCACACTTATCTTTTAAAATCAAAGGCCCACAACAATGTTGGGCCCCGACGCTTCGAGAAATTTCAAACAACCACCACGCGAATCCTCCGGAGTGGAAAATCTTTGAAGTTCACAATCTGATGCCACTAGTCCTCAGAGAATCGATGGCTCCAATTCACTTTGGGACTCCATACTTCGGTAGTTCCCAAGTCTTCACACTCGCAAATCTCTAGAGTGGAAAATATCTAAATTTCACAATCCGACGCCACATGTCCCCAAAGAATCGATGGCTTTGATTCACTTCAGGAGTCCGGGATTCAATAGTTCCTGAGTCTTCACACTCGAAAATCTCTAGAGAATAAAATCTCTAAAGTTCATAATCCAACGCCATGTGTCCCTATAGAATTGACATCTCCAATTCACTTCGGGACTCCAGGATTTGGAAGTTCCCAAGTATCCACGCACGCAAATATCTGGAGTATTTGATCTCCTAACACGCATGCTCCACTACTAATGAGCCTTCATCCAGAGTGACAGATCACTTGACACCTGTCCTCTGAGATCAATGGCTTGGGTGAACTTTGACATGATGGTCTTCGAGAGTTATGTCTCCTCCAAATCTACCTTCTTCCTGAGTGGTTTTTCCCTAAAGTACCAAATCTTCTACCACGCATCCTCCTTCATGGATGGTTAATATGACTTCATGACTCCAGCCTTCGAGAGTCCTCACACCTCCACTCTACAAATCTTCTGGAGTACTTATGCTCTAGAGTGTGGGATCTGGTGACACCTCTCCTTACCAATGGATGGATCAAATCTTCTCTGCTACTTCGGGCTTCGGGGATTTTTGAAGAACCTCACTTCATTTCCTCTGGAGTGTCTCTTCTCCACAGTTAACAATCTACTTCCATGTGCCTTCTTGCACTAACAGCTAGGATCTATTCCAGAACTACGATCCCTTTGGACTCTCTACAATATTACACCCCAAATCCTTTGGAGTCTCAAAGTCCTGGACTCCCAGAGTTCCGGTCACTTCACCAACCACTCTAGCTAGGTGGCCTCGTACCAGGGGATGACACCTGTAAATGGTCAGGGGTAACACATGTCACATTCCAATGGGTCTATAGGGTATGTGATATGAATGAATATAAGTGACACATGGCATGTCAAACTTGGGTCCACCTCACCCTGGATGACGTCACTACACCACGTCACTCCAAACTGATCATCCTTCATGCCCTTCGATCTCGCAGTCAAGGTAGGTCCATGTAATCCTTGGATCAGTGACCTTTGATACTTCGTAACGTCGTCATTTGGGGATTTTGTGGGGTAAACTTCTCCATCCTCCCAGAGTTGGTCAGCACCAGACTCACCACCGCCTAGATCTGATAGTTAATAATAATCCTGAAATGTCCTCGAATCAACGGCTCTTTCCATTTTAGGCTTCAACGTTCGGGAGTGTTGTGATGAAAACTCCCCCTTTCTCCCAAAGTTGGTCAAAGTCAGGCTGACTAGATCATGAATCCAATGGCTATGAATGAACCCAAAGGTTCCCTAGATCTACAGTCCTGGTTACTTCACAACTTCGACGTTCGGGGGTTTTTTCTTTACTTCCACTTCATTCTCCCGAAGTAGGATATCGCCAAAGCACCGTGTGCAGTTCCCTCCTCCTAAATGATTGAATGGTAGGAGGGACTCCTAATGATCTCCCCCAGATCTATGGCTCTCCTCCACTTCATAACTTTGGTCTTCGGGGAGTTGATGCTATAGCCTCTCCATTCTCCCAAAGTGGAACTTCATCGAAGTACCATACGTGAAACCTTCCACTAGACGATCGATTGGTCGAGAAGGGGCCCCAACAGACTCCCCAGATCAACAAATCGCAACGGTTCGCAACTCTGACATTCGAGTAATTTCGACAATTATAAATTTTGACATCCCTAGGATTCGAGCTTCCAAAGATCCAAATCCATCAAGAGATATCTCCTTTCAGACTTAATGCAAGGTTCCTAGACCCTGGTTGATCCAGATTATTTTCGGTACGAAATGAGATCGAAGATATAATAAAGAAATGCACAGAGATATCACAAATATTCAATAATATAACAGAAATGTATCAGAGATGCAACCATAAACATAGATATACAGTAATACTTAATTTCTATTAATGAAATAAATGTATAGAGACTGTAAAAATACAGAGTGAAAGACTCGCTAGAATGGTGGCAGCTTATCTCTGAGAAGAGATGTGACGGCTACTCGCATTTGCAAGATGATTACAGTAAGGCTTTGAATTACTTTTTACAATAAATAGGAATGTCAAAAACCCTAGACATCCAAAAACCTAACCCTAAGAGATGAAGCACCAAAAGTCATGTGGGCCTCGTTTGGGTAAGTTAGTACATCAACCCCCCGGGGTCGTAACTTTTGCATACGATCTCCATTTTAGGCGTATGATAGCTCGTTGGAAAGGTATCATCGAGGAGATTCATTTTGGGGGATAAATCATGCCTTTTAATATCATTGAGAACCTTTATCTCGATAAAACTTCATTTAGGCCCTCAAAATGGCCCCGGAAGTTAAAACCTGCTAAAAATAGTAAATTGCCAAAATTGCCAGAAAATTGTTTTGAGCTAGTCGAAAAAGGTGGGTGGCCACTGATATACACCTGGATCAATCATCCCTCCTTAGAAAAAAATGTTCTCCATTGTGTTGAGTTCCCGAGGGAGAGGAAAAAACATTTGTTGGATCTGCATCTTGGTGAGTTGCTTGTCTTGCTGGAGACCTTGCACTGCTTAGTTTGTGGAAGTATTTCATGAACCTGTTGAAGCTAAGGTTGTTCAACAGGTCAAGATACATGAGATGAATGTGTGAAAAAGGAATCTTTGCGCTTTTTTGCAACCTTGTCGACCTGCTTTTGTTGAATAGAAGGTGCATGGGGTGAAGCTGTAGTGGTTGCAGTGTCCTTCTGTTCCCCTTTTGAACAAATTGTGAAGAAGGTGAATTTTACAGTATGAGATACTACCTTGTGACACTTTGTAGGTGGAACAATAGTTGGAACTACCTCTGATATTCTGTAGAGATGACCCCCCAAAGTAACAATGACACTATGGGGTCGAGACTCATAAACATCATGGCGTCTCCACATATATGATTGGCCCAAGAGAACATCACAGACATCTAGTGGGGAAACATCACATAATACCTCATCCTTGAAGGGTTGGATTCTGTATGACAATCAACACTGTTGGCTGACACGAAGATCTTGTCCTTGCCGAAGCCACCTGATGTTGTATGGTTGTGGGTGTGGTGTTGTTGACAATCCAAATTGTTTGATGACCTCTACTAAGATGAGGTTTTTCTGGCTTCTGCTATCAACAATAAAATGTAGTGGGGTCCCATTCACCCACATCTGTGAATGAAAAAGGTGCTCCCCCTCTTTAGGATCTGTTGGTTCTTCTGGCTGAATTGTTGCGGTCGTGACAATAGCAGTGGGGTCTGCATCAATGATCTATCATTTACCAATATTTTCAGAATCAGATTCTGAATCAGGGTTCGACTCCTTGTCTTTGATCTCGGCCACCAATGACTGTTTTGAGCAACATTCATTGACGTTGTTCCAGGGGATTTTGTGGAAATCACACCATTTTCTGGTGTCCTTCTTTGTCTTCCCGTGACCCTTCTTTTCCTATGTCTTGGACTGGTTTTCGGGAGACTGTTTGTTAGGGCCATCTTTGTCATACTTTGGTTGTTGCGGATTTGCAGACCCGAATTCCTATTTGTTCTGGTGCTTAAATTTCTTCTCAATTTTAACAGCATATTGATAAGCAGCACTGAGTGATGATATGTCCAGAAAATCCATTTCAGTCTGGATGTATCTTTGTAGAGCCCCACGGTATTTCAGAACCAAATGCCGCTCGAAGTCTTTGATACCCATCTTGGTGCACAAGGTATGGAAGGTATTGGTGAACTTTGGAATTGGTTGGCCCCTCTCTTTCTGCAATGTGGTCCATCTCATGTACTGGTCCTCATAGTTGCCAACAAGGTAATACTGTTCATTTACCGCATTCACAAAAAAAACCCAAGTGGGATCGGCCCCATATATTCCAGACTCCTCTGTGGAACTTTTCTCCCAGTAAGTTTCCCACCAATGCTTGACATGAGGGAGATGTTTAAGGAGTGCGAAGGTGATATTTTCTTTGTCGAAAAAATTGTGAACAGAGTAATAACCTTCTAGTAGAGTTAACCATTTTTCTAGGGCTTCTACATCTATATTCCCTTCAAATACAGGAATATCAAAATTAACTTGTACCTTGAAAGGCAAGGTGCCTCCAAAGTGGCCGCTTGATGAAGATTCATCTGATGCTATCAACAGGAGTTTAAGGATGTGGGAAAAATTCTCCATCATTTCGTCCCTCTGTCGCGTGAGAGCTTTCTCAAGCAACAAATTGATAGGATCGTCTGCTCCGTCGTTTTTATTTTCTTCCGCCATTGAGGGTTTCTTGGGTGTGTGAGAGAGATTTTCTTCAAGAGAGACAAGATCAAGAGCCAAATTTCTATACTCGGACCTCGTAGGGGACATGCACTGAAAAAATGATCAAGAGCAACCTGCTATGATACCACTGATCCGGATTATTTTCAGCAGGAAATGAGATCGGAGATATAATAAAGAAATGCACAGAGATATCACAGATATTCAACAATATAACATAAATGTATCAGAGATGCAACCATAAACATAGATATATAGTAATACATTATTTCTATTAATGAAATAAATGTACAGAGATTGTAAAAATACAGAGTGAAAGACTCGCTAGAATGGTGGCATATTATCTCTGAGAAGAGATGTGACAGCTACTCGCATTCGAAGGAAGATGATTAAAGTGAGGCTCTGAAGGAATTTTTACAATAAATAGGAATGCCAAAAACCCTAGACATCCAAAAACCTAACCCTAGGAGATGAAGCACCAAAAGTCATGTGGGCCCCGTTTGGGTAAGTTAGTACATCAACTTCTCGGGGTCGTAACTTTTGCATACGATCTTTGTTTTAGGCGTATGATAGCTCATTGGAAAGGAATCATTGAGGAGATTATTTTTGGGAGCTCAATAATGACTTTGTCTATCATTGATAACCTTTATCTATAAAAAAAAACAAAAAACAAAAAAAAACAAAAAAAACTTCAGTTAGTCCCTCAAAATGGCCCCAGAAGTTAAAACCTGCTAAAAATAGTAAATTAACAAAATTGCCAAAAAACTGTTTTGAGCCAATCGAAAAAGGTGGGTGGCCACTGATATCCACCTGGATCACTGGTTATATGGACCCTCTAATGAATCTCAGGCTATAATATCTACTCTTAGCTGAGATTTAGTTAAGGTCGTGGGAGCGAGCCCAATGTCTCTTAGGCTATTGGTTTTAAGGAAGTGCCTTCCTAGCTCACAGAATTTTGAGTTTTGAAGTAGGGTGGGGTAATCTTGTGGAATTACCGAGACAGTAGCAATGCCAAGAGGCTCGCTCTGACTCTGGAACAGTTAGGTAACTCCCTGGGGAAAACACCTTCAAGGTTTAAACTGGAGCATATGGAAAATCAAGCAGAAGCATAAGTCCTCAAGGATATAAATACATACACATCACTTGATCAGTCAATACAGAGGCCAATCCTAAATGTATACATACATGCATTTAGTCAATATTCCATTTCAAAGCACAAAGCATGAAAATACTTATCATAAGTAGAAGACGTGATGTGACTACTGAAAGGGGTGCCAGTTTCCACCCAACCATAGGCTCAATCACTCCTAATGGATTTACCACTGGCCACCCCTGAGCTACGCCATGATGCTTTGAGATTGAATCTTTTCTTCTAGCTCAATGAAAGTTAGGGACGAAGGTTACTCTCCTTCTCCCGACACAGAAATAGATAGGGATGAAGGCTACCCTCCTTCTCCTTGATTCAGTCTCTATTTCTTGGGATCATAACTCACTCTATCTTCAGTTCTTCCTCAAACCTAAGAGCTTATTCTCTCGTCTCTACACTATTTTCTCATCTTCCCCTTCCCACCACACCTTCCTTTCTTTCCTTCCTCAACAAGATTGTGTCTATCCTTAATTACTAGTCTGTGGTTAGGTTTGGAAGCCTTACATATGGTTGGGCTTCCCCATCCCCTCATTAACTCTTGAGGAGGTCTTCCAACCTACCAGTCTAACTGTAATTCATTCATGTGTCAAGGCTTGTTCTGATCCCGAGCAATTAAGTCCATCAAAGTATTGGTCTCGTGGAGGTTAATGAAACCATTTCTGGTCCCCTTCACAATCTATTTCATAGCATTCATGGTCTCTCTCAGCACACCCCCCTTCCAGCAGTCATGCAACACTTATCCATTTTATACAAAGGTCCATCAAAGCAAACATTCACACATATTGAGTTTGCCATAGTCTCTTGGCCAATATAGTTATATTTACAAACTAGGTGAAATAGTGTGTTACAATTCCCTCCCCCTTAAAGGAACATCATCCTCAATGTTATATATGTCGGCATGCTCTGTATATACAAAAGTAAAAAAAAATGGATATGCATGTCTCATGGCATCCTCCATTTTCCACATAGCCTCATCTGGGACAAAGTGTTTCCACTGCACCTTAACCTATGCAATGGTTCGGTTTCTAAGTGAGATTTCCTTCCTGTCTAGTATGCATTGAGGTTCTGAAAGGAATTCTCCCTCCGGCTCCACCTGGATCACATGCCAGACAATTATATGATTAGAATCATGTACATATTTCTTCAATACTGAAACATGGAAAACATTATGTGTCTTTACTGTGGGAGGGAGTGCTAGCCTATAGGCTATAGGTCCCACTCTATATAAGACTTCAAAGGGTCCACAATATAGAGGTGCCATATTGGCACAAGCTCCCATCCTTAGGGAAATCTTCATGGGCCTAACTCTAAGATAGACACGGTCTCCTGTCTTGAACTCTCTGGGAGTTTTTTTCCTGTCGGCGTAACTCTTATGTATATCCTAAGCAATTTTCAGATTTTTCTTTATCTAAATCACTTGTTGTTCCATTTCTTTCAGCATGTCAGTTCCAATTGAAATTATATCCACTAGATTACTCCAGCTGATTGGAATCTTTCACTGTCTACCATAGAGGACTTTAAAAGGGCTCATCTTCAGTGACTCTTGATAACAATTTTTGTAGGAAAATTATACCAATGGCAGGTAGTATTGCCACTACTTAGGCTAATGCATTACATGCATCCTTAACATTTCCTCTAATATCTGGTTTACTCTTTTTTTCTGTCCATCGGTTTGAGGGTGATAGGTTGTGATAAACAACAATTTAGTTTCAAAACCATCCATTAAAGACTTCCAAAATCTTGAAGTAAATTTTGTGTCTCTGTCAGATACAATCTCCCTAGGCATGTCATGCATTCTGAATATCTCCTTCATGAAGATGTTGGAAATATCTATTACCTTCCAAGTTGACGTGACAGGAATAAAGTGAGGAGACTTGCTCAATTTGTCTATCACTGCCATGATGACTTCATTCTTCTTGGCCGATTTTGGTAATCTAGTGATGAAATCCATGGAGATGGTTTCCCATTTATATTATAGAATTGGTAGAGGTTGTAGTGACCCAGCTGGGTGTCATTGTTCTTCCTTAACTTGCTGGCATTCTAGACACTTAGCTAGATAGTCAACTATGTCCTTTTTCAATCCAGGCCAATAGAATTGTTTCCTAGTGGTCGTGATCATTTTATGATAACTTGGATGACCCGTATATGGTATCTTGTCTATTTCATCCATTATGAACCTCTTCAAGTCATCACAACTTGGAATATACAATTTGTTTATTTAGGTCAGCATGCCTTCATTAAGCATCTGATAGCCTTCATACTTTATCCTTGTGGGATCTTGCTTTAGATATTACGTTACTGTCTTGAAAAATGCATATGTCTCTTGTGCATTCCTTACTCTCTCCCTAGAATTCGTTTCACAAGTGCTTACCATTTCCAAGTGAATCATTTTCGTACTTCTTCTAAGGGCATCAACCACCCTATTTTCCTTTCCTTTGATGTGTTTTATTTTGAAATCAAACTCACTAAGGAGAGCCATCCACCTACCTTGCCTAGCACTGATTTTTGGTTGATAAAATAGGTGACTCAACCCAGAATGGTCTGTCATAAGTACAAATCCCCTACCCAAGAAGTAATTCCTCCACATTTTTAAAGTGTGCACTATGGCACCCAACTCTATATCATGGGTCACATAATCGATTTCATGCTCAGTCAATTTTCTGGATTCGTAGAAAATTACATGCGCTTCTTGCATAAGGACTCCTCTAATTCCTTCCTTAGATGCATCTGTGCACACGAGGAAGTCATTTTCAGGGTCTGCAATCTTCAGCACGGGTGCATGGGTTAGAAGGTATTTCAGTTTCTGAAATATTTCTCCACATTCTGATGTCCAAGTGAACTTAACCCCCTTTTTTCTGAAGGGAAGTGATTGGATAACCAATCTTGGAAAATCCTTTTATAAACCTTCTATAGTATTCCACTAATACCATAAAGGATATGATATCAGATACATCCTTTGGGGTAGGCCATTCCATGATAGATCTAATCTTGTCAGGGTCTACTGCCACTACTTCTTCAGAAATGACATGGCCTAAGTAATGGACTTGCTTCTGGAAAAAGTCACACTTGTTAAAATTAGTGTAGAGTTGATGCTCTCTTAGTACTTGTAGTACTAATTTAAGATGCCTGTCATGGTCCTCTTTATTATTGGAGTATATTAGGACATCATCAATGAAAACTAATACAAAGTTGTCTAGGAATTTGTTGAGTACATTATTCATCAAGCACATAAAAGCGGTGGGGGCATTGGTTAATCCAAATGGCACCACCACAAATTCATAGTGACCATACCTTGTCCTGAAGGTTGTTTTGTGGATGTCTTCATCCTTGATTTGGACTTGATGGTATCCAGAACTTAAGTCAATATTTGAGAAAATGGAAGCACCTCCTAATTGGTCGAACAAGTCATCAATTCTTGGCAAGGGATACTTTTTCTTTATGGTTGTTTTATTGAGTTGTCTATAGTCTATGCACAGTTGGAGCGTGCCATATTTATTTTTCCCAAAAATGGTTGGTGATCCCCATGGAGACACACTGGGTTGTATGTATCCTTTGTTTATCATATGATTTAGTTGTAGCTTGAGCTCAATTAGCTCTGGTGTACTCATCCTATAGGGCATTCTAGACATTGGCACTACTCCGGGTGCAAGTTCTATCAAGAAGTCAATGCCTCTTATTGGAGGTAGACCCGGTACCTCTTACTTAAACATGTCTTTATACTCTCTTAATATCGGGTGGTCCTATAGGTTTAGTCTATCATCCTCAATAGATTCCAACACCTATACTGCATATAGGAAACATCCCTTTCTGCAATACTTTTTCATTTGAAGGGTCGATATTCGTCTCACTGAGACATGCTTTTGAATCCCTTGGAGGGTTATTTTTCTCCCTTCTTCATTTACACATTCTAAAGTTTTATATTAATATTCCAACTTAGTTTTATAAGAAGCTAACTAGTCCATACCAATCAACAGATCATAAGACCCTAGGGACAGTATGTTAAGGGTCGCTTGGGTGCGAAATCCATCCATAATGAATTGGCAAGCTGGTATGACCTCTGCTACTTTCCTTTTGGTTCTAATGGTTAGTTGTACTAACCATGGATTAACATGTCTAACTAGTTGTAGTTTACATTTATCAATAGTCTTAGGGGCCACATAACTCAAATTAGAACCAGGGTCAATTAAGATAGAAACTAGACGGCTAGCGATCATACCTACCATGTGCACCACTAAGGCTTGGTGGTCGGCTTGTTTATTATCCAAGGATGCATAAATTTGTGGCATGCTCCTAGACACATCATTGATTGTGGTAGCTTCTTGGATGTTGTAGACTTTCCTATTGTTTTTCTATATGTGTGGGCAATATCTTAGCAGAAGTTCTTCTCCACAACCCCAAAATTTCAAGGGTTCTCGCTTTGGGTTATCAGTCTTAGATGAGGTTGCTCCAAAAGGTTTATTTCCACTCTGGGAGGGGAAATTTTTTTGATACACACTTTTAGTAGGAAGGCTCATTCTAGATTTCTTACCATAATTCTTAAATATTGAGGATTTAAAGCCCTTCTTCTTAAATCCCGAACTACTCTTCTTCTTCCAGTCCCCGTGAGGTTCAGTTTGACCCCTGAACTGTTCATAACAATACCTCTCCTTCCAGATAGTATCTTCTAAGGTCTTTAGATCGTCAAACTCAATCCTGTTCCAGTGGGACTGAGGTAACCCACTAATAAATTGTTGTACTTTTACCTTTTCATCCTTTATGTAGGGTACACACCTTATCATCTAAATGAACTTATTGATATATTCCTCTATGGTGAGTTGTCCCAGCTTTAGTTCATAGAAATCTATACTCTTCTTGTCAAAGTATTTTTCTAACAGATATTTCTTCTTGAAGTATTCCTCAAACTGTTTCCATGATACATCCTTTTCATGGATTCCTTTCACATTTCTAAGGTCTTCCCACCAAATGGAAGCCTTTCCATTCAGGATGAAAATGGTTATTTGAGCCTTCAATTTCTCAGAGTAGTCATGGACTATGAAGTACTTATTTAAACTAAGAATCCAAGCTTCTACCTCTTCCCATTTATTAATCTCTCCATCGAAAGACGATGGTTTGGCTTTCTTAAACTCTTCAGGATCACGAGTTTTGGAATGATTTCGCTTCTTTCCTTTCTTTTGAGAATGTGAGCTAGTTTTTCTACTAGAATATCCCTCAGAGTTACCAGTTTCCTTTCCCGAGGACTCTCCTGATGAGTGCCCCCTACCTCTAGGTTGGGCCTTCCTTAAGGTACTTCTCCTAGTGTGGCCACTTATGGGACCACGTTTTTGTATTTCATGTGGACTTTTACTTCTCTTTGTATGTCACCGGTCCACATGACTGGTTGTGGGTCCATGTTGTAGCTACCTATATATCTTCGATAAGCTCTGCACCAAGGCTACATTAATTTCCATTTGTTTTTCTTTCTCCTTTATCAATCTCTCATTGGCGGCCTTGCAACTCTATAATTCGGCCATGAGGCTCCTTACAGTTTCATCCATATCTGAAGGGGTTTCCACTTCCCTCCTTTCATCATATTCTTTATCTCTATTGTGGGACCCATCCCCAACTTCATGGCACATCACTATCCTTTATACTTGGAGTTTCCCGCAATTTACCGATGGCTTGAGTGCTGAAAAAACACTTATTGTTAGATGACAGTCTATTTGTTTACGACAACACACAGTTCATATTTCTTAAATACACACACATTATACAATTTCATTCTTTTCTTCAGCAAAACGTTTAACCGGACTCTTTAGAAAAGAGGTAAGACAAGGTGTCATCCTTAAAGTACTTTAAAATATGTTTTGTACGCAACTCGTCCATGAGCCCAAGTAGGCCAAGTGTTGTAACCATGCTCTTATACCAATTTGTAACACACCCGACCCCTGAATATCTTTCCTAGGGATGGGGCATCAAAATTTTACTCTCCTTAACACCTCAGATCCTATGTCGAAGGTCTTCATCCTATTCTACTTACTCCCGGTGTTCTAATGACTGCTACCAAGCTCAAATCTTAGCTTTGGGTTGTAGGTTATGGCTTCCTAAATATCTTTAGGTGTTCTCGCCTCATGCTATGGCCAATTCCTTTGGAGGCACAATCCTCCTGAACCATAGAAACAAGATCAATGGTCCTTGTTCCTCACTGAGATCTGTAGCCCAGTGTCTCCCTTCAGAGATTAGGGTTTTGGTCGAATCCGCATGCACACTCCACAAACCCTCTGAAGTGGATTTCTAACGGAAAGGACCTTTGTCATCTACATGTCCCCTTTCTAATCAACGGTGCAATACTTCTCCTTTAATATCAATGACCCACAACAATTTTGGGCCCCAACGCTTCAGGAAATTCCGAACAACCACCACGTGAATCCTCTGGAGTGGAAAATCTTCAAGCATCACAATCTGACGTCACGTGTCCTCAGAGGATCGACGGCTCTGATTCACTTTGGGACTCTGGGATTTTGTAGTTCCTGAGTCTTCACACTCACAAATATCTGGAGTGGAAAATATCTGAAGTTCACAACCTGACGCCATGTGTCCCCAGAGAATCAACGGCTCCAATTCACTTTGGGACTCCGGGCTTCGGTAGTTCCTGAATCTTCACTCTTGTAAATCTTCGAAGTGGAAAATATTTGAAGTTCACAATATGATGCCATGTGTCCCCAAAGAATCGATGAATCTGATTCACTTCGAGACTCTGGGTTTCGGAAGTTCCCGAGTCTTCACACACACAAATCTCTGGAGTGAAATCCTTCAGGAGTAGTCGATATCCTGACACGCGTCCTCCACTACTAATGGTTATGGCAAACTCTGACGCTTCGGCCTTCGGGAGCTCTCGACTCTTGCAACAAGACTTCCTCTAGAGTGATAAATCTCCTAAAACCTATCCTCCGAGATCGACAACTTGGGTGAACTTCAGCACTCCGGTCTTTGGGAGTTTTGGCTTCTCCAACTCCACTTTCTTCCATAGTGACTTTTCCCCGAAGTGGCAGATATTTTGCCACACATCCTCCTTCACAGATGGCTGAGATGACTTTGTGACTCTAGCCTTCGGGAGTCCTCACACCTCCACTCTACAACTCTTACGAAGTACTTATACTCCAAAGTGTTGGATCTGGAAACACCTGTCCTTACCAACGGACGGCTTAGATTTTCTCCACTAGTTCGGGCTTCAGGGATTTTCGAACCGCCTCACTTCATTTCCTCTAGAATGGATCTTCTCCTGAGTTAACAATCTACTACCATGTACCTTCTTGCATCAACAACTAGAATTTATTCTAGCACTATAGGCCCTTTGGACTCTCTACAATATTACACCACAAATCCTCTAGACTCCTGGATTTCTGGTCACTTCACCAACCACTCTGTCTAGGAGGCCTCGTACCAGGGTCTGACACATGTAAATGTTCAAGGGTGACACGTGTCACATTCCAATGGGTATATAGGGTATGTGATATACATGAATCTGAGTGTCACGTGGCATGTCAAACTTGGGTCCACACCACCATGGATGACATCACTACACCACGTCACTCCGGACTGATCGTCCTTCATTCCCTTCAATATCGCATCCAAGGTAGGTCCATGTAACCCTTGGTTTAGTGGCCTCTGCTACTTCGTAACATTGGTGTTCAAGGGTTTCTTGGGGTAAACTTCTCCCTCCTCCCAGAGTTGGTCAATGTCGGGCTGACCACAGCCTCGAACTGATGGTTAAGAACAATCCTGAAGTGTCCTCGAATCGATGGCTCTTATCACTTCAAGCTTCAGCGTTCGGGAGTTTTGTGATGAAAACTCCTCCTTTCTCCCAAAGTTGGTCAACGTCGATCTGACTACACAATGAATCTGACGACTAGGAAGGAACCCAAAATGTCCCTATATATATAGTCCTAGTTACTTCACGACTTCAGCGTTCAAGGGTTTTGGATTTACTGCCACTACATTCTCCCGAAGAAAGATATCGTCGAAACACCATGTGCGGGTGACGCAGCACCCCCTGCCTCAGCAGGTTCTGCGCAACCTCCCAGTCTTAATATCATTCCTAAATTCTTCCTCGAGCCGAAGCATCTCCCTTGGGTCCCTATCAGAAACCCAAGAATCTTATCCACAGGTCCTTCATGAAAACTCAACCGGCACAAGCAATGCACCAGGCATGAGTCTTCACCTCCACACGACCACCAGACATGACCGCACCCCTTTCTGAAAATGGATTTCAAGTTTCACGATTTCGGGAGTTCTGATGTTGAGTTTCTTGACCCTTCGATTCCCCGAACTCCAAAATGTCGAAATGCAGAAATTCCAGTCTATGCGATTGCGTCCTCCGTGACCACAGCCCAAATCTGAAGGTATGTCGCATTTCATGACTTCGGGACTTTCAATTTCAAGTGTCCGACTTCTTGTCCCGGGATTATCAAAATGTCGAATCCTAAACTGCCAAAATGTATGACCGCAACCCCACTCCAACAATACATTGCTTTCGGGACTTCAGGGTTTCCAACGCCGAAGTGTCAAGTTTCTTGTCCTCCGGATGGCCAAAAAACCGAATCCTGAAATGTCAAAATGGTTGACCCTGTTCCGTAGCCTGATGTTATTCCTCAATATTCTTTCAAGTTTTCATGTTTTGGGACTTCGCGATCCTGGCTACAACAACTCCCTGACCCTTCGAGCTCCCAGTATCCAAAATATTGAAGTACCGAACCCCGAAACACCAGTCTTCCGCTCCACCTAGGATCAACAGCTCATAGCCTCTCCTGATCCGACGGCTTGTGTCTTTTCAGGATATCACAGGACAAGAGTTCTGAACTCTTACCCTTTGCATTCCCGGTAGCCAAAATGATGAATTTCTCCTTTCGGGAATTTCCCCGAAACCTCCATCGCTCACCATGTGTCCTCCTTGTTAACGCTCTGTAAATTCCCAGAGGTTGTCAGGAAAGAAGAAATATATGAGAGGTAACTTTATCCAACCACTTCAAAACTGGAATCTAGCACTACCAGTTTCAGAGAGGGATCTCTCTGTATGATTTAGCTTTGTTTTAAACTTTAAGATATTAGGCTAGTTATATAAAATAAGATTGATTGGTTTGTTGTTGTTTTTGTTAAGTTGGTTGAAGGGGCTTTACGCATCCATTGGGCTATGGGGTATGTGTTATAAAGATAGAAATCTAAACAAGAAGTAAAATATTCTTTTCACAGGGCAAGATAATGCATTCATTGGATTCTTTTAGCGGTAAAATGACAAATATCGGAAAAGATGAGAATATCAATTAAAGTAAAGAAGCATTTAAGAATTTATTCACTGTAATATCAGAAGATAAACATTAAGATCTTTCAAAGTCTGAAACAGGGTATACAAAGATAAATCCTGCAACATGCGTTACTTTTAAAATATTTAGATTAGAAAACAATATGACAACTAAGCAAGAAAAACATTCAACATAGAAAAGAGAACATCACCAATGAATAACACGCGAGAATCCTATGAAAACGTCTCTTTGTATTAATGGAAGATCTCTTGAAAAAGATTACATTCTTGTAGCTTGCAGGGCGTAAAGATCAACTCTCAGTACTTCAAAGTTTTAAGTATTGATAATCAAAATTACATACAACCATGTCATTAAAGATCAGGACGTGGCAAATCTAAATTTAGTTAACTAACTTAACAAGATACAAAAATTTAGGAAACTGCTTGATGACGTGTTGAAACTTCATGCTGATTTCTGGGGTGAACCGTTGGAGGGGCCTCTACACGACCTCGTCTAACTGGATAGTTGACTAGGCTTGGACATCTCATCGACTACTCGATCATATTGCAAAGCTCTTCCCATCGAAGGTGACTAGGAACGTTGACTTTGAGTAATCTTCGGTATACTTCATCCATATTTGTGTAGTCCTAGTACAATTATCAGTATCTCGTCTTTGCAAGATCCGAGAGGTGTAGGATCCTCTAAATTTCCTCTCTTATTCTCTTCTCTGGTCTACCACTGAGCAGGCTCACCATAGGATGGTAGAACTGCTCGATAAATTGTTTGAAACAGAATTCAGTAGAGTTGTGTCTGAGCAGCGAAGTCCAGGTTGTCACCGCCTCTGGCCTCCCATCCTTGTCCATATTCTACATCAAAAAAGAGAATTTTTCCACTTGAAAGAATAGGAACATGTAAGCCAGTATTGAGGAATACCGGAACATGCCTTCTGTGGAAAAATTTGAGAATTCCTCATGAATGGTGTCCGCCAGGTTGGTTGATGAAACCTCAGACTGCGTTGATCTTTGTAAAATGGTAAGGTTTCTTTTTGCTAGAGCTTCAGCATTACCTTTCTCAGGGATATTTTTGGTAGTAGGCTCAGGGGATTTCTTGGTTTCAACCACTTTCTTCGTTTCGGTTACCTTTTTGGGGGAACTTTCATCTGTCTTCTTACTTCGCAAATTGTACTACCTGTGTACCTCCATGATGGCATTTTCAAATGCCTGTTGTTCAGTCTCTTCAGCTTCTTCACTCACCTGTGTTTGAGAAAGAAGGAAAATTTATTTCTCTTCCTGAGTGAGGAAAATAGCTTCGTTATCGTGAATGCCCATGAGGTTTATGTGTGTGTCTTCCAATTCTTCAATTACCTCTTCTCCTTCATCGGCATAATTTCCCTGTAGGGGTGGTCTGATCTGTTGATCAGGACCCCTCTGTTCTCTTTGATCCCTGGGATCTCTCTACCTGATTTGAGGAGGATTTCTTTTGAAGTTAGCATTCCAGATTTGTGGAGCAGGTTGATTTTCTCTAGGAGGATTTCTTTCGGATACAGTGAGTCTCTCCATCATCCTTTCCATTGCTCTAGCTAAGGAATCCAATTTGGCATTAGAAGAAGATGTGGAAGGTTCTTCTTTAATCGTGACTCTCCTTTCGGTTCTCTGTCGTGCCCCTTTAGCCAACAGGTTGGCCTCCACAATTATTGTGCTTTTCTGCATGTCCTCCAGGGTGGTGGAATTTCTTTCCCTTAATTGATATGACATATCAGCGTCAAAACCATCAGGGAATTTTATCAGTGCTAAACCTTGTGGGGGTTTAATATCGGCTGGAATTGCATTGTACAGATTATTGAAGCGGGTGCAGTAATCTTGAACTGTCTCACCTTGATTCCTTTTGATGTTTTCGTATTCTGACAAGATTTGGAGAGGATTTTTCTTTATCTCCCATTTGTCTAGAAAACTTCTTTGAAACACTGTAAGGTCGAGCATTGAGGCAGCACGTAAACCTTTGTACCATTTCTTTATTTCATTGGTCAAACTCTGCGCAAACAATCTCAATTGAATGTCAGCTTCATCTACTTCCTGCAGATCAAAATAGTCGTTCATTTTATCAACGTGTTGTTGTGTGCTCAAGGGCCCTGTTCCATCGAACTGTGGAAGTCTTGTTTGATAATCCTGGGGCATAGCATGTAGAGGTGTGGCCAACACCAAGGGAGCATATCTGGCTTCCATGATAGGTAGAGGAGGTGGGACAACAATCTAGATTATAGGTGTGGCGGTGAAAGAAGATGAGGAGGAGGAGGGGCTTGCTGGCACGGAGTGAGCGGTTTGAGGTTTTGTAGTGGGAGATAGTATTTCAGGGGTCCGAGGTTGCAGGCTTTTTGGGTCTAAAACAATTTCAGTTATGAAGCTATCAGATTTCGTTCTAAACAGGCTATGTTCGAAAATGACGTCAAAGTCGAGATCTTGAAGGGTAACGAGTTCCTCTGGGAGGGAAAAGGACTTGTGAAGGAGACTATGACTCCCCGAACCTTCTGTAATGGTCTTGTTTCTAAGTATCTGTTCTGGATTATCAGTGGCTATTGCAGGTTCTGGGTCTAGGTGAGATCGAGTATAAACTCTTTTAGGAGCCAGATTTTTCTAATTTTTATATATTTTTTAGTTTTATGAGTCCGAAATCAATATGTACAATCTTTTAACAACCTCTAAACATTATTTCTTTCTCAGATTTACAATTTGTTCAGAAACAAAGTCTTCTTCTAAGGAAACAGAAAATGTGGGGTTGAAAGTTTGTTCAGTTCCCTAGTATGGTCGCCACTATGTTAACGCTCTATAAATTCCTAGAGGTTGTCAGGAAAGAAGAAATCTACAAGAGGTAACTTTATCCAACCACTTCGAAACTAGAATCTAGCACTACCAGTTTCAGAGAGGGATCTCTCTGTATGATTAAGCTCTGTTTTAAACTTTAAGATATTAGGATAGTTATATAAAATAATATTGACTGGTTTGTTGTTGTTTTTGTTAAGTTGGTTGAAGGGGCTTTACGCATCCATTGGGCTATGGGATTTGTGTTATAAAGATAGAAATCTAAACCAGAAGCAAGAGATTCTTTTCACAGGGCAAGATAATGCATTCATTGGATTCTTTTAGCAATAAAATGATGAATAGCGGAAAAGATGACAATATCAATTAAAGTAAAGAAGCATTTAAGAATTTCTTCACTGTAATATCAGAAGATAAACATTAAGATCTTTCAAATTCTGAAACAGGGCATACAAAGATAAATCCTGCAACATGCGTTACTTTTAAAAGATTTAGATTAGAAAAAAATATGACAACTGAGCGAGAAAAACATTCAACATAGAAAAGAAAACATCACCAATGAATAACACGCGAGAATCCTGTGAAAACGTCTCTTTGTATTAATGCAAGATCTCTTGAAAAAAATTACAGTCTTGTAGCTTGCAGGGTGTAAAGATCAACCCTCAATACTTCAAAGTTTGAAATATTTATAATCAAAATTACATACGACCCTGTCATTAAAGATCCGGATGTGGCAAATCTAAATTTAGCTAACTAACTTAACAAGATACAAAAATTTATGAAACTGCTTGATGACGTGTTGAAACTTCATGTTGATTTCTGGGGTGAACCGTTGGTGAGGCCTCTGCATGACCTCGTTTGACTGGATAGCTAACTAGGCTTGGACACCTCATCGACTAATCGATCATATTACAAAGCTCTTCCCATTGAAGGTGACTGGGAATGCTGACTTTGAGTAATCTTCGGTATACTTCATCCATCTCTGTGTAGTCCTGGTATAGGTACCAGTCTCCCATCTTTGCAAGATCCAAAAGGTGTAGGATCCTCTGAATTTCCTCGTTTATTCTCGGCTCGGGTCTGCCACTGAGCATGCTCACCAAGGGATGGTAGAACTGCTCGATAAATTGTTTGAAACTGAATTTTGTAGAGTTGTGTATGAGCAGCGAAGTCCATGTTGTCGCCATCTATGGCCTCCCATCCTTGTCCATCTTCTGCATCGAAAAAGAGGATTTGTTCTCTTGAAAGAATAAGAACATGTAAGCCAGTATTGAGGAATACCGGAACATGCCCTCTGTGGAAAAATTTGAGAATTGCTCATGAATGTTGTCCGCCAGGAAAGTGTTGTAGTCGAACTGTGTGGTGGGTTTCTCATCTGTGGAGAAGATGGACAGAAAACCCAATATGGGTTCATCCACCCACTGATCCGAAAAATACCCGAGGAGGGTGCAGAGTGACGAAATGACCTGATTTCCCTTCACTGAGAATGAGGATGAAGGATACGGGGGATTTGTAGTCGGGAGTTGAGCGGTTTGTGGGAGAAAAAGCTCAAAGATCTGAGCTCTTTGGGGGAATGATAATTTATGATACAATTCTGTGATAATTTCAAGATTGAATGGTGAGACAGATTCGGCTCTGGGTATCTGCATCATCTGGTCAATGGTTTCAAGTGTAATGAGGAAATGAATTTCTCTTGATGAAGAAACTATGGCTCTCTGATCGGGGAGGTAGTGAGCCTGGCATTTGAGGGAGAATTCGGGGAAATGGTGAACCTGGGGCAAAAGATACAAGGGAAGGTTTGACTCCCAGAGCCCAATCTCATCGCTTTGGTCAAGGAAAACCTCTTTGAGCCATGACAGCAAGTCCGCAAAGTCGAACTCACATCTGGTGTCTACAATTAAATGGTCTTTGTCAGCTAGAGGGATCCTGTCGAGGTCGACAGGGGGCGGAAGGAAAGGATTTTCCTCAGCTTCTGTTCTCTTTGATTTTGGCGCCATCACTGTAAAATTACCTGCAAATCAAGCAGTCATTAGTGGGGATGATGGTGGCTTTGGAAAGTTGACTGTAACAAAAAGGAAAATGGGGAAAATATTCTTTGGTCCGGTGATAGGGTAAATGTCGAGGGAATGAAGGGTGAAGGTAGTTTTGAGCAACCGGATACCTGTTGGGCACAGGAGACAGGTCAGCAGGTTAACGGAT
Organism: Picea glauca; assembly: GCA_000966675.3. Lineage (NCBI taxonomy): Eukaryota > Viridiplantae > Streptophyta > Pinopsida > Pinales > Pinaceae > Picea > Picea glauca. The sequence goes on from JZKD02S1783382.1 coordinate 85,078, forward strand.
AAGTTAGCCAGTAATAAATGGCCAACATGTCATTTAGAGCGTGAAATGGTAGGTGACAATGACTGAAGAATATAGCTGGGCGATGTGGCGAGGGTTGATTGGGGAGTAACCATGGTGAGAGGACTTGTAAAGGGTGAACAAGGGAAATGAACTAATAGAGTAATGAGACGTGACCTCTAGGGGAAAAACATGGATAATGACATCATGGGGTGACAGGGTATTTCAGACCGTGGGAGGCAGTGGGATTCGGAACCAATGGATTCCTGCGATGTAGAGATAAGGGGCCCACTAGAAAATATTCCATTTCGGACCCCCCTCGTCCGTTAAAGAAAGATTGGTCAGGGGGGGTCCGAAAAACACCATGATCCATTGATTTGCGCACTTTCTTCTTAACCGTATATCTGTGTGCAATGTTTAGACTTCATTCCAGACCGCCCGCCCCCACCATTAAAAGCAGAACAGTCAAGGGGGTCCAGAATCCAATCTAGGTCGTGGATCTAGGCGCCGACTTCTGAGCCATTCGTATATGTGCCTTTGTTATTTCTGATTCCAGACCCCCCCCCCCCCCCCGTTAAAGGTAGAATGGTCGGGGGGTCCGGAAATACCTATCAACCGTAGATCAGGGTGCCCTCTCTCCGACCGTTCATCTATGCGTTGTGCTTAACTGTGAGCGTGAAGGCATATGTGCTCCTAAAAACTTAGGATAAGTGCGTATTGGGGGTTTTCCCAAGCCTTTCCATGTTTTTATCACCAAGGGGTTAGACATCAAACCCTTTAAACCTCAAAGATATGGTTCAACATTGATCATCATGCTTGTTTTATTGAGATAAAGAAAACTACCCTATGATCTAACCTAATTACCTATAACAATTATCTCAGATTAAACTGTTGGACTAAGAATTACTCTATCCTGGGGTTATCTGACCAAGATTAGGTAGTTTGGTCAAATTTATTCACTAACTAACCTATATCACTTGGCTAATATTAAATAGTTTAGCCAAGCTTATTTACTACTCCTATCAACATAAATTTAAAAGAACTTGGCCATGCTTGAATGGTATGGACCAAATCATTGTTATTGCATGGGGCTCTATCGAATTTCTTTTATGCCCTCTTTTATTCTTTTTCTTTCTTTCTTTCTTTTTTTTTTCTTTTTCTTTTCTTTTTCTTCTTATTTTTCTTTTTCTCAAATTATTTGCAGAATGGAAAATCATTTGACAAACAAAAAACACTAAAGAGATAAAATTTCAGTCACCAGTTGATCCTATAAATTATAGGGTTATAACAATGGCTCCACCTAGGGATGGTACTTTCCTTGTGAAGTGCCAAGAATCATGATTCCCGATGTTCTGAAAAACTTTCTCCATAGTTGCCTTTGTTGTTTGATTGGTTTTATTCTTGAAAATTTGAAGACAATGTTCAGTGGCTTAGGGCCTTCTCTATGGGCTTCAACCATCTGATCAAAGTTATTTCTCTCAAAAACTTGTAAGCAAAATGAAAATGGTTTGTACAATGGAAAAGGGTGACTATAGAGCCCTACTAAGGTGGTGAATAGTGCTTCAGCATTCTTCCATTTACAGGTCCTCCTGGCAGATTTGTCCCATCATTGTTGTTGAGCAAGAAGGCATTATTTCCTCTGAATGCTTGAATCATGTAAGGTCCCTTCCATAGACTGTCGAATTTTCCATGCTTCCCCTTATCCTCATTTCGAGCATCCCATCTCAGTACCAAGTCACCTAGATCAAAGTCATCTTCTTTAGTTATTTTGTCAAAGATATTCTTAGTGCTTTCTTGGACAACCTGAGTTTTGTTGTGTACTTCTTCTCTGGATTATTGCAAGTGGATCATCTAGTTTATCGTTCTTTAGGAGTCGTTTGGCTTGGCTTGCATCTCTTGCAGCAATTTCATGACAGGAACTCCTAAGGAAGTGGGAAAAATTGCTTCAGTGCCATAGACCAGTTGATATGGTGACATACCAGTTGACCTCTTGGTGTCCATTCTGTCGGCCCATAGTGTGAAAACCAGCTTATTATGCCATGATTTTTTGTTTTCTTACAAAGTCTTCCTAAAAATGTTCACTAGGGCCTTATTGGATGACTCCGCCAGCCCATTTCCCTGAGGGTAATAAGTTGTGGAATGACCCAAACCAATATGATACTGGTTGCAAAAGTCTATGAGATTCTTAGATCAGAAAGCAGCTGCATTGTTAGTTATAATATTTCTAAGACATCCAAAACAAGACAAGATATTATTTTCAAGAAATTCAATAATGACAGAATCATTAGCTTTCCTGCTTGGTACAGCTTCGATCCATTTTTTGAAATAGTCTGTAGTAGTAAGAATCCACCTGTGCTGGCCTAAAGAAGGAGGATGTATTTCTCCAATAAATTCTAATCCGCACTGCCGAAAAGGATCTTCAACAGATATTGGTTTCAGGGGAAAAGGAAGGAGCTTCTTTTTACCCTCGAAAACCTAACATTTATGACACGAAATTACTTTCTGATGCACATCGGTGAACAGCATAGGCCAATAGAACCCAACTCTGAGAATTTTATTAGTTGTGGTCTTCCAACTCATATGACCACCACAGTCTCCTACCTGAAAATCGTGCAATACTTTGTCAGCTTCATCTTTTAACAGACAATTCAACAAAATACCTCCAGGATCCTTCCAATATAGATTTCCTTCTAGAATGAAAAATTTTAATGCTTTCAATTTCAAAAACCTAGCTTTAGTTTTGGTCAGACCAGGGGGAGCTTGTAAGTTATGCAAAACAAATATCAGGTCTGTGTACCATGGAGAGTTCAAAAATACCTCTTTCATGCTTGGAGTCACCTGCTCTCCCTGTTCATCTACTGCAGCTAAGAAATTAATATCAAGAGCATGGAAATTGGATTCAGCCATTAACTTTGCTAGACCTTGACCTTTAATCAGTTTAGTAGGCTTAATCTCTATGTCATACTCCAGAATGATAGCAATCCATTTTCCTCTTTGGCCATCTGGATTGTCCCAAGTTAAAATGTCCTTTACTACCGTGTTCGGAACATATGCTATGGTGTGAGAATGGAGAATATATACTCTAAAATCCTTTATGGCTTTTACCAGGGAAAAAGATTGTTTCTCCATTATTTTATAATTCAAAGTAGCATCTCTTAATGATTTACTGAAAAAGGATATGGGTTGTTCATACCCTTCGTTGTTTTTATGTAGTAATACTGTTGCAATGGTATGTTCAGAAGTGAAAGAAAAAAGGTAAAAATCCTTGGTGAAATCAGGATTGATCAAGATCAGAGCCTGTGTGAGTGCATGTTTGACTTGTTCAAAAGACTGCTTAGATTCAGGGTCCCATTTTATTTTTGTGTCCTTTTTTAACATGTTTGTGATGTTCCTGAGAAGCTCGGCCAGGTTAGGTATGAATCTTCTCAGAAAAAATATTTTTCCAATGAAAGACTGTAACTCCTTGATATTCCTTGGGTGTTCTAATTTCTAAATGGCTTCTATTCTGTTGGGATCTATTTTAATTCCGTCCTTAGAGATTATGTGCCCCAACAGTTTACCTTCCTCTAGTCCAAAAAGGCTTTTCTTAGGATTCAGAGAAATCCCAAATTTCCTACATTTCTCAAATACTCGTCTGAGATGTCTTAAGTGCTCGTCATCGGATTGGGAATAAATAGTTACGTCATCCAGATAAATGACAATAAATTTGTCAAGTTATTCCACAAAAGTGATGTTCATCGCTCTTTGGAAAGTGGCCCCAGTGTTCATCGACCCGAAAGACATTTTCACATAGATGAAGGTGCCCCAAGCTGTTGTGAAGGTTGTTTTCTCTTGGTCATCTAGGTGAACGAGAACCTGGTTATAGCCTAAGAAACCATCCAGTAAGGAGATTCGGATGGATCCGACTACCTTTTGTAATATGTGGTCCATTTTTAGAAATGGGTAGTTGTCCTTTAGAGAAACTTTGTTCAGGTTACGGAAATCAATGCAAAGCCTGATTTCCCCAGACTTCTTTCGGGTTGGGACCAGATTTGAAACCCATTTGGAAAATCGTAAGGGAACTATGATTTTAGCATCATACATCTTTTTGATTTCTTTTTCTATCAGGGGAAGTAACTTGGGATTGATTCTCCTAAGCTTCTGTCTGAAAGGTTTTTGATCTTCTTTTATCAGGATCCTATGTTGTATGATGCTTGTGTCATAAGATTTTAAATCTCTGTAACCCCAAGCAAACATGTCCACATATTCCTTGAAAAGTTCAATGTATTTCAGTTTCTACTCAGGAGGTAAGGATTTAGAAAGTTTTATTATCCTGGGCTTCTCTTATGTTCCTATGTTAACGTCTTCAACCTCTTTACCATTGGCTTCAATTTTTGGTTTTTTAGCCACATCATTAAAATCAAAAAGGTCTTCTAAAGGAACTAAACCCCTAGGTAAAACATTACCTTTTAAATGAAAAACATCAGATTCTAACTCATCTTCACCTAACTCTCATGAATCTATCTTATTCACACTATCATTTCCAAAATCAGATCTATTTACATTTTCATCCTCATTTTCTAGGTCTATGTTTGTACACTCAAAATCATTTTTACATTGTAGAAAATATTCAATTTGGTCATCATTCCCAAATACCTGCCAGTATCTGATGTTGTCTGGGATAATTGGTCTGCACTTCACCTCCACTGTGTATGGGCGAGTGGAACGAAAAGGTATCTTGCACGTAGTTGTTGACATAGCTAACCCATATGCTAAAATATTCTTTTCCCTGGGCATAACCTATAAATCAAATTCAGTGAAACATTTAAGGGCATCCAAAACAACATTCCTGTAAGCTCTGAGACGGGGATGTTTTACTGCATACTCACCCTTGATTTGTTTGATAATTAATTCATAATCGCCTCTTACCATGATTTGTTTGGCACCAACTTTCTTTAGAAGTTTCAGACCAAGCATTAAAGCTTCGTACTCGGCAATGTTGTTAGTGCATTGAAAATTTAATTTGTAAGAATGGTTTTTCAAATACCTGGATTTGCAATTGTGTAACCAAACTCCTACTCTAACTCCTTCTTTGCTTACAGCTCCATCGAAGTCCATGCTCCAGAAATCTACTGGAAATTATTCACTTATCACGTTTCTCTTTCCTTCTGCCTCGGCGATTTCTTGGCCTTCTTTCGGATCAAATGTATCTTCTTCCAGCTGGGCGATTTACTCTCCTGTATCACCGTCATTATACAAGATGAAAGAATCTAAGTCAGAGAGTTCAGAGTACAGAGGATAGTTATGTGGCTTTTCTTGGTTGTTGACCATATATTTCATCAGCGTTTCTCTGTACAATCTTCTCTGTTGCCCGAATACTGGGATGGTGTCATACGACATATCCAACTGCAAAGTACCTTTCAACTTGTCCCCCCAAGACTTGGACAACAACATACCATATTTCGGGGGAATTTCTGCGACCACAACATCCATAACCATGTTTTTTGTCGGAATCTGAACTAGAGTGACACATAAGTCCTTGATCAATCCGATACATCTGACTTTGTTGGAGTCAAAAGAGTGTAAGTCCTTGTAAGGTCTGGTGACCTCGAGTCCCAATTTTTTCATCACTTCTTTAGGAATTAGGTTATGGGAAGCACCTGAATCTAACATAGAATTATGCAGAATCAAGTCGTGTATATTAAGGTTGATTTAAAAAGGAGAGACAACACCATTGTCAGTCTAACCATCAACTTCAGGGCCAAACAGGAGTTCAGGTTGATCGTCAATAAGATTTACAGTGTCTGAATGATTCGTTGATCCAACAGTTAAGGCCTTTGTTCCTATATCAGGTTTAATTCTCAATGCTTTGATCACCTGTGATCGGTAAGCGTCCTTACTCATCAACTCAGAAAGGGGAATGGGAATTTTCACTTTGGTTGATTCCCCTTCGAGGCTGAAAGGAGTAGGTGCTCTGCTTTGGCTCAGCAATTCAGATTTTTCCACCATAGTCTTCTGGGCAGAAGTATTTGGTGGGTTGGTTGATGAAACCTCAGTCTGCATTGATCTTTGTAAAATGGTAAGGTTTCTTTTTTCTAGAGCTTCAGCATTACCTTTCTCAGAGATCCTTTTGGTAGTAGGCTCAGGGGCTTTCTTGGTTTCGACCACTTTCTTGGTTTCGATTACCTTTTCTGGGGAGCTTTCATTCATCTTCTTACTTCTCAAATTGTACTTCATGTGTACCTCCGTGATGGAATTTTCAAATTCCTGTTGTTCAGTCTCTTCAGCTTCTTCGCTCACCTGCGTTTGAGAAAGAAGGAAAATTTCTTGCTCTTCCTGAGTGAGGAAAATAGCTTCGTTATCGTGAATGCCCATAAGGTTTATGTGTGTGTCTTACAATTCTTCAATTACCTCTTCTCCTTCATCGGCATAATTTTCCTGTAGGGGTGGTCTGATCTATTGATCAGGACCCCTCTGTTCTCTTTGATCCCTGGGATCTCTCTGCCTGATTTGAGGAGGATTTCTTTTGAAGTTAGGATTTCGGATTTGTGGAGCAATTTGATTTTCTCTAGGAGGATTTCTTTCGGATACAGTGAGTCTCTCCATCATCCTTTCCATTTCTCTAGCTAAGGAATCCAATTTGGCATCAGAAGAAGATGTGGAAGGTTCTTCTTTAATCGTGACTCTCCTTTCAGTCCTTTGTCGTGCCCTTTTAGCCAACAGGTTGGCCTCCAAATTTATTGCGCTTTTATGCATGTCCTCTAGGGTGGTGAAATTTCTTTCCCTTAATTGATATGACATATCAGAGTCTAACCCGTCAGGGAATTTTATCAGTGCTAAACCTTGTGGGGGTTTAATATTGGCTGGAATTGCATTGTACAGATTATTGAAGCGGGTGCAGTAATCTTGAACTGTCTCACCTTGATTCCTTCTGATGTTTTCGTATTTTGACAAGATTTGGAGAGGATTTTTATTTACCTCCCATCTGTCTAGAAAACTTCTTTGAAACGTTGTAAGTTCAAGCACTGAGGCAGCACATAAACCTTTGTACCATTTCTTTACGTCATCGGTCAAACTTTGCGCAAACAATCTCATTTGAATGTCAGCTTCATATACTTCCTCGAGATCAATATAGTTGTTCATTTTATCAATGTGTTGTTGTGTGATCAAGGGACCTGTTCTATCGAACTGTGGAAGTCTCATTTGATAATCTTGGGGCATAGCATGTAGAGGTGCGGCCAACACCAAGGGAGCATATCTGGCTGCCATGATAGGTGGAGGAGGTGGGACAAAAATTTGGATTATAGGTGGGGCGGTGATAGAAGATGAGGAGGAGGAGGGGCTTGCTGGCATGGAGTGAGCGGTTTGAGGTTTTGTAGTGGGAGATAGTATTTCAGGGATCCGGGGTTGTAGGCTTTTTGGGTCTAAAATGATTTCAATTACGAAGCTATCGGATTTCGTTCTAAACAGGCTATGTTCGAAAATGGTGTCAAAGTCGAGATCTTGAAGGGTAGCGAGTTCCTCTGGGAGGGAAAATGACTTGTGAAGGAGACTATGACTCCCCGAACCTTCTGTAACGGTCTTATTTCTAAGTATCTTTTCTAGATTATCAGTCGCTATTGTAGGTTCTGGGTGAGATCGAGTATAAACTCTTTTAGGAGCCATATTTTTCTAATTTTTATATATTTTTTAGTTTTATGAGTCTGAAATCAATAGGTACAAGCTTTTAACAACCTCTAAACATTATTTCTTTCTCAGATTTACAATTTGTTCAGAAACAAAGTCTTCTTCTAAGGAAACAAAAAACGCGGGATTGAAAGTTTGTTCAGTTCCCCAGTATGGTTTCCATTATGTTAACGCTCTATAAATTCCTAAAGGTTGTCAGGAAAGAAGAAATCTATAAGAGGTAACTTTATCCAACCACTTCGAAACTGGAATCTAGCCCTACCAGTTTCAGAGAGGGATCTCTCTGTATGATTTAGCTTTGTTTTAAACTTTAAGATATTAGGCTAGTTATATAAAATAAGATTGATTGGTTTGTTGTTGATTTTGTTATGTTGGTTGAAGGGGCTTTATGCATCCATTGGGATATGGAGTCTGTGTTATAAAGATAGAAATCTAAACTAGAAGCAAAAGGTTCTTTTCACAGGTAAAGATAATGCATTCGTTGGATTCTTTTAGCAGTAAAATGATGAATAGTGGAAAAGATGAGAATATCAATTAAAGTAAAGAAGAATTTAAGAATTTCTTCATTGTAATATCAAAAGATAAACATTAATATCATTCAAAGTCTAAAACAGGGTATACAAAGAGAAATCCTGCAACATGTGTTACTTTTAAAAGATTTAGATTAGAAAACAATATGACAACTGAGCAAGAAAAACATTCAACATAGAAAAGAGAACATCACCAATGAATAACACGAGATAATCCTGTGAAAATGTCTCTTTGTATTAATGGAAGATCTCTTGAAAAAGATTACAGTCTTGTAGCTTGCAGGGCATAAAGATCAACCCTCATTACTTCAAAGTTTGAAGTATTTATAATCAAAATTACATACGACCTTGTCATTAAAGATCAGGACATGGAAAATCTAAATTTAGCTAACTAACTTAACAAGATACAAAAATTTAGGAAACTGCTTGATGACGTGTTGAAACTTCATGCTGATTTCTGGGGTGAACCGTTGGTGAGGCCTCTGCACGACCT
>JZKD02S1783393.1:0-103099 GCA_000966675.3 Picea glauca
GCATAGGAGGCCCTAGTCCCGATGTGGACAAGAGGGTTAAAACAATGACCACAAGACAAAGGAATGTAAATACGACTCTCAAAGGTTTGACGAAGATTCTACAATGTTATGCACATGTTATCCTCATAGTGCACATGCATGCACATGTTATCCACATCCTCATAGTGCACATGCATGCAAATGTTATCCTCATCCTCAAGCTCAATTACAACTTGAGAAATTGATATTTTAGCGTTACGCTTAATATTTGGCAATGTAGGTTATTGTATAATTATTATAATTACCAATTGCAATTATTATGATTAACAATTATAATTAATCTTAAGAATGTCCATTGACACCTAAATGATTGATAATGATTAATTTGAGTTACAATTCACATGATATGTTTTGTTATGGTAGTTTACTAAACTATGATTATGAGTATATTTGTTCCATGAAAAGGTTAGAAGTTTCTTTACAAGTCATTCCTTTGCAAAGTATACAATTGCATTTTTCTATATAGAATTTTCCATAGAATTAGTATTTAATATATAGGATGTTCTCTATATTGTTTTTATTTCGTATTAAAACAACATACACTTTGCTTCATAGAGTAGTAAATACATAATGTCCTAATTTATATGACATTGTGATACAAGATAGAGTGTACTATACATACATCTAATTTATATGACATTGTGATACAAGATAGAGTGTCCTATACATACATGTCAATCCTTTGTTTGAGAACATGATTGATAAATAGATAGATATATCAATCTAAGTTATATAAAATTGTGATACGAGATAAAGTGTCCTACATAGGCATGTAAACTCTTTATTTGAGAACATGGAAGAGGTTAGGGTTAGAGACCATAGGAATGTATTTAGAAAAAATGGATAGATAGATAGATAAATAGAGAAAATTAGATTGCAGACGTAGAGTAAAGTGAAACCCTAAGAGAGGATAGGGTTAGAGACTACATGAATGTATTAAAAAAAAATGCAAGACAAATATCTCGTTGATTATTCTCATGACCCTCTTGATGATCTAAGAGCATATGCATTTTTTTCCTCACAAAAGCATTTCATTGATCTCAAAAGAAAGATGGATTTAGATCTTTCTTCAAACCAAATCCCTTTTAAACCAAGGCTACAAAACCCTGGTCCATTGTGTGATTTGGGAGTCGAAGGCTCACAATATGAATGTTTGAGGTAATCTCAAGGCACCATCCTCTTGGGATATCATTGGATGGGGTCAAATATAGGCATCCCACCTTCCTTCCTCCAAAGAGGGGAGATTCATAGGATTATGAAGGTTTTGGAAGATTCTAACTCCAAAGGAAAGGAAGTGTTGAAAATCCCATTCATCAATAGGGATAGGGCGCAAGTGCTTTCGACTCGCATAGATGATTTTAGGGAAAAATTTCACAAATGGGCTAATTTTCCATGGTTTTTCCCAAAAAACGATTCGCCAATTTCCATTGTTTCTAAAAATGATTTGCCCAAATTCCATAGAACAATTTTTTTTCCCTTACAAATCGCCAAAAATTTATAGAAACTATATAAAATCTTTAGAAATTTGAATATTTTTACAAAACTATCGCCAAACATTTTACATTTTGCATATTAAGGACTAGTAATATTAGCCCATGTTTCTACATTTTAATATCAATTTCCATCCTTAAAATCATCCCTGCTTTCGAGCCAAGGCATACATCCCAATATCCGCTAGAGTTACTCTCAAATTTTAGGGAGGAAGAATGAATATGGAGGTCAACAAATGCATGGAACCATTAACACCCTTCCAAATCCCTTCAATTCGACAATTTTGTTATCATAAGTCTTGAATTATGGTAAAATTTATCATTCTCTTAGATCGTCTTCTAGTTTTCTTGACTCCTCCACCTCAAACTTCATTGAACCATCTGTTAGTACATAAAGTTGTCATGCGTCATGTATAGTTATTGTTAAAGCCTATGTCTACACCTCGGTCGAGTCTCTCTCTTTTTTGCATACCTTCCTATAAGTTTTTCCTCTTCTGTTTGATAAAGTCAGGTCGGTCAAGTATGTTGTATGCGCAGGGAAAAGCCATGAGAAAAATACAGCTTTTAGAGCAGTCAATTTCGAGCTTGAAATACAAGCAAACAAGCAGGTTCGATTTTCAACGGTGGAGATCCCATGTGCAGTTCAGATTAGCGGCTCTCAGACAGTTGGAATTTAAAAATCGTTCAAGGATTAACGACTAGACAGAAGCCTCGGAGTCATGAAGTCCCGAAATAGAGAGAGGCTGCCACGTCAACCAGAAGGAAGTTACTTAGAGATATTTCCATCCAAACGTCCCAAAGTCCCAAAGTCCCAAAGTCCCAAAGTCCCAAAGTAAATCTAAGCCATTGAAGGCCGAGGACATGCGTCAACAAATCTCACACTTCATAAATTTGACACTTCAGAGGATTGCGCGAGCAAGCAAAATAAATCTCCCGAAGCCCAAACTCCCGAAGTGAATCTCGGTCATCCAAAACAAGAGGAAACATGGAGGCAGATCTCTCACTTCGGAGATACGACACTTTGGAGGATTGTAGGAGTTGTGCACTGAAAAGGCCTGAAGGCCAAAATCCTGAAGTAAATCTGAGCCATTGAAGGCTGAGGACACGCGTCGACAGATCTCACACTTTGGAAATTCGGCACTTCGGAGGATTGCACGAAGCAAGCAGAAGAAAACTCCCAAAGCCCGAACTCCCGAAATGAATCTCAGTTGTCCAAAACAAGAGGCCACATGCAAACAGATCCAACACTTTGGAGGATCGCGTGAGCAAGCAGAAGAAAACTCCTGAAGCCTGAACTCTCGAAGTAAATATTGGCTGTCCAAAACAATAAGGAACGTGGAGGCAGATCTCTCACTTCAGAGATACGACACTCAGGAGGATTGTAAGAACTATGCATTGAAAAGGCCCAAAGCCCGAACTCCTGAAGTAGTTGTGGAATGTTGATCTCAAATCAACAAGAACTGTTGATCTTTGCAGCAGGTAAAAAAGAAATATAACCTGAAGTCCTGAAGTAATTTTGGACCGTTGATCTCAAATCAACGAGGACAATAGATCTTCTGGTTTCATGTGCTGATGTAGGGCCCATTTGAGAGTAGTGTGCGACAACAAAAGCAAGGCGTTCCTAGATCACAGATTTGCATCAGATCAACGACCACACTTCATTACGGGGAAGGAACATGCTTGAACGATAAAATTCTAAAGCAGTCCCGCAATCGAAACCATGATATATCTAAGGAGGTATGTGACAGTTGGTGGTGGATTGCGGGGGCCAAAGCGGTGTGGACCCAAACCGCCCTTGGCAGCTTCCACAATCACGTGCTTATATGGGGTCCAATTTGAGATTAATGCGTGGCAACATAAACTGGGTGTTAAGCCAAATCATCAAAGGAGCATCATAAGGAGAAGCAACGCATTAACAGACCGTGACCAGTCCATCACTAGAGGAAAGAGAACAATCAACTACCCCCTTAAATGGAAGCATGGAGGGTCTGGCTGAGGATACATGAGACTGTTAGCCCGAAGTTCCGCAGAGGGCAATTTTTACACATCCTGATCCCAAGAAGAAATCAATTAATGAAAGAAGGACTGGTGGTTGAACTATCGGCTACCCCCCTTAAATGGAAGCATGGAGGGTCTGACCAAGGGGACAAAAAGTTGTCAGCCCAAAGTACCATAGAGGGAAGTTTTTCCTGCATGCCCATATTGACTAGAGTTTCCTTCTGACAGAAGGAACATGACAGACAAGAGAAGACACACAACACTAGAAAGGAGGTGCACAAGCAGCAAGATCGGTTGACTGTTTTGAATATAAAAACATCATATGAATGATATGAAAAAAGACGGGGGGTTTCAGGCCCAAGACCGAAGGAAGTTTTGATAAATGTTTATGACTGTATATTCCAGTTTGTAAGTCGGAGGGGCATGTAGTTGTAAATGGTATTGTTATTGAAGATTCATATGAGTTGTTTCATCAGATTTGTCTTCTATGTTCTTTGTTCTATTCTTCGTCTTGTTTGAATGTAATTGTTGATTTTAAAGATTAAAATCTGCCTTTGATTGATAGATTCCTGATGCGGTAGAGGATTTGTTGTAAGCTTGCCTATCTTGCATTGTTTACTATTCAGAGACATCTAAGTTCCGTTCTTTGTCTCGTTTGAATGTATTGCTGATTTAAGGATTAAAATATGTCTTTGATTGATAGATTCCTGATGCAGCAGAGGATCTGCCGTAAGCTTGCCTATCTATCATTATTTACTATTCAGACACATCTAAGTTCTCTTTGCAGAGAGGATCTATGCTTAGGGAATATTCGTCTTTATGTTATTCTCTTATTCTTCTCTTCATCATTATACAAATCTTTTGTTTGATAGGGAGATTAAATGCCTTCATTGAGCAAACTGTTTATGACTCCATAGCCCAATGGTCCATCACCGCTCTGCAGTGATTTCTGGTGTCTTTTCCTTTCTTTAAAGTCTTGTTGATCCACCTACTCAAACCTTTTTAATCCATTTTACATTTTGATGGGTACTGGGCTTATCCTCTTGCGGTCTGAGGGCGACTCTCAGTGCTAACACCATCTATAAAAATTACAAGTATCGAGAGAGAGAAAGGTTTATAGTCTTAAGAGGCTTCAGCTCCCTCCAAATATATCTTTGGTGACAAGTGAATAAGGCACAACTAGGATAAGATTTCAAGAGACAGTTCATAAATAAGGGAGAAGTGTGAAAAAACGAGAGCTCAATCCAATAAATGTGTTAAAGTTTGTTTAGAGCAAACAAAATGGTTCTTTGTGAGGATATCTTAATTATTCATATCATTTCAATCAAGAATCAACTATTGGAAAATTGGTTATCATTTATGTCAACATTAGAAGAATCCCTAAAGCAAATCTTAGAAGCCCCTAAAAGTGATGATGATGTGTCCACTTGAAGAAGCCTTGACATAAGTGTATATTACTCCAAAGTGGTCCCCTTATGGCGTAGCTTTTAAGAATGGCCCTCACGGGATGAGATAACATGTGGTTGTTTCCACATGCCCACTTTGAGTTGTACACAAATGGATCCATGAAGGAGACTTGAAGAAGCCCCTAAAACCAAGAGAAGAAGCCCCTAAAGTAAATTAAAGACGCCCCTAAGGTTGGCCATCCTTAAGGAAGAGGTGTAACCCAAAATTTGTGACCCTTGGTCACACCCCCTCATGTGGAGAAGACTCATATAAATAAGAGGAGCCTCATTTGGCATTTGGATCACACCAATTCAACCTAGCCAAGGAAGAGGAGCGAATTTCCAAGGGTATATGAAGTGAAGAAGGGTGAACTTCCAAGGGAAGATGAAGTCTTGTGATGATTTATTCTAGGGTTTTCTTTGAAAGTCATCTTGGCATTTTCGATATAACTTTTTCTCTAGAACAATTCAGATATCGAAACTTGGACATGTTTCAGAAGAGATAGCAAAGAATCTTGGGTACAAATTTCAAGTCTTGACTCATTACAAGAGTGAAACTTGGAGGAATTTCAGAGACGATATCAAAGAAGATTGGGGATGAGTTTCATATCCTGATTCATTACAGGTACAAAGTTATACTTGTTGGAAGTAAGGGTTTGTGACTAATCTAGAAACTAGTCCTAAACAAGTGTTCGAGATAAAACAATTATATATTAAGCTTGGTAGGTCCAAATTGAATTCCACTTGTTGTATTAGAAGTAGAACAAATCCAAATATCCGAGGTCCAAGTTTCAGAATCATAAACGAAAAATTGAGCTCATGGAAAATCTTACAAGTTTGCATATTTGAGGGACAATTTTGAGCAATTTTGTATGCAGATTTAAGAAGTGATTTTGGGATTGTATTTGAAGGTTGATTTGATCCTGTATCATCATTTGAAATATTCTAAGTGGATTGGTGTCTCCTTCCAATAGGTGCTGGAAAAATCAGGGAGTGGGTACTTCCTTCAAGTTGGTGCTTGTAAAATCTTGAAACTACTTAAGAAAAGTTTTCGTGGTTTTCTCCCAGTTGGGTTTCCATGTAAAAATCTATGTGCAATGTGTATGAGTTTATGTGGTGATGAATGACATGATTAATGGTTAATGTTTATGTAGTGCTTGAAGGTTAAAATTGTTGAAATAACTCTATACTAATTCACCCCCTAGTATTCTTGAATATTCTAACAATTGGTATCATAGTGGGTTCCTTTAGGAACAATCTAACCAATGGAAGATAGCTCGTGGATAAGAAAGGAAAATTTACCAAAAATGGAACACCATTGTTTGATGGGGAAAATTATTATTTTTGGAGTATAAGACTGAGAGCATTTTTGCAAGCATAGGGATTTAATGTTTGAAAAGTTGTAGTAAATGGATGCACTGAACCAACTTCTCCCCCAATAGATAATGTTGGGGAAAATCTCAATGAATACAATTCAAAGGCTATAAATTCCATTCTAAGTGGTCTAACAGGTTCAAAATTTGTTAAGGTTATGCATTGTGATTCTGCAAAGGAAATATGAGACAAGCTCACAAATGTGTATGAAGGAGATGCTAAAGTCAAAGGGGCCAAGCTTCAAACTTACATGGGACAATTTAAACATCTGAGAATGAAGGAATATGAAGATATTGCAACTTATTTTCTTCGTCTGGTGAAATTGTGAATACTATAAGAGGACTGGGAGAAAATATTGAAAATTCAGTTATAGTGCAAAAGATATTGAGACCTCTCCCAACGAGATTTGACCCTAAAATCTCACCTATGGAAGAAATACAAGGTCTGGCTAGGTTGAGCATGGATGAATTACATGGAATACTTACAACATATGAAATGAAAACAAAACATGAAAATCCATCCAGAAGGGAAGCAACTTGCAAAGCCTCCAAGAAGACAAGAAAGAATAAGCCAATGTCAAAACCCTGCTCCATCAACAATGATGATTCAAACAATGAAGGAGAAGCCAACTTTGTGAGAAAGTTGAAAAGAGAAACCATAAAGTACAAAGGTAAGCTTCTTTTCAAATGCTTTAATTGTGGTAAAGTTGGCCATTTTGCTTCCAAATGTCCTTGTGCAAGGGGTTCAGATAGTGATGAATAAGAAGTTCCTAGAAAGAAAAGAAATATCAGAAATACAAAAGATTTTTGAAAAAGAAAATCCTCTATTCAAAAGATGATAGTTCCTCATTCGATGAAGATGATGATAGTGACAATGAATCAAGAAGAGTACTCTTCGTGGTGTTAGAGACTCAAGAGGAAACTACTAAAAATAATGAAGGAGACTATGGAGAAGAAGGAAAAGTGAATCTTGAGGCGGAATTGATCAGTGCCTTAAGTGATCTAAGAATAACAAGGAAGAAAAAACAAGTCTCTCAAAGAAGAGTTAAGTAAACTGAAGGAAGGCTTTCACAACCCTAGCAAAATTTTTGAAGAAGCCAAGCAGTTTGTCATAGATCTAGGGATTTAGTTGGAAGAAGCCAATGTGATTGAAGAAACACTCAAGAGACAATTGGAAAAAAAGAAGAAAATAACAGAGAATCTGGAAGTTGAAATTGTCTCACTAAGAAAGGACATCCAACTAAATTTTGGCAATAACACGAAAATACTCGATGAAATCATCTACAATAAAAAACCATTATATGATAATTCTAGACTTGGATACAAAGAAAATAATACTAATGAGGATTCAAGCTCTATGATGATAGGAAATGAAGCATAGCAAAGAAGTTATGCATATATTATCAAGGGTTCCATCAAGAAAGAAGAATGCAAGACTCTAAAAGAGGACATACATAAACTAGAAATAAAGAAGAATCAAGAAGAAGATCGTGCATTTAAAGGAACATGTAATCAAAAACCAACAATGAAGAAGACTTAAGAAGAAGATCATGATTTCAGAAGAACAACACCATCTAGAAGACCACCCACACCCATGTACCAAAATATTTTTCTTAGCTTGAGTTATTCTTGCAATAATTTTGGGCATAAAACCACAAATTGTAGAGCCCGTGCAAAAGGTAGAAACACCTGGAACAAACGTAGCTATGAAAATCCCAATAATCATCATGAAGGAAATTATCCCAGAAAGCCTCATGATGCGTTTGACACAAATCATAATAGTTTTGGTGCTCTGGGTTATGAAATTGAATGCTACAAATGTAACAATTTTGGACACATAACCATAATTTGCACAAGTTATTTGATAGTTTCTTCAAGGTAAACTAGGCATGTTCCTTTCAATCATATAGGGGAACAACATAGAACTTGGAAAAGGAAGCAAGAAGATTTGAAGGTTGAGGAATGTGGGTTTGTCTTACAAGCCCAAAATAGAAGAAGCCACTAGTATATTGACAGTGGATTCTCAAAGCATATGATTGGAGACAAAAATATATTTGTAACATTAGAGAAAGAAAAAGAAGGGTCTGTCGCGTTTGGCAATGATAAATCAACCAACATTATAGGAAAAGTCACAATGAGTCTTGGAAACAAAGATGTCGTGGAATAAAATGTCCTAGTTGTTGAAAATATGAAGCATAATTTGCTACGTGTGAATCAAATGTGTGATCAGGGACACACACTTATATTCAATTCAAAAGAATGTGAAATAAGGAAATAATGATCAAGCAAACTAGTGGTAACAACAACAAGGACTCCAAAAAACATATACATATTGAATGAGATCGAAGAAGAAAGATGTTGTTTGGAAAAACAAGATGAAAGTTGGCTTTGGCACATGAGAATGGGCCACACACACTTTGATAATCTTTTCAAGATCAACAAGAAGCAAGTTGTAAGAGAAATTCCAGAAATTACAAAGCCAACGAATACTATGTGCAAGCACTGTCAGCACGAAGAACAAACAAAAGTTGATTTCAAGACAAAGGAATACTCTATGACAAAACCATTAGAGATTGTACACATTGATTTATGTGGGCCCACGAGAATAAAAGAACAGGATGGTGAACAACACTTCATGCTACTCATCGATGACTACACTAAAATGACCTGGGTTTGCTTCCTTAGGAAAAATTCAAAAGCTTTCAAATGTTTCAGGGTATTCAAGGAACTGGTTGAAAATGAAACCGATTTGAAAATCATATCCTTAAGATCAGATAATGGAGGTGAGCTTACTTCAAATGAATTCATGGATTTCTGTGAAGAACAGGGAATGAAACGTCAATTCTCAACAACTACAACACCTTAGCAAAACGGAGCCGCCGAATGGAAAAACAAAGTTGTATAAGAAATGGCCAAAACCATCTTGAATGACTCCAAGCTAAGTGATATATTTTGGGGACAAGTAGTGCATACATGCGTTCACATATTGAACATAGGATTGGTTAGTAGTAATAGTCGTAAGACTCCATATGAGTTATGTAAAGGAAGATCAACCAATGCCAAGCACTTTAGAGTGTTTGGAAGCAAGTGTTACATAAAAAGGGAAGACAAGAATATTGGAAATTTTGACTCCCGAGTGGAAGAAGGTATATTTGTTGGGTACTCATGCAAAAGAAAAGCATACAAGTGCTACAATCTAAGACTCAACAAGATAGTGGAAAGCATCGATGTAAAAGTTGATGAAACAGACTTGTTGAAGACCAGGAAGGAAAACAAAAATTCAAACATCTTTGAAGAACAGGAAAATGAAGAACTAAAGCAAGAAGAAGAAGAAGAAGAAAAATACAGAGAGAAACATCCAAAAGTAGAACAAGAAGAAAACAATCAACAATATTTTTAAGCACCTTATAGGACACCTAACCGTTGCGTTCAGAAGAATCATCCACCAGAACAAATAATTGGAGATAGAAGTGCCAGAGTAGAAACCATAAGAAGAAGGCAAGCACAGACACCTTAACAAGGAAATTTTTCATTACTGTCCACAGTTGAACCAAGTAACTTTGATGAAGCCAGAAATGATGAACATTGGATCAAGGCTATGGAAGAAGAGCTAAATCAAATAGAGAAGAATGAGACATGGGAACTAGTTCCAAGACCAAAGGACAAAAAAGTGGTTAGGACAAAATGGGTCTTTAGAAACAAGCTAAACGAAGATGGACAGGTAACCAGAAACAAAGCAATATTAGTGTGCAAAGGATATTCTCAAGTTGAAGGAATAGATTTTGAAGAAAACTTTGCTCCCATGGCTAGAATGGAAGCAATCAAAATGTTCTTGGCTTATGCATTCTCCAAAAGGATCAAAGTATATTAGATGGATGTAAAATTCACTTTTCTAAATGGAGAATTAGAAGAAGAAGTCTACATAGAACAACCAGAAGGGTTTTCACTATCAGAAAAGGAAGACTATGTTTGTAGATTGAAGAAAGCTCTATCTGGACTTAAGCAAGCTCCGAGAGCTTGTTATGAACATAAATATACATATAAATAGATATTCATAACACAATAATTAATAAATAATAATTATTATTAATGAAAGGACATGTCTCAAATGACATGACTATTGGTTAAGGGCACCCCTGTGTGGGTATATAAACAAGCCCTCATTCTCAATTGTATCTCATCTTATCTATTCATATTTTATACATTTATACATTATTCCTACATGGATTATTGTGTTATAGTCCAAGTATTTTGGATAATTCTTGTGTGAGCGAACTTTGTTCGTCTCATTTGGTATCAGAGCAAACTGTGTTACATTATTCCTACATGGATTACTGTGTTATATTACTGTGTCTATTAATATTAATTTGGCGAATCAATTATTTATTTCGGAGCATAACATAAGTGAAAACACAAATATTTTTTGCAAGAGACAATATGAAATTAAAGACTTGCAAGTAACAAATGATGATTATGAATATATATCTCAATTCAATGTTGCAACTATGTATAGAGAAGAAATTGACATCCTTATCGGGCTACCCTAGTTTAGAAGTCTAGGTACTTTCATTTTAAACATAGAAAAAAAGTTTGTGACTTTTCCCTATAAAAAGAAGATGATGACTGTTCAAGACATTACTATGAGGTCAAAATCGATAACAACTTCATCAAAAGACTTTAAAGATATCTCGAAGGTGATCCTTCCAGATAATCAGAACTCGATATCAAAAATGCAAAAAGAATATGATGAAGTTATTGCTGATAAAAACCAAGAAATATCTTGCTTAAAAAATCATAGTGAAAAACTTCTTACTCAAATTAAGAAGTCAAGGGATACAAAACACCGTGGCCAGGAGTTGGAGCAAGAGAATCAAGATCTCAGAAAGAAATTATCAAGAAAGGATGAAGAAGCTTCTCGTTTGAAGAACCTTAATCAAAATTTACTTGAACAAATTAAAAAGATGAAAGATGAAAAGCCTGAGAATCAAAATATTATAAATAAAGTCGGCAAATCAGAAGATGAAGAAGAACTTTCACACCTAAGGGTTCATAATCAAAATTTACTAACACAAATTAAAAAGTTGAAGCATGATAAAAAGACTTTACAAGAAAAACTAGATCGCAAAACATCATTAGTCGATAAGGAAACAATGATAGACCAAATCAACCTTACAACTCAAAAGGATGCAAATCCAGTGGATGTAAAGAAGTTTTCAAATGTCGAGGTACAAACAAGCCATAGATATGAAGAAGCCTCAAATCCAAAAGTTAATCAAGAAAAAGATGCAAGTATAAGAAATAAAGATCAAGTTGCAATGATTCCTTATCGACATCCTAATCACAAAAACCGATACTTCAGCCAATCAATGCATCAATAGAAACAAATAATCAGTATGTCGGAGAATATTAATTCCACTACAAGTGTGGGTCAAAATAAAAGCTATCATGGGAGTAGAAATGTATCAAGTTCTTTCCAATAACCCTATAAAAACCCAAATCCACAGAAGATCGAATTAGGATGGGCAGACTCCTTTACAATTCGACAGTTCTGCTCAGTGCTTAGAAGATCCTATCATCTCAGGTCCTCAACGATTACTAACTCTATAATGAAGAAGCATGAGACAATTATTACAAGCTAAAGCAAGAGATAAGTCTTCCATAAAGTATGCTTTGAGGACAAAACATTTTTAAGGGGAAGGCAATGTTATGAACATAAATATACACATAAATAGATATTCATAACACAATAATTAATTAATTAATAAATAATTATTATTATTAATGAAAGGACGTGTCTCAAATGACATGACTATTGGTTAAGGGAA
This sequence comes from Picea glauca, assembly GCA_000966675.3. Lineage (NCBI taxonomy): Eukaryota > Viridiplantae > Streptophyta > Pinopsida > Pinales > Pinaceae > Picea > Picea glauca. Next base: position 12,171 of record JZKD02S1783393.1, read on the forward strand.
CCCTTGCGTGGGTATATAAACGGGCCCTCATTTTCAATTGTATCTCATCTTATCTATTCATATTTTATACATTTATGCATTATTCCTACATGGATTACTGTGTTATATTCCAAGTATTTTGGATAATTCTTGTGTAAGTGAACTTTGTTCATCTCAGAGCTTGGTACTCAAGATTGGATAGGTACTTACAACAACAAGGGTTTAGAAGGGGAAATGCAGATAGTAACCTCTACATAAAAGTGGATCAAAGCAGTATGATTATTATTGAACTGCATGTTGATGGCATCATCTTTGGAAGTGATCATGATAGATTGAGTCCGAATTTTTCCAAGGATATGCATAATGAATTTGAAATGTCCCTACTTGGAGAGTTGGATTTCTTCTTGGGACTCTAAATATCTCAGCTAGATGAAGGCATTTTCATTTCCCAAACCAAGTGCATCCAAGAAATGTTAAAGAAGTTCAAAATGGAAGGTTGTAAACCTGTGAGTACTCCTATGGCTACTGGTTGCAATTAGAGAAAATATGATGAATCTAAAGAAGCGAATCAAAGATTCTAAAGATCAATGATTGGTAGTCTACTCTATGCAAAAACTTCAAGACCAAATGTAATTCAAGTAGTTGGACAAGTCACAACATTTCAAGTGGCACCAAAGGAAACCCGTGTTCTAGTAGTAAAAAGGATCTTCAAATATCTTAAAGGGACAACAAATTTTGGGCTATGGTATCCGAAAGGAAATGATTTAACTATGGCCACCTACACAGATGTAGATTTGGCAGGAAGTATCGATGACAAAGGAAGTACAAGTGGAGCAACTTTCTACTCAGGTGACTGCTCAGTGTCACGGTTGAGCAAGAAGCAATCTTTAGTATCATTATCCACAACACAAGTATAATATATCGTAGCAACACCATGTTGTACTTAGATTCTCTGGATGAAGCAAACCTTGCAATACATACAAGTGAGATATGATGAGCCTATTCCAATACCTTATGATGTTATAAGCATCTCCAAGAATCTAGTGATGCATTCCAAGAACAAACATATTCCTATTAAGTTCCACTTTCTGCGGGAACAAGTCACATAAAAGAATATCAAGTTGGAGTACATTGGGACAAAAGAACAAATCGTAGACATCTTCACAAAGCCTCTTCCCAGGGAGACCTTTGAGTATCTTCGATAAAAATTGGGAGTAATTTTTGCTCCAAATTGATTTCCATAATCTTCTACAAGAACAAAAAAGGGAATATTGTCAAGGGGAGTTACCCTTTGCCATTGATGTCAAAGAGGGAGAGAAAAACATTAAAACTAGAAGCATGAAGACAAGGGGAGTCAACCTGAGGATAAGAGGACAATACAATCATTGGGATCAAACCACGAAGACAGGGGGAGCATGGTTGTTTTACTAAGTTGTCGTCAATGCCCAAAGGGGAGATTGTTGGAAAATTGGTTGTCATTTATGTCAAACTTAGAAGAATCCCTAAAGCAAAGCCCATAATCCCCTAAAATTGATGATGATGTGTCCACTTGAAGAAGCCTTGAAGAGCCTCGAAGGAGCCTTGACATAAGTGTATATAACTCCAAAGTGGTCCCCTTATGGTGTAGCTTTTAAGCATGGCCCTCATGGGATAGATAACATATGGTTGTTTCCACATGCCCACTTTGAGTTGTACACAAATGGAGCCTTGAAGAAGCCCCGAAAAAGAAGAAAAGAAGCCTCTAAAACCAAGTGAAGAAGCCCCTGAAGCCAAGTGAAGAAGCCCCTAAAGCCAAGAGAAGAAGCCCCTAAAGCCAAGAGAAGAAGCCCCTAAAGTAAAGTAAATAATCCCCTAACGTTGGCCATCCTCATGGAAGAGGTGTGACCCAAAAATTGTGACCCTTAGTTGCACCCACTCATGTGGAGAAGACTCATATGAATAAGAGGAGTCTCATTTGGCATTTGGATCACATCAATTCGACCTAGCCAAGAAAGAAAAGCGAATTTCAGCCTGCAGGAGCGAATTTCCAAGGGAAGATGAAGTGAAGAAAGGAAAAATTACAAGGGAATATGAAGTCTTGTGATGATTTGTTCTAGGGTTTTCTTTGAAGGTCATCTTGGAATTTTCAATATAACTTTTTCATTATAATGATTCAGATAGCGAAACTTGGATGTGTTTAAGAAGAGATATCAAAGAATCTTGGGTACGAATTTCAGGTCTTGACTCATTATATGAGAAAAAATTGGAGGAATTTCAGAGAAGATATCAAAGAATATTGGGTACAAGTTTCAGATCCTGATTCATTACAAGTACAAAGTTATACTTGTTGGAAGTTACGGTTTGTGACTAATCCAAAAACTAGTCCCAAATAGGTGTTTGAGATAAAACGGTTATATATGAAGCTTGGTAGGTCCAAATTTAATTCCACTTATTGCATTAGAAGGATAACATATCCTATTATACGAGGTCCAAGTTTTAGAATCAAAAACAAAAAAATGAGCTTGTGACGAATCTTACAAGTTTGTAGATTTGAGGTGCAGTTTTGAGCAGTTTTGTATGCATATTTAAGAAGTGATTTTGGGATTGTATTTGAAGGTTGATTTGATCCTGTATCATCATTTAAAATATTTCGAGGGGATTTGTGTCTCCTTCCAGTAGTTGTTGAAAACTCAGGGAGTGGGTGCTTCCTTCAAGTTGGTGCTTGTAACATATTGAAACTACTTAAGAAAAGTTTTCGTGGTTTTCTCCCAATTGAGTTTCCACGTAAAAATATGTGTGCAATGTGTATGATTTTATGTGATGATGAATGACATGATTAATGGTTAATGTTTATGTAGTGATTCAAGGTTGAAATTGTTGAAATAACTCTATTCTAATTCACCCCCCCCTCTCAGTATTCTTGAATATTCTAACATCAACTCTAGTAGGTAGTTTATGGTCGATAAATTGTTGATTGGACTCTTTGATCCTGGATTATAGAGGTTTGGTTCCCTTTGTTGGGATATACTCTAGAACATTAGCGTTTATCCTAAGGCTAACTTTCTTTTATATTCCAAAAAGTAGAGGACACTACAAGGATACGCCAAGGAAAATAGCCATGGGAAAACTACATCTTCACTCTTAAACCTTTTTCTTTGTGATTTGATTCCATAAAAGCATGATCATCCACCTAAACTATTTGGGTAAAGCTCCCTACTCTCATGTTAGACTTATTGAATTTCCCAACCCTCAAATCCATAGGGAATTCTATAAGCAGATTTAGTTGCTTCAATGAGAGACTTGATCAAAAGCATCAAAGCAAGGTGGCTTGAATTTGCATTGAGGCTTATTTAGTGGAAGATCTTCTAGACACTTTGGTTATAGAAAATGGAAAGTGGAAGTACACCCAAAACTTAGATTAGGTTAACATCCCTTCATGTGTTCTTTTTGCGATTTTTATAGACATCTAAAACCTAATTGCCTCAATGGAAGGAATGTAGCTCAAGGATGTCCTATTTTGGGTGGTAATGGCTCCACACCAAAACATGGAACTATTTCTAACTCATGCGAAGACACCCAATAATATTCTAAATTGGTTTGTGTGGCATACTTGGATACCTTCCTTGGTCATTCAGGCACTATATAAGTAATTAAAACTTATATTATGCAACGGTTAAGCCAAATTTGAACTCTAACAATAATATAAACAAAATTCATATGCAAATGTAAAATAAGAGTGGAAATAACCATGCAGATTTCAAATTCATTCATTAACATATTGCAAATACAAAGCATTCCATAGATGGACAAGCATGAACACTTCTCTATAAATGAAGGTAAGACCACTAAATTGGTTGTTGAAGATAAATCCACTACCTAACCATAGGAATCAACTATGCATTATAGTCCTAAGCCAAACCATGAAACCACCAAGGTGAAGGAAGCTCCTATATGGCTCTAATCTCACTCAACCTAACCCATTACTCTACTCACTTTCGAGTACTCTAAGCCCTCATATAGCCATTAGTCCACCATGACACTCTCTTCTCTTTCACATCACAAGGAAGATCTTCCCTTTCTTCACTCCACAATCCATTAGGGATTTTCTTCCTTTCTAGTGCAAGTAGAAAGAGTCTAAGGCTACTAGATTCATTCTAGGAAGGACCTAGAGGGGAACACTCTTGACCAAAGTAACATAGTTTCAAGTTTGCGGTGTTTGCTTATGTGGTTATGGACATTCCAACCATGTTTTTAACCTCAAAACCATCCCATTTCCTCTTTTAATTCTAAATAGTAAATCCCCATTTTCCATATGCTTTTACTAGTCATAATTCAGTGGTGTTCTCTCAGCATTTGCATGCATAACATCCATGGTTTTACACAAGTTCCTTTCATAATACAAGCCAAGAGAGAAAGAACATTCAAAAGGGGAGAATGGGGATGCTCATGGGAGATGAATACTACCCCTTTAAATAGAGGAGCGTGTTAACACATAGGATGTACATGAGTAAAGGTTTTTCAAAATTTTCAAATTTTATTAGTCTAGTCTTAGAAGGATACCTTTAGTCTTTGCCAGTTATGTAATCAATCTTTCTTGTACGAGTCATTTGTTTAAGCTTGTAGGTTTGAGTCATAAGGTCATGTTATTAAAGGTTTTGAGTCATGTTTCATGTCAAATAAATCATGCTTTGATTTTCTCTTAAGTCTAGAAAGTTGATCAAAGTCCATTTATGAAAGTCTTGGTGTCATGATGATGGTTGTCATCATTAGCAAAAAAGGGAAAGCATTGGTCATATCTATTTAGTTTAAAAGTGATCATCATCAAGTGTTATGTCCCAAAAAGGTGAACAGATGATTTTGAAGTCACATCTGACCGTTTGGGAGTCGTGTCATGATCCAATATCTTTTCATCGTGACTTATAAAGAATTGCATTAAATGAGCATAAATTAAAGTGCACCATCAAAGAAGGAAAAGCTAAAAAATGAAGAGACATAACATCAGATCTAAACACAAAAACTTGATAACAGAGTTCATCCCTGGTGGACTACGTCTCTGGGTCCTAGTCTCAAATGGGTAGGCTCTTTCATTAACTCAACAAAAGAATTTGGCAAAATACATAAGTATACCTCATTATGAAATCAAGCTACAGAAAGAATGCTCAGATCAGAAACCAAATAGCACCACTGAATTTGTGGCGTCGAATTACCAAAAAAGATTGTCTCCACACCTCGATCCGACTTTGGCACTCCTAGGCCGAAGAAGAAATTTGTCTCAGTTTTCGTGCCCTATGCAACCTGCATTAATGATTGTACTTGCATAGAAATGCATGCCCAAAATGATGTACGATATGCGCACCTCCTCCTGGTGGCTGGGCAGATGCAACATTTAATAATTGTTGAAGGCGTTGGTTACAATGTAGTGGCCCGCGTCCTATTGGTTAGGGCGGATTTGTAAAGGCGCTAGTGTGGGAGGAGGTTCCGAGGCCAAACCCCGCAGCCTCCCCTTTTGGGATTTGTATTTGTTACATTGTATATATATATAACATGAATGTTCCGCTAGTTTAGCAGTGGCTCTAGAACCATATTCAATGATTTAAAATGGTGGCTAGGTTTGGCATGGTCTGCTAGATTTGGCGGACCTGCCAAACCCTTTTTTTCCAAAATGTTTCTCACAGGATGTCCTTGGGAATTTCCTGCCTGCCATGTGGCAGCCTCTGATTGAGCCACATGGAGGCCTCTCACTGGTCCACGCTTCCACCTGCCAAGTCAACACGCCACATCAATCATACAGACTGCCACGTGCCACGATCTGATTGGTTCCTTGGATTGGTCCAAAAGCACCAAAACCGGGTGACACGTGGTAACCTCTGGTGCTTCCATGTCATCATTTTGACGTCAAAATGCTATGTGTCACCTTCCTTCTCCTACCATGTGGATTGTACAGATGTTGACGTCAGCAGTACGAATTCTTACTCGTCACCTGCTCACTGGGCTAGGTTGACCAAACTTTGACCGCAAATATCTTTAAATATGCCACTTTGTTTGACGGGTTGTTTGCACCGGTAGAAAGCTTACGTTGCACTCTTCTCAATCCTGCCATTTTCACTGAGTTTTGGGGACTTTGGATTTTTTCCTTTTCTCTGTCTGTTGAAGCCATTCTGAGCGTCCTGAGTTGCCTCTGTGAGTTCTGAGTTTTTCGTAGCCTTCTCTGGATCCTTTTTGGATCACGCCTTCCCACTGAGAGATTTTTGGACCACCAAAAGATTTCATCAATCAACGGGTAAGTGAGGGAAGAGTCCCCTCACTTTTTCCTTCTTTATCCACTTTGCCTTGCTTGGATGTGTCCCTTTTAAGCCTACTCGAAGATAATCAACATCACCCATGCGTGAAGTCCTCATCCTCCTATCCAGGATGATATCTTCATGTAAGTCATCCAAGTACTCATGTGCAAACTCATCAACTGGAGGTATTGAAACTTCCTCATCTTGATCCATGATCATGGGAGGCTAAAAAAGTTTCAAGTTCTCAATGTTCACCACTGAGTAAATCTACATGTAAGGTGGAACATCCAGACGAAAAGCATTAGTACTACTTTTCTCCAAGATAGTGAAGGTTCCATAACAGATGGGCTTGAGTTTCTTGCCTTCACCCTTCAATCTCTCCTTGTTGATGTGAAGCCATACCCGGTATCCAACCTGGAACTGATGATCAACCCTGTGCTTGTCATGTTGAGCTTTATACTGTGCTTGAATTTTCTCCAATTGTTTCTTGATTGCCTTGTGTATTTGATAAATCCTCTGGATGAATTTGCAGGCTTTGCCCTCTATTCGTTCTTCATTCACATCAACATCTCTCCCATACATCAAGTCCAAAGGAACCTTTGGCAGGTACCTAAAACATGTCTCAAAAGGTGAACTCTGTGTGGAAGAATGTAAAGCTTGGTTGTAAGCATGTTGTACATAGGTTATCTGTTCATCCCATAACTTGGGATGCTTGCTACAGTCGCCTCGAAGCAAAAATACCACTATTTGGTTTACCAACTCTGTTTGTCCGTCAGTCTGTGGGTGGAAAGCAATGCTCCTCTTCAATTTGGTGTCCATCATCCCCCATAAGCTAGTCCAAAAGTCCCCAAGGAATCGAGTATCTCTATCTGAGACAATAGATGTACGTAACCCAAAGTGAACCCAAACATAGTGAAATGAGAGATTAGCAGTATTCTCAACAAAGATCTTCTTTTTACATGGCATTAAGATACACGTCTTGCTGAACCTATCCAATACAACAAACAAATAGTCATGACCCCCTTTGGTCATTGGAAAACCCCCTACAAAATCCATGAAGATACTTTCCCATGGATGGGATGGAACAAGAGGTGGTGAGTATAGCCCCTAATTTCTATTAGTGATCTTACAAGTAGAACACATGACACACCCCTTTACATATTTAGTTGCAATTGTTTTCATTTGAGGCCAATAACAAAACCTCTGCAAATGAGCCATAGTTTTTCCTACCCCAAAATGCCCAGACACAAGAGAAGTGTGAGCTTCTCGTATTACATGGACTCGTTCACTCGTAGGAATACATAGCTTTCCAAGATGGTAGAATAGTTTTCCCTGTAGACAATAGTTCTCTACCTGTGCACCAAGGGTTAGCTTCTCATATACTTCTTTAAAATCTTCATTGATGGCATATTGTTCTACATAGCTATCATGAAATAACAAAGCATTCTTCAAAATAATAGAAGCAACAATAACAGGTGTAGAAAGCATATCATATACCTTGTTACTTGTACCCTTTTTGTACTTGATTACCAAATGAAATTGTTGTAGAAAACCCATCCATATGTAGTGTCGAGATTGTTGCAATTTGGTTTGTGCTTGGAGATACTGTAAGGGTTGGTGATCCGTATGTATGATTGTTTCCTACCCTAACAAGTAGTGTTTCCATTTCTTTACACTTTGGATTAATGCATACAACTCTTTATCATATGTAGGATAGTTAACAACAACTTGGTTAAAATTTTAATAGTGGTAACAGATAGGCTTACAATATTGCATCAATACTGCACCCATGGTGTATCCGTTGGCATCTGTCTCGATCTCAAAAGGTTGTTGAAGATTCGACAGTGCTAATACTGGTGCGGTACTAATCTTCTCCTTCAAAGTGTCGAAAGCTTTTTGTTGCTTTCCTTCCCACTGAAAAGTGTTCTTCACACTGGTTAAGGCATGCAAAGGAGTTGCTATAAAGGAGAAGCTAGAAATGAACCTCCTCCAATACTGGACTGCACCTAAGAAGCTTCAGACTTCGGTTACACTTTTTGGCTCAGGCTAATTTACAATTACATCGATTTTGGAAGGATCAATTTTTAATTGTCCTCCTCCTACAATATGACATAAGTACACAAGTGCAGTCTTGCCAAATTCACATTTAGACAATTTTACATAAAACTTTTCCCTTTGCAAAGTATCCAATACTTGCTTTACATGCCTCACATGTTCATCCCAATTCCCGCTAAAAATAAAAATGTCATCTAAATATACAATCACAAATTCATCTAGGAAAGGCTTGAATACATCATTCATCGCACACATGAAAGTTGTCGGAGCATTACAAATCCCAAATGGCATAACTAACCACTCAAACAATCCTTGTTTGGTTTAAAAGGAAGTTTTCCATGCATCTTGTTCTGCGACCCTAATTTCATGATATCTACTGCACAAATCCAACTTAGTGAAATAAACAACATTCTTCAATTGATCAATTAAATCATCTATACAAGGAAGAGGGTAACGATTTTTCACCGTGATTTTATTTAAGGCCCGGTAATCGACACACATTCGCCATGTGCCATCCTTATTTGGCACCATCATGATTAGAGAACCACAAGGAGACAAATTGGGCCTGATGACCCCTTGATCCAATAAGCCCTGTACCTGCTTCTTGATCTCTATTATCTCCACAATTGACATCCTGGACATACCCACATTAGGAAGAGGAGAATTCTGCTGAAGATGTATCTCATGTTGGATTTCCCTCCTAGAAGGTAATCCATCTGGTTTCTGAAAAATATCATCATACTTAGAAACAATATCAATTAATTCCTTTTTATGAGATGGATCACACCCTTGGAAAGCATCGGATGTCCCGACATCTTTATCTCTGACGACCATAAGTACATATCTTTTATTAGTGTTTATCAATCTTTTCATTTGCCCTGCACTAACAAGTGTTGTATTTACCCTCATGTTGTGAGCTCTAATAATATATTCCACTCCCCCTTTAGTAAGGTGGTATTTGTTCTCATGATGAAAGAATATTGCTTTTCTATTATAAAGATAAGGACCTCCAAACACTATGCCACATATATCAAGTGGTACAACATCCAAATCCACTTCATCAATCAACTTTTAAGCAATAACAAATTTGACCCTACATTGTTTGGTGACATTAAGTTTTGCTTTATCACATACCCAACCAAGAGGATAAGGCTTCAGATGTGGTTTCGTTTCAAGACCCATCTTCGTGACAAGTGCTTCAAATATTAAGTTTACTTTGGAACCCAGATCAAATAATGCATCTATCTTAGTGTGTTTAGATACAACTCTTATGTGAAATAATTCATTCCTCTTTCGTTCATCAACATGAGATTCATTATTGGAACTTGAACTAGCATGAAGGGAATCTTTACCTTGTACTCTAACCGTTGTGATCTTTCCTTCATCTCCTGAATCAAAACCAAGATCTTGTTTCACTGTAGCAACAATTTTTGTCTTCCTCTTTCCACCGAACTGTTTTCGTTTCTTTTCCGGATGCAATTTCCAACAATGTTCTTCATTCTGACGACTTTTCTTGCAATGACTGCAAGATGGCTTTCCTGCTTCTCTCGTCATTGTGGCGGTCTTCTTGTCCTTCCTTTTAAACTTCTTAAAAGTTTTATGTGGGAGATTGGAAGGTTTCTTCGTGGGATCTTCTTAAACAGGTTTCCCCCTGTTCTCAAGGTGAGTGGCTTGCACACAAACTTCGTCAAGACTAGTGGGGTTAAACAAGAGCAAAGTATGACGAATATAACTGTGAAGTGCGCCGATATACTTCATTAAAGTTTCATAAGAATCTAAAGGAATGTTCAATGTAAGAGCTTTCTTCCTAAATTCTTCTGTGAAACTTTGTACAATTTGACCTTTACTTTGCCTTAAAGTTTTTCATTCCATCATTGCTTTATGTAAATACCCTAATGGATAAAATTGCTTCCTTATCACTGATTTAAATTTCGACCACGAGGACAGAATATTACCACACTTACTTATGTCCTGAAGTTTGCTCTCCCACCATACGAGAGTGGTGCCTTCCAACCGAAGAGAAGCCAGTTGCATTTTAACTTCTTCTTCATCAATATGTTGGGCATGACAATACACTTCAACCTATCAGATCCAATTATCTAGCTTTTCAGGATTAACATCTCCTTTAAACACAGGTAAAGAAAAATTTACATCAAGCTTTAATAATGGTTTCTTAAAAGAGTCTTTATAGCTAGAATGATGTGAATGACGAGAATGCTTAGAGGAAGAAGAACTAGAACTCGAAGGTAAAGACAGAGGCTCAGAAGGATCTCTTCCAGCCCCTTGGTTGACCGAAGCATCATCATCTGCATGTGATTCCTTTTTCTTCCCTTTTTTTTTCATCCTCTTCTCGTAATCTCCATACATTCGTTCAACCATTTCCGACATGTGATAAAAGACCACATGAAAGGTTTTCTCATGTTCATCACGCTTGTCCTCTTCTTCCATTTTCTTCCTTCGGGATGTACGACCAACTTCGGGATTGAAAGTCTTAAGAGTTCCTTCACCCTGCTTATTCTTGGCCCTAGTAAGCATTCACACTCAACAATTCAAGTCAAAGACGATTCCTATGATACCAACATGATCCAGGATCTTTTCATCGTGACTTATAAAGAATTGCATTAAATGAGCATAAATTAAAGTGCACCATTAAAGAAGGAAAAGCTAAAAAATTAAGAGACATAAGCATCAGATCTGAACACAAAAACTTGATAACGGAGTTTGTCCTGGTGTACTACGTCTCCGGGTCCTGCTCTCAAATGGGTAGGCTATTTCATTAACTCGGCAAAAGAATTTGGAAAAATGCACAAGTATACCTCATTATGAAATCAAGCTGCAGAAATAATGCTCAGATCAGAAAACTTACAACACCACTGAATTCGTGGCATAGAATTACCCAAAAATGACTGTCTCCATGCCTCTATTCGACTCTCGCACTCCCAAGCCCAAGAAGAATTTTGTCTCGGTTTTTGTGCCCTATGCAACGTGCATTAATGGTTGTACTTTCATAGAAATGCATGCCCAAAACGTCGTACGGTACACATGCCTCCTCTTGGTGGCTGGGCAGATTAAACATTTAATAAATGTTGAAGGCGTTGGTTATAATGTAGTGGTCCGCGACCTATTGGTTAGGGCAGATTTGTAAAGGCGCTAGTGTGGGAGGAGGTTCTGGGGTCAAACCCCACAAACTCCCCTTTTGGGCTTTGTATTTGTTACATTGTATATATATAACATGACCTTTCCACTAGTTTAGAGGTGGCTCTAGAACCATATCAACCGATTTAAAACCGTGGCTAGGTTTGGCGTGGTTCGCCAGATTTGGCGGACCCACGAAACCATTTTTTTCCAAATTTTTGCTCATGGGATGTCCTTGGGCATTTCTTGCCTGCCACATGGCAGCCTATGATTGGGCCACATGGCGACCTCTCACTAGTCCACACTACCACCTGCCAAGTCAACACGCCACATCAGTCATACAAACTGCCACATGTCACGATCCGATTGGTCCACCAATTGGTCCAAAAACGCCAAAACCAGGTGACACGTGACTACCTCTGGTGATGCCACATCATCTTGCTGACGTCAACATGCCACATGTCACGTTCTTTCTCTTCCACGTGTACTGTGTGGATGCTGACATCAGTAGTACGGATGCTAACTCATCCCGTGATGATCGGGCTAGGTTGACCAAAGTTTGACCGCGAATATCTTCCAATCTGTAACTCCGTTTGACGATTCGTTTGCGTAATTAGAAAGCTTGCGACACACTCTTCGCGATCATGCCATTTTCACTGAATTTTGGGAACTTTTAATTTTTTCCCTTTCTTTGTTTGTTGAAGCCATTCTAAGCGTCCTGAGTTGCCTCTATGAGTTCTAAGTTGTTCTTAGCCTTCTCTGGATCCTTTTTGGATCATGTCATGTGTCCAATCAACGTGCTGCAAACTCTCCTAAAATTTCACAATATTTCAAAAATAGTGCGTCAATATCTTTCATGATTATCATTTTGCAAAAGGGTTTAATGATGGATTCTAGTTTTTAGCACCATCACCTCATCAATCAACTTCAAAGGGTCGATTTCAAAAGGAGGATTTATCATTCCTTATCTTCATTTCCATTTGCAAAGAGTGCATTGCAGACTGGTTCAATTCGCTGCAAACTATAAGTGCGTTGCAAAATGATTGTTGTTGCAGACTCTTGGTGCTGCGAACTCTCTATAATGGTTTATGGTGGATTGAAATATTAAAGGACTGGTTGGTTTGGTTTTCAACAACAAGGGGGGAGCTTTATATACTAGGTACTTTGCTTGATGTTTAATTCCCACTACTTGAAAACTTATTACCATCAAAACCTAGTTGTTGCAAACTTTCTACTCGTTGCAAATTGCACTTATTGCTACGAACTGTCAACACTGCAAACTGGATGCGCTACAAATCCCCTGGTTTTTTTCAATTGATAAAACCCTAGTTGACCTCATTTTCACTTAGGTTTGGAAAACATCATTTCACACATGATCATATTCCTTTCCATTCTTTTGAAACTGCAAATTCTTCTGATGAAAACCCTAGTCTGAAATTCATTGCTGCAAACTTAATAAATGTTTTGTGAACTGAGAAATCGCACTGCAAACTCCTTGTTTTAGATAGTGGCTCATAAATTTGTCTATTTGAGATTTCTTTCAGTTTTGGGTTGTCATCTTTTCCTCCAATCTCTTACCTTCATTCTCATTCCAGTTTCTACAGTGTTGCTTTAGCATAAAATCCTTTTGCCAACAAACCCTATTTTTTGCAAAATCAAGCAGTAAAACCCTACATTTCATCAGTTTCCATCACATACTCTGGTAGCAATTTTTATCAAAAAGAGGGTTTTTTATTTAGCTGTCATGAACACTCAGCAAGGGAAGAAGATTCATAAAGGAGGGGAGATTGTCAGGGCTGAGCCCTATGACCTGCAATTATTCAATTCAGATCCATATTCAAAGAGGCATTTCAAAGAGTGAGCTATCTAGCTTTTTTGCAAGAAGATGCAGAGAGGACACCCTAAGGTTGCCAAGGAATTTGCATTGAATTTCAATGGGCTAAAGACCAAAGTAGGTACACTGTAATTTGAGGTTACAGAGCAGTCCCTTTCTATAGCTACAAGGATACCAGTTCAGGGAGAATGATGGTTCAAGGCCATGTCTCTAAAGTCTGGATTTTCTAAGGATTTCTTAACGCCTAAATATCAAGAAGATAACCTACCCAAGGGAGTGCCTAGAAATCATATGATGGAGTATTTTGATAAGATGCTCACAGTCACTCAAAGGTATTTTACTTGTGAAGGTAGGTTTAATATGGTCTATCAATACCATATTAAACTATTGATGCATTTTACTAGAACAGATCCCTTGAATCTACCCTTCTATTTGCTCAGAAGCATTGGGAAGATGTCAGATAAATTTCAAGCTAAGTCTAAGCAGTTGGATACCATCATCTTCCATTCTAGTCTGGTCAAGATGCTAGTGTTAGAATAATTGAAAAAGACTAAAAGTGATTGGGATGCTTTCCTAGTTGCATCAAGATTTCAATCAGATGTTGTCAATACACCACAAACAAATAGAGAGACACCTACCTTTGTTGAAAATATTGTGCACACATAATCCAGTAAAAGGAGGAAGATGGTTACAAAGGATAAGTCATCTCAGTCAACTTGTAATATAGGTGAAGTCCCTTCACAACCTCTTGAGGAAGAAACTTCTCCTATGGTAGAGTGTTCACCTATGGAGACATCCTCTAGCAAAGCAAGGAATTTGAAGGGAAAGAAACTTGTTTTTCCCCACCCGTTGCTACAAAAAAATTTATGCCTAAAAGACCATTCACCAGATCAACAACAAAGCAACATGTCTCTGCGGAAGAGGGTGCATCCAGAGCACCAGCTCGACAAACAATCAAAACTAAGCCTCTTAAAGAGATAACATAAATTATTAAGATCAAGTCTCCTTATAATGAAAGGGATCCCACTTTCAAAAGGCCCAGAAGGCAACTGAAAGATGTAAGGGCTGAGAATGAACAATTGAAAAAGGAAAATCTACATGACATGATTAAGCTAAAGAAAACTATAGATATGGGTGAAGAAACTGTTACAAAGGCAAAGCACTGGGTTAAGATATCCTTATCTCTGCATAGGAAAATGAAGAATGTGTACATGCAGAATAGAGCTTATCAAGCTAAAAATAGGAAGTCGAAGGAGGAAGTGCAACAGTTGAAGTAACAGATTGAAAAAAAAAACCTGGACATGTTGGCTCGGGTGGCCACTAGGAGACGAAGATAAAGCATCATATCTGCATCAATATAATCGACTTTTCTATGGTGTCTTATATTTGCAGGCTTATAACCCCAAGGAGTATTTTTGTCTTATGCTTCTATAATTATGCCCATATGCTATTTTTGCAAATCACTTTCATAATTTAGCGGTTGTAACAGGAATTAACAAAGGTTGTAAATATTCTTGCACACTTTTGGAATTAGTTGTTATGTTTTGAAGGAAAATGGCATCTACAGGAAAGTTCACAGCGCATCCTGCTGAAGGCGTTGCAAACTTCTAAAACTGGAACAATTTGCAGTGCACTCGCTACGAACTTGATAGTTAATTGTAATTCGAGTTGTAGGAGGGATGCCACCTGCCATAAGAGGTTCAAGTAACTCCTCAGAGATCAGTTAAACATAAAGGGATACTTGTTCCCAAGATCTAGCTCCATCAAATCTTCATGCAATGAGTTTATTGCAGTTCTATTTATTTCTGCCAACAACCTCCTGAAATCTAGTAGATTATTAGATGTTGTTTTTTTGGTCTTCTGACACGCCACTCCCAGGTGCAGAATCCAATGTAGGATTTAGGTGGCGAGTCCTAGAGGGATGTTTGATGCTATTTTCTATTTAAGATGTAATCTAGCTCCATAGAGAGGTTGGGAGTGGTTTTTTGTGAGATTCATATTATTATTTCAGACTGTAAAATCTTTCCAAATGATGTATGTACAGATTTAAGACTTTTGAATGATTAATGATAAACATTTCTTCTATTATTACATGTTATACTTATCTCTTGTTTTGATGTTGTCTATTGATAAATGATTTATCTTTAGTGCTTGTTTCTATGGAATTACAATGACTGATTTATTGTCTTTTATTGATGCAAGTGTTGTCAAAACATATCATCTTGTTAACCTGGAGGTTCCCTGTTAGTGAGATTTCCTCTATATGTTTGCCAGAGTGCCTGAAGTATTTTGGTTCATATATTCACATTATCTTCTTCATTCTTCCATCTTCTCACTATTATCCTGTAAACTGATCAGAGATTGTTCAAGCCTTGCTTGCTGAAGTATGTTTTATGGAGATTTTGTGTTGAGTTTCTCATCCATTCACTACACCTAAAACTAAAAATCTTATCTTTTGACAAACTACAAATTTATGATGGATATTAGGCTCGCACTTATAGTAGTCTAGGTGAGACATCTAGTGCTAACAAAGCATAAGAATGATCCTTGAATGAGGGTGAATATTGGTTTCCCCCCTAAGAGTTTGCATAAGACAAGTGCACCTTTCCCAAAAAACATGGGGAAACATTCAAAGGACCACCCAAGTCAAACATTGATCAGAAATATTTGTAACAAAACATGGTCAAGAGAGATTGTACTTCAAAGGACAAGTGTTATTTTGTATCACCCATGCACCCCCTTTCCTCTTTCCTTCTTATGGTATCATGGTCCCCTTGTTCCTTCCTTGAGAAACCTTTTGGTGGTTATATATATTATTGTGCATTTCCTTTTATTCACGCATTACACACATAAGCACACCATATAAAACATGACAATGCACCACAATCCTAACTCATTATCGAGACTCATACAAATTTGCTAGTTATGCCCTAGCCTTGAGCTCCGCACTAAGAATATTTACAATGCACTTACATTATTTACACATGGTTTCCTTTAACTCAATCCATATGGCTTGATTCCCATCACACAACCAAATAATTCAAATAATATGTGATTAGCATATTAAATTCCAATGGTCAAAATCGAGGTATCGGACCCCCCCTGCACCCCCCTGGAATAACATTATCCTTGACAAACCTTTATTTCCACCAATAAGACCATGTCCCCATTATTTCGTTGCATCCACAATGATATCCTCTCCATTACAAACTTATCTTTGCTAACTATCTTGAACATCAATGTTCAACAATTCTTTCCACTGCCTTGAGATGCTTCCAAGGCCTTAACGTTTCCACACATACCTATAACAATCATCAAAGGGTGCATACATGTCATATCAATTTCCATGCAACAATTATCCCATCCATAGGAATTTCAAATTCATAATTGAAGCACTTATATTCACAATACAAGATACAATATGCGACTTTGGCCTGATACTTATATGTATAAATACAGGTTTGCTTCACATGGTTGCCATGATAGAAATTCAAATTGATGTCTTATTTGATACACCCAAAATATATTACCTCTTTATCTAAGCCAACATTTTTATGAATCTCACACAAAATATTCACCCAAGTGGTCTCTTCCTTGTAGCACTCACCCTTATAGGCTCAGGTATCTCATTTTCTAATAAACAATCCCTAAGGTAATCCATCATTTTCCAAGTTTTCACATGGAAGAAGAGTGTAAACTTCCAACAATTTAATGTCAAGATGTCCCATTGGAAACCCCAAAACAATCCTTAGCTCAAGGTGATCGATGCATAGCATTGAGTTCCAATGTTTTCACAATAGAATTATCCCCATGCTTTCAAGATTATACTAGAGATGATCTGTCCTCATGAGATATATTTGTTTTCTTAGTTGTATCATAGACATGTGTTTACTAAGAGAAATTATCATCTGAATTCAAATTACAATTATGAATCTATCATTACAAAAATGAGATTCAATCGTTATGACAGTCTTCTCATAATGATTGGCCTCTACATAGCTGGTAACCAATCTTCATTATGGACTTACTATTATGGCCATATCCAAGATGATTCTGCATGCAATCTGTCTTTCTTGATAGAATTTTCATTCAACCAAATAAAACATGAGTATTTATGAATATAATATTTTCATTCCCAACAACACATTAAATGATCACAAAATTATGTCTCACCAAGTATTGAATCATTGAGTTTTCAACATTTTAATTTAAAATAAAATATTATTCATCATATTAGAAATATTATTACTGCCATACTTGCATTCTCATAATGCAGTCAACCCACTTGCAATTACTAGCACAATTAAACATATGTGCAAGGAAGTTTGTATGCATAATCACAACTTACACATTCACCTTGTCTACTTATACACACTTTCATTACACCGAAACCATATCATCACATCACACAATCTATAGTGACAAGTTGGAGGGCTTAGGCAATGCCTTGACACAACATCCATCCACTTCATTAACGCTTATTTGATCATTTAGACACCTTCCTCTCTAGCCAAACACAACACAAGGAAATGCCTTTCCTTTGTCTACTTGATAGTCCCTTAGAAACCCTTCCCCTTCAATGCTCTTCAATGTAGGCAAGAAGGTTATAGTACATGACACAACCACAAGCAGGGAGACCATTGGATATCTATGTAGCGATATAGGCTTTCTCAAGTCCAATGACAACACAGTCTCATACATGGTTGTATATCCTTTCTGAATCACGAGCACAAGTATTCACTTGCATTGATTATGTTCTCATAACCATCTCAACACAAGCATTCGACTCAATAAATGCATGAAAAATTTAGTTAATTAAGTAAATTTGTTGCATCACACATGTACAATATCGGCATGGTTCATCATACATGTTGGTTTCCATTAACATATTTGATGTTAATTGTTTAGGTGGTGCCTCATGGGAGCATACATCATCCCTTCACCAACCTCCCAACAAGTATTTTCTTGTCTTTATTCACCCCTAGTTAGACAATGAACAACATCATAATTAGTCATCATTCCATACTTAGTACATATGTAACATCGTGTATGATATGCTTGTATATATGTGCATTACTATAGATTCATCTCCAAACATGCATATGCATTTCAATAGATCTTCTCTCTTGCATTTTTCAACATTAACATACTTCAATTATTTTCACATAGTCACATTCCTCAGCCTAGAGAAATATAAACAACAAAGAAAGAAACGAATTCAAGAAAACTCCCTTCCAATCCCTACACCTGGCAAGGGTTTCCATATTGCATACAATCCAATTCATGGACATACTTCAAGTCATGCATACATGAAACATCGACTGCAATTTTCTCACCTAAGTAGAAATCGATAATCATATACATACATATTTATGATACTTGCTATTAGAAATGGTCATTTGAGTTAGGGTTACTACAGGAATGAAGACTAAGCTAAGGTTTTATTTGGCTCCATGGGTGATCAATACTTAGCCCTATGGAGAAACTATATTTAGTGGATTATGAGTGGGATGAATATACTTATCATGGTTTGTCTTCAGGTCATATTAAGAGGTACAAGAGCAATGGGAAAGTAAGAAGTATTTAAGTAGTGAATCCCTTTCTAACGTCACAGTGTTGAATCCAAACAATCCCTCGCTAGATGGCATGGCATGCAAATCAACAAGAAGCTCGAGTCAAAGGTGGACCTTTAAGGTCCTCGGGTGATGACCCACGTGAGACAAATGTTTGTAAAGTTGAAAACTTTGTACATGATGTAGCTCTTTTGTTAGTTCATGAAAAACCTCTTTCACCAAATGTTGATTCTATTAGCCAAAAAGAGAGGAATCTGGGTAGTGCTTAGTGTGATCCACTTCTAGAGAGGAAGTTGTAGAGGTAGGAATAAGTTCATTTTAAGTTTTTAGAGCCAAGTCAAGATTTGGAGGGTTTCCATAGTCATAAGATCTATGAGGGAAAGGATCACGATGAGAAGGTAGTCATGTATGTCACCCGCAACAAAAAAAAAATTGAGTGTATAAGAGTAAAGGTTGAAAGGTTAAGATGGTGGTAGGCCTATACAAAGGCATGGAGGAGGCCTTATTCAAGCATTTAATGAGGAAATTCGTGAAAGGGGATTCTTTGCAAAGTTAACTTAATGAGGTATGGCTAGTTCTTCGTTACATACCTATTTTTCATATTTAGTTAGGTGAACTTGAGGAGCTTGGAATATGCGGAAATGATACTTAAGTGGGGTTGGTTATTGATCCATAATGGATCATTATATTATTTTTCATCTATCTCAATGATTTCAGAGTGGAAAAAATTGGAGGAATCAGTTTGCGAAGTCATTTTAATGGCATGACCTAGTTTGGAAAATTGGGGTTTGAAACCTTCTAGATCCATTTTGAGGCATTAAACGACATTTTTTGGGGTCAAAACTTTCCCAACATTCTTATGACTTGTTGATGCTATTCTACACATTGATACCTTTCCAATGGTGCAAAATTAACGTCAATTGGAGCTTGTATGCAAAAGTTATGCCTCTCGCAAGTTGACCTACCGTGTTGACCACCATGGTATGATTGGATGTCGTGTTGGCCCCCATTACTCATGCATATGGGGCTAGATATGTATGGAATTTTAAGAAGATTCTAGAAGGTCCAAAACCTTATCACAATTGAGGGTTGATGAAGTCAAAACCCTACCCCTAGATGGCTATCAGGCAATGTTAAATACTGGGTCGCTAGGAGGAGAAGGGGTTCCATTCTTTATCATTTTATTTGTTCCATAGTTGAGCAGAGCAGTTATGGGTGGTATTTTGAGAGCATAATAGAGGAGGAGAGATTTTTCAGTAGCCATACATGCCATGATGTCAAAGGAAACTCCATAGAGAGGACCTCTTTCTTTGTACTTACATTTTAAGAAAAGAGAGCAGGGTGACCTAACCTTTTAATTGGGTTTTCTCCCATATTGGGTTTCCCAGGTTATATCATATGTTTATTTGTGGATGGTGCGTGAACATTTATTTATATTCTCTATTTTTTACATTTAATCTATTTCATACATTTTAAGCAGAAAACTAGTAATTAAAGAATCTAAGATCTTGAGGAAATTAACCTTCACAATAAAGATTTCAGTATTTTATTAGATTTGTTGTGAAGAACTATCCAGTGGAATATCCAGGGTAGTTTATAGATCAGTTATGGGGGCCCTTCAGCCTTTCTTTGAAGAAGTGTAAGTCCTCCTTTGACTCATGGAAGGAGTCATTGTACTAGCAATGAATTGGGGTCCTTCTACTTGGACTCCCTCTAGAGCTATGGAATTCAATTTTTTTGAAAAGGATTGGAAATGCCTTGGCCTTGCTTCATTGCTATGGAGGACAACATATAGGATAAGGAAGATGATAATAACAAAGCTATTGGTGGAATTTGATCTAAGAGAAGGGTTTCCAGTGTATTTGGACATTGTTTGGGAGACTCGAGCCTTCTCGTAGAAATTGGGTTTCTAAAGGCTATCATTTAGGTGCAATGGTTGTCACGAAATTGGGAATTTATTGGAAGTTTACAAAAACCCAAAAATGCCAGTAGAGAGAAAGAAAAAAGTTTGGGTAAAAAAGATCTCCTCGACTATGAATTTGGATATTAATTCATATCAAGTGGAATATTTCAGGCATAAAGTTCTAAGATCTTAGTCCCTATGACGTCCATCTATAGAATTTGACGTGGTGCAATCAGAACTATCAGGAAATCCTAAGGCTTCATAAGATGTTCCTTGTGACAAAATCATCCAATCAATTGTTCAAGGTATGCTAACTTATGACTCCCCTCCATGCTCTTAGATAGTTGAAAATGAAATCCCCTGTTTTGTTGGGTTTTCAAGCTTTGTATGTAAATGTGAGGAGGGTATGAGGAATATAGGAATACATGTCTATTCCTATAGCCTTGAATCCCCTATAAAATTTGGGAATGTTGATAATTTCTTAGGTCCCCAAGTCCCTTTCCTAGGGACCAACAATCCAAAAATTTGAACCTTAGTTAGAACTGGGTAGAGTTAGATTTTATTCCATGCATCTATTAGATGGACCAATATATGAAGAGGATTCCCAATCCAAAGACCTATCAATGGAAAAGGGGATTAAATCCTCTAAACCAATCATTAAGTCTTCATATAACTTAAGGTATAAAAAAGAGTTTGTTGAAGATTTAGGGTCTCTGGAAGTTTGGGACGAAATTCCATATCTCCAAGGCTAAGTATTGAGCTAAAAAAGAGGTTAGGGAGGGAAGTAACTAACCATTTGTGGGGCCTTTAGAGTAGGCAAGACCCCTATTTTTTTTTTCCAAATGATCATTCGCTCAATCAATTCTGGAGGGGTCAGGGGTGCCCAAAAACAACAAGCCCTAAAAAGAATGTGTGCAATTTACAAACCATATGTCTTGCTTCTCCAAGAAATTGTGTGTGTTGGCTCTAAAGCTGTAGAATTTTTGTCTTCCTTTCTAAAATAATGGAATTTTTGTTTGGTGGATTTTGAAGAACTTATAGGAGGGTCAGTCTTAAGGTGGAATGTCAATCTAGTTGCAATGTCCTCCAATGTCTTAAATTCAGGTATTGAGATTGAAGTCGGGTCTATAGAATTAGGGAAGGTGTATAAAATTATTAACTTGTACAACCCTTATTATAGTGATAGAAAACCTTTTTAGGAAGGGATTAGGGATTTGGGGTTTGTTAATGGGGACACCATCATAATTGGATGGGATCTAAACTTAAATCTAAATGAAAGAGAAGTATGGGGAGAGGTAGCAAGGAAGGTTATCCTTGATGGATTTTTCTATCACTTCTTTGAAGTTCAAAAACTGATTGATGTTGAACCGACCAAAGTAGCCCCAACCTAAAGAAACAATAGAAGAGGAAGAAGATGAATATCCAAATAGTTGAATATATTTCTTGTAGTTAAACAATTGATGGAAGACAAAGAAATGGTCAAGTCGTGGGTGAAATAGGGAGGCACATCAAAACACTTATCTATTTTATTGTAATTGGAATATGAAGGTAGGAAACCTAGTTCCCCTTTTAAGTTTAATAATTCATTGCTATCTGAAAAGGACTTTAGAGGGTTATTCATTAGGGAATGGAATCATTTTGACAAACACAAAGATGATTCAAAACAATTCACGAATAATTTGAAAAGGGTAAAAGGGTTACTAGATGATTGGTCTCAAATTTATGATTAAAAAAATAAGAAAGAGCTCAAAGAAGTGGAAGAAGGCATCAAATGAATTTTTTATAATAACGAGGATGGGGTATTTTCTAAGGAAGAATTTATTTCTCTCAAGGATCTTGAAGGAAAAAATAAGGCTTTACTTGACAAGGAGAAGACATAGTGGAGGCTCAAAAGTAGAGCTATCTAGATTTATGAAGGTGACCTGAATACTGAGTTTTTTCATAAGTATGTGAGTCATGGGAGAATTGTGAATACTATTTGGGAGATTAGTAAGCTAGATGGTTCCATAATCAAATATTTCAAGGAAATAGTAGAGGTGTGAAAGCAACATTTCAAAAATTTGCTTATAGATCTAGAGATAGAAATATTGGTGAAATACTGAAAATCATTTGATTATTTCCCAAGCTTATTGACGAGGAAACAAATGTAGGTATAGAAGCACAAGTGGAAAAGGATGGAATAAAATTAGTATTAAAATCCTTCAAAGGAGCCAAAATCCCTGGGCCCAATGGTTGGACCATATAATTCTATTTAGGCTTCTTCGATTTGGTGGGGATTAATTTATTAAGATTGGTTGAAGAACCCAGAGCTTCAGGGAATACTTTAGGTACCATCAATTCAATTGTTATAGATCTCATCCCAAAGAGTCAAGGCCCTTCAACTTTTGATGATTTCGTATCTATATCACTATGTAATTTTGTCTATAAATCGATTTCCAAAATCATTGCAAATAGACTCAAAGGAATTTTGTCTAGTGTAACAATGAAGAACATTTTGGTTTTTTATACAATACACAAATCCATGATGTTGTGGGATCAACCCAAGAAGGACTGCACACAAATAAAACCCAGAAACCACCTACTGTTGTCATGAAGTTGGACCTTGAAAAATCATATGACAAAGTGAACTAGTTATGCCTTAGATTGTTATTGCTCCATCTTAGAATGAATCTACATACAATAGAATGGATTATGGGGTGTATTTCATAAACTTCTTTTACAATTCTTATAAATGGTTCTCCCTCTAGTTTTTTTAATTCATATTGAGGCCTATGAAAACAATGCCCTTTATCTTCTTTTCTCTTTTTATTAGTAGCCAAATGATTAAGTAATGTGATCAAAGATGCTAGGAGAAGAAGGTTAGTAAAGGGAATAAAACATTATAATTCATTGGTCATTTCACATCTACTCTTTGTATATGACATAATGACTTTTAGACATGGATATTTAAGGGAAATTATAAGCATTAAGGAGATTTTGGAATCTATTGTAAAGTTACAAGTATGAAGATTAATTTGAGGAAGTCTTCTATGGTTTTCAATGAATTAGCTAAAGAAGAAAGATTTAAAATTGCAAATATTCTTCCTATTAATTAGTTGGAGTTAAGTCAAGGTATAAATTACTTAGGATTTAATTTAAAGCCTAATGGATACAAGTATGAAGATTGGCTCTAGTTGTACAACAAAGTAGAAGCTATAATTTCATTTTGGTGTAATATATGGTTATCAAGGGGAGGAGGATTATTCTTGGTTAAGGGATGTTCTAGAGAGTATTCCTATGTATTGGATGTCTATTGCTCATATTCCAAAAGGTATCCTAAAAAAAGGGGTGTCTCAATTTATTAGGGATAGGTATGAGGTAGAAGGAAGGAATAGCATTTGGTAAAATGGACAAAAGTGGAAAATCTAAATGAAGATGGTGGTTGGGGCTTAATGAATATTCACATTTCAAAATGGCTCTAGCTGCTAAGAGTATGTGGAGGCTAGTCTAGAATGAAGGTCAAAGGTAATGAAATCAAAACATCTAGAAAAAGATTTCTATGGAAGGTTGGTTTAGACAGGAAAGAAAAACTTTGCAAGGAGGATTCGTAGTCTAGAAAGAACTAGTAAGGGCCTTTTCACTAATTAGAAAGTGGACAACATGGAAAATTGGGAGAGGGAACAAAGTGAGAATAGGAGAAGGCCCTTGGATTGGATGCAAATGAAGTTATAGATTGTTTAAATCCTTGATAAGAGAGCCTCATTTCATGGAATCTACTCTTTGGAAGATGCATAATCAAATGATGGAATAAATGTCTAGTCTCGGGGTTCGAAATGGGTAGAGGATTTGAATTTGTAGGGAGAAAAGGTCGAGGAATGGAAACATTTTGTCGAAGTTGTAAATTATAGTTCCACAAAGCTTAATGATCAAGAAGATTTAATCAAGTAGTTTAGAGACCAGGGGTATGGAGAATTCACTACAAAGTAATTAGGATACTCTACAAATATGGAAGAAGCTCGGGAAGGGGAAATAATCTCGTGGTGGTAGATAGTTTGGAAACTAGCAAGTCCTTTAAAGGATAAAATTTTATCATGGCTAACATTAGATAACAAAATATTATCATGGGATAATTTCCAAAAAAGAAACATGTCCTTGGATATGTATCTTGAGCAAGAGTAGTAAGGAAAATGTGGACCACTTGTTTGTCTCCCATTCTTTTTTTATGGTAGTTTGGACTAAAATTCTTTGTATTCCAAGTGGAAATAATAAATGGGATTGGAGGACATTGGTGGATTACTTGCATTCTTGGATAGTTGACAAGTCTAAAAAATCCGTTATGGCCTTACCTTGCTATGTGGCTTGGGGCACATGGTTATGTAGCAACAATATGATTTTCCAAGGCTTGGAGTTGAGTCTAGCTTAGGTGGCTCACAAAATCAAATGTGCTTGCAAAGATAAATGAGAATCTACAAAAGAAAAAGCAACTATAATTATAAAGGACCCTGTTATTGACTTTAGAAAGGCTTGTGGCTTCTTTTGATGGAGCTTCATGATCGTGCGGGGCTTATGCTATTCTTTTTCTTGATTAAGATCATAAATTTCATTTGAAGTTAGTAGTTGGGAAAGGCACAAATAATCGAGCAAAGCTATATTCCATGTGGCTCCTTTTGAAGACAACAACAAAAAAAGGAATAACACAACTACAAGTCTTTGGAGATTCCAAGTTAATGGTGGACTTGGAAAACAAGTAGTGCACAATAGGTAATTTGATGCTAGAAACTATTATGAACCATTTTTTGGAGGTAAATGGGAATTTTGAAGAAATTTCCATTTCTCATGTTTGTAGAGAGTTCAATACAATTGTCGATAAATTGTCTAAAGAAGCTCTTATATTTCAAGATGGGCTCCTTTGTGAGTAAGAGTTTATAGGAGGGTCCAAAGTATAAACTTCTAAAACGTCTCTCTTATGATGCAGGGGAATTTAATTTTGTTCTTGTTTACTGGTCTAAGTTTTATTTCTATGATTTCCAATATGGATCTTGAGCATTGAAAGTAGGATGAAAAATCCCTTTTTTGAAGGATACCCCTGAGGAGTGTATGAAGATTGTAATATGTGGTGACAAGATATATTTTCAATCAACAACATGATGATTTTATGACTATTATTTTTTGAGTTTGAAAAGACAGTTTGATGTATATTTTGATTTCATACTTGAATATCGAATATAAACCTTTTTTTCATGGAGAAAAAAAGTAATTATGCTACTTCGAATAACACATGGCTTTGCTAAAATCAAAATAGAAAGCTAAGGTGAGAAACTCCCTTCATGGTTATAGTTTCACTAATGACCATGTCCAACTCTTGGCATTGCTCCATTTCTTGGAGTTTGTAGCTTTCATGTTATCTTGCGATGCTTTCAAATTTCATTTGATTCTTATCAACGTATTATGCCTTTCCTCGGGTAGTGCCAACCCGAGCAGAATCAAGTACTTCATCATTAGTCATTTCCTAAGAAAGGTGAATTTTGACATTCACTTCACAATATTTACACAAGTTGTTGGTTAATATCCTATAACTTTTCAATTTATCACTTTATAACTATAACAAACTAGTTGAATGTCTATTTTATGTTCTTCCTTGAGTGATTGTAGTGTAGGATTCATTTGACTATCATAACTTCCATCAAATCCATGCATTTTAATGGTGCATTTAGGAGAAATCAAGAGGTCCATCATGATATATCACTTTCCGAACACACGCATATCCCCCTTCGAGTGGTTTATCCATCAGTTGCATGCATGACATGTTCTCAATGTTTGCTAACCACTCTATTGGTCCATCATTGGTTGTAAACCCAATTGAACATAACATTATCTACACATCAAAGGTTGAAGGTCAAACAACCTTGGCTTGTTGTCTTAATATCTAACTTCCTTCTCTGTAGGTTGGTTGTTATAACCAAGAGTGTTCACAACTCTCCTTTGCAATTAGAATTTCATATGATGATTGTAGACAAGTGCATTGAATGCATTTTCTACTAAGGGCACCAACAACCTCAGTCCCTTTCACTTGTCATGATTGACCATCAATTCAAATATGCCAAGTATACCTAGCCATCCTCAATTGAACATTTAACTTACTAGTTGACAAGCACCTTAAACTACCATGCTCTTATCGAGCCAATTGTGCCTCCACATCATCATGGAAGATAAACAATCACACCTTATAATTGTTTCATCTAGTATGCTCATACTTCATCATATAAATATTTATCCAAGTTTAAGATACTTTAGGGTTCACCCACATGAACATTTTGCCTTGTTAAATCAAGCTCGAAGGCTCTGTTATGTAATTGTTTCAGGATTACTAAACATAAATACATTTCCCAATTATGAATATTTTGATTTTCTCCTCTAAAATAGATTTCCAATGCCTATACTCTCGTCCCATTATGAGTTTGTAGTTTAAAGTTACATCACCTAGAAGTTAAACAACTCATGCATTTTTTGTGCTTTTGTTGGTGCAAGTCAACACCGAAGACCATCTTCCATCACCAGTGGACGGAAATTGGGAGAACTAGATTTTTTTTTGTATTGGTCGTTAATAATATTATTATATGTGAATGCTTAACAACCTTTGTCTCGATAATTTGTTGTTTCAGACAACTTATTCATCCTTTTGAAGACCAGATCAAACTTGCCTCATTTGGCACTTTGTCCATTGCCATAAAATATGGTGAAAATCTATATATTTCAAACTACAAAGATTCGAGAAATTTTCACTTTGACAAAGTTATCCAAATTACTAAGGAGATGAAATGTTTGCTTGGATAAATTTCCCTGTTTTGTAGTTTTAGGTCCCTTTCCTTCAAATACAATTTCTAAAAATGTCAAAAAGTGTCACAAAATAGTGATTTTGGCCCCATTTTGTCTATTTCGCTAAGAATCCCTTGGAATCTATCCAAATGATTTTATAGGCTTTCTTGTGTTTATCGATAGTCTTTGTCTAGATTTCATCATGAATGGAATTGTTGGCAGAAAGTACAATCTTGTCATCTAAAAACTGCATTACGTCAATTTTCAGGAATTCAGTGCCAAATACACAAACTTGAGCTCTAGGAAATTTTCATAGACAACTTTGATACAAAACTCCATGTGAAATTTCAGCTCCATCTGAGTTTGTATGCTCAAGTTATGCCCAAAATAAGGTTTTGGTTACTATATATTTTTTGCTATGTGCAAGCATTTATTCATCGGCATGGGTCGAAAGCCTCTGTCACATGAAAGCATCGATTTATTTTGAACAAAATCCTATTGTCATTCCTTGGTCCACCTTTGATCTAAGGTTATTCTCATTCATTTCACGTCATCGACCCTAATGTTAAGCCATCTTTCTAGCATCAACCACCTTTTAAAATATCGTCCCTCTTCTTCATTATTGGACCTTCCTTCAAACATTGCTCGTTGAGCCTCCTTCCAACTTCGATCATCCAACCTATTTGAACCAATTCATTAGGATATTTTGCATCATTGACCCACATTTGAAATTCAAGGCCAATCGAAACGTTCTGTTAATTTTGAATTTTGCCCCCTTTTCAAAGACTAAGTTGATTTGAAACTTCAACCCCTTTTGAGACTTCAACCATTGTTCAAAATTAAGGCCATCAAGACTATTTCCATGTATTTCATCGGTCAGTGGCCACTTTTTAAACTTTTCCCAACATCCATACTTCGAACTTAACTCCATTGGAAACTCTAAAACATCACCCATCATGCAAATTCAAACTTTGTGCCATTGGCCCTCTTATAAACTTCAAGGCATTTATGAACAAGGTCATTAGGCCTCTTCCAATATTTGGAGCATGTTTGAACATTAGGGCCAAATTGAACTTCAACCCATTCTTGAACTTTGGTCCATTACAAAATTTTAATCATTTCTCCAACTTTGGCCCACTTCTAAACTTCAGGGCATTTTGGAATATCGATCTGTTTTTGAATTAAAGCCCCTCGAGCCATTCTGAAACATTGCTCATCGAGCAATTTTAAAACTTTAGGTCATCGACACTTTTTTGAACTTCAATCCATCCTACCACTTTTTAAACTTCATCTAATAACAATACTTTGAATGTAATCTCCCTGAGCATTCTGAAACAAGGATAATGGGCCACTTCGGTATGGGGGAATTGAGCCATTTCAAAAGATTGGGCTTCTTATGAACTTTTTCAAAACTTAACAGGAAGGCCATGATTTCAAACCAACTTTACTTTGAATTCTTCAGGACCAATCTCTTGACTAATGTTGAACCTTTGAATTCCTTTCTGTCCATGGGTTTGCATGATGTCGTAGCTTCCCTTGTACAATTCACATTTTCGATCCATAATAGTGCTATTGTTGTAATTTTTGCTTGTTTGTGATGTTTAAATGATGAACCTAATGATTTCACATTGGATCCATTTTGTTAAATGAATCCAAAAGCCTAAAATATAACCAAGCTAGTGAATCCTCTTTGTTATCTCATCACCATGAGTATTTGAATTGATAGACTTGCAAAATTTTCACTTTAGAATTTAGTCAAACAATTGGAATGCACCTATAAATTTCATCATACAACTCACATAAACTTTCCATACTATCCCATCATTGTAAGTTGTTCCTAATACCAATCTGTAACATACTTAAATGCCTCCCTTGATCAGGAGGGCACTCCAAAAGAAATTTGAACCTATATTATCTAGTGTGAAGACAAATTCAAACTCTAACAACAAAATAAACAAAATTCATGTGCAAATGTAAAACAACATGGAAATAACCATGCATTTTCAATTTAATTCATTAACATATTGTAAATACAAAGCATTTCATAGATACAAAATCATGAACACACCATGACCAATCTCTTGACTAATGCCGAACCTTTGAATTCCTTTCTGTCCATGGGTTTGCATGATGTCGTAGCTTCCCTTGTACAATTCACATTTTCGATCCATAATAGTGCTATTGTTGTAATTTTTGCTTATTTGTGATGTTTAAACAATGAACTTGATGATTTCACATTGGATCCATTTTGTTAAATGAATCCAAAAGCCTAAAATATAACCAAGCTAGTGAATCCTCTTTGTTATCTCATCACCATGAGTATTTGAATTGATAGACTTACAAAATTTTCACTTTGGAATCTAGTCAAACAATTGGAATGCAACTATAAATTTCATCATACAACTCACATAAACTTTCCATACCATCCCATCATTGTAAGTTGTTCCTAATACCAATCTGTAACATACTTAAATGCCTCCCTTGATCATGATGTCACTCCAAAAGAAATTTGAACTTATATTATCTAGTGTGAAGACAAATTCAAACTCTAACAACAAAATAAACAAAATTCATATGCAAATGTAAAACAACATGGAAATAACCATGCATTTTCAATTTCATTCATTAACATATTGTAAATACAAAGCATTTCAGAGATTCAAAATCATGAACACTTATATGTAAATGAAGGAAAGTCTACGAAACTAAGTTGAGGAGCTATTCACCACAAAAATGTAGGAATCGACTATGGATTTCACCCCCAAGCCATACCATGATACCATCAAGGTGAGGGAAGATCCAACATGGCTCTAATACCTCTCAACCCAACCCATTAATCTCTCGACATGGCCAATCTGCTCACAACCAAGCATTCCAAGTCCTCGTCCAACCATCAATCCACCATGACACTCTCCTCTCTTTCACAACACAATACGATATTCTCTTTCTTTGCTCCATACTCCCTTAGGGATTTCCTTCCTTTCCAATATAGACCAAAAAGAGTCCAAGGTTGTCATATGCCTTATGGGAATAACCTGGATGGAACAAACTTGGCCATAATAGTGAATAGGCATTTGTTTTTCGATAGGGTCTTACCAACCATAAATTCATGTGGTTCTCTCACCATTTGCAAGCATACACCCATGGTTTCATATAGGTTCCTTCCATAATGCAAGAGAGGAAAACAATTATAAAGGGGAGAATGGATAATGCTCATGGGAGAGGAATGCGCCCCCTTCAAATGGTGGAGTGTAAGAATGATCCATGAATGAGGGTTAATATTGGTTTCCCCCCAAAATGTTTACATAAGATAAGTGCACCCTTCCAATAAGCATGGGGAAACATCCAAAGGACCACTCAAGTCAAATATTGATGGGAAATGTTTGTAAGGAAGCATGGGAAAGGAAGGTTGGAATTTAAAGGACAACTGTCAAGTCGCATCACCCATGCACCTTCTTTTCCCCTCTTGTGGTATCATGGTTCCCTTATTGCTTCCTTAAATAACCTTTTGGTAGGTATATATATATTATTATGCATTTCCTTTTATTGATGCTTTTACATACATAAGGACACCATAGAAAACATAAAAACAATGCCAAAATCCTATCCCATTATCAATACTCATACACATTTGTTAGTTGGGGACTCACCTTGAGCTCCACATTAAGAATATTAACAATGCAATTACATATTTAGACATGGGATCCTTTAACTCAACCCACATGACTTTACTCTCATCATGTAAACCACATCATTCAAATAATACATGATTTAAAATTTTATATTTTTGGGTCAAAACTAGGGTATTGTAGTTTGGAGGGCTATTGAATCTCTCGATGCTTCTACTCGATTAGAGGCCTTTCCAGAATCAAAATAAATGTGGGGTAAAATCACAAATGAGGAAGTTCCTTCACCATGGATACCATAGTAACTCAAGACATTTCATTTGGGTTTGGAGCAGGAGATAGTGAACCATGTTTCCAAAGAGTCTCGAAGGCTATGAAAGTTGAGTGCTTGGATCAATTGGGTAAGTCTCTTCCTTTTTATTTCAAAAATCCTCCTTTTGCTTTGCTAAGTTCTATTTTTCCATCTCTCCCTTTAGATATCGTTTAAGGCAATGAGGTTTAGGAGACTACCCTCGAGCGATATGTCCTCCCACCCTCCCTAATGTCATCCAATGCAATCCCTTTCCTCATTCCTTTACAAAATCTCGAGCTTGATAATGATCCCAAGGGGGATCACATAGGACCAAATCCTCAATCACAAGGGGTTTTAGGAATCCCTTATCCCAAGCCAAACATTATCATATTTGATCCTCTAACTCAAATGCTAGGAGAATTGAGGGAGAAATTGCTTCTAACTCTAGCTTTTATCTTAGCATAATTGCACCTGGTAGAAAAGCATTCCTTTCCTTAGCCCAACTAAAAATAGAGTGAGAAATTCTAAGAGGAAAATAAGATACAATCTTTGGGGCCCTTAGAGTGGATTCAATCCTTTATAATTTTAAACCATGATCATCGTGACCCTTAATATTAGGGGCATGGGCGCATTCGATATAAAATGCAATGTAGAAAGGTTAAGGTTGGTAAAGGTAAATAAATTGAACATCATCTTGATTCAAGAAACTATTATGATAGTGAAAATGCTACAACATATTTGTTACATTTTATAAAAGGATGGATTTTTCTTGCTTGTGATTCTATAGGTAGGTCTGTGGCACTGACAACTACCCGTAGTCAGTGTTTCTATCTCCAACATTTAGAAGTAATTGATTATGGGATTAGAACAGATCTTGTGTCTATAGAGTTGGGGAGATCCTATTTAGTTGTCAGTTTGTATGGCCCTTACTCCAATAAAAAAGAGTATTGGGAAAGGTTCTTTGGCCTTCATTTTTTAGGAGGATAATGTAATTCTTGGATGAGTTTTTACTTTTGTCCTTTGGTTTGAAGAAATTTGAGGGAGGCTATCAGGAAGGACATCCTAGCTCCCTACCTTCCAAAGAAACTACAAGGCCTGCACTTATGTGATCCATATCCCATTGAAATGGTTCTAACTTGGACAAACATGAGGACAAGAGCTGAAAGGGTGGAAAAGTGTTTGGTCACATTTATTATTTCTGAAGGTTTATTTGAAAGGAGGATAAGCTTTGAAGGGTCCTTTGACCATCTCCTAGTTTTCCTTCAAGTAGACAAAGATGACATGAATCCATCAAGGCCTTTCAAGTTCAATCCTCATTGGTTTCAGGATGAAAAATTCTCTAAAATTGTTAAGAAAGAATGTGATTTTTTTACTCTGGCTTTCAAGCCTCTAACATCTTGTGATTTAGCTCTAATTTACAAAGAATTAAAAGAGCAACAATAATATGGGCCAAGTGAAAATCCATGATTCTCAAAGGGATATTCTAAAATTTAAACATAATATATCAGATTTATTTGAGAAAAATAAAAATGGTATATTCTCGGAAGAAGATGAGTCCAACTTAAAAGCCTTGGAAGAAATGAAGAGAAGTCTCATAGCCTGGGAAGCTACTAAATGGAGATATAAAAGTCGGGCAATTTGGTTGGAATAGGGAGAATGAAAATAATAAGTATTTTCACAATATGCCAAGGAAAGGAAGAACATAAATATCATATGGGAGCTCCCCAAAGAAAATGGATCCAAGGACAATACATTTCAAGACATGGCTAAGGACAGGGTGATATAGTTCAAGCAATTATATAAGGACCTAGACTGAGTAAACATAGTTGAGATTCTTTTGGTTGCATGATACTTCCAAATGCTCATAGAAGAAGACACAAATGATGTGATGGTAGCAAAGGTTTCCAAAGAAGAGATCAAGGTTGCAATTTTTTCCTTTCAAAAAGATAAAAGCCCCAGTCCAAATGGTTAAACCATCAAATTTTACCAAGGCTTTTACGAAATGTTAGAAAATGATATTATTGGTTGTGGTAGAGGAAACAAGGAGTTATGGGAAATTCCCAAGAGCTCTCAATTAGAACTTCGTAGCGCTTATCCCTAAAAAGGATAGGCCTTCCTATTTTGAAGAATTTACTAAGGTCGATCTCTCTATGTAATGCAGTTTACAATTTTTTTGCAAAAGTTATTTCTAGAATACTAAAATCAACCCTCTCCACATGGATTTCCTCGTAATATTTTGGGTTCCTATCTTATCATCAAATTCATGATGTTTTAGGTGTAGCTTAGGAATAATACACTCCATAAAATCCAAGAAAATCCCTACCATGGTCATAAATCATGATTTATCCAAAGTCTCTGACAGGGCTAATTGAAGATACATGAGACCCATTCTACTTCACTTTGGTTTTAATTTATTGTTTTTAAATTGGATTGAAGGATGTCTAAGCTAAATCTCCTTTTATATTCTTATCGATGGATCAACCTCTAAATATTTTAGATCGTCCAAGGGATCGAGGCAAGGTTGCCTCTTGATTCCCCTCCTCTTTCTCATCATTGCCTTGAGGACTTAAGCAAAATTTTGAGAGGTTATAAGAGAAGAGGTAGATTAAGAAGTATTAACATTGATGTCACTCCTATGAAAACTCACCTTCTATTTGTGGATGATATTATGTTCAATGCAAGAACTCTTAGAGAGGTGCAATATAGCATTATAGATCTGAAGCTATTTGGGGTTGCAACAAGAATGGAAATAAACCTTTAGAAATCCACTATATCCTTTAATGGATTAAATGAGAAGCTATAAAGAGGAATAAATCAAATACTCCCACTATAGATCCAACCATTCCCCAAAGGGATGAAATACTAGGGCTTTGTGTTGAAACTGATTGACTATGGGTATATAGATTGGTTATGGCTATACTAGAAAAAATAATCACAAGCTAGTGCATGAGGTGGTAAGCCGACCTTGGTCAAATATATGATAGAGGCAATACCGATTTAGTAGGATTCCTTGGACTTTATTCCTATTGGTATTTTAGAAAAAATAAGAAGAATATGCTTCAATTTTATTTGGAAGGGAAAGGAAGACAAACATGGCCTCCCATATGTTGATATTATGGTAGTTGCGAGAGGTATTAACCTCCATGTGTAACCTTTGTCTAGAATAGAATATTCCAGAAGCAAGAGAAACCCTAAACAGATGTGTAAAAACCCTAGAAGACAAGTTGGCTCAGTAGAATAAATAATGTAAATGTATTATCTTCCAGAAAGACAAGTCGGCCCATACACGTGACAAGAACCACTATAAATAGGAGGTGCTCTAGCTTATTTGTACACACACTTCACTCACTCTCTCATAAAGGTACAGCGCAAGTTTGGAGCCGCAGTTGCAAGAAAGGAAGGTGCATCTTCTGGGATGATTTTTGGTCTCTCTCTCTCGAGCGCTATCTAGCCTAAGATATGCACCATGTCTTTAGTATCTCTTGGTGGTATTCTTGGTGATATTCTTGGTAGTATTCTTAGTGGTATTATTGGGAAGAAATGAAACTGCAACTGTTGCAGTTGAGTATTGTTCTTGTTTTGTGGTTGTGGAGACTCTCTCTCTTGTGCGCTACCCTTGGAGAACGTGCGCTCTCCTTGTATTGTGTTGTTGTTGTAGTTGGATGGTGTTTTTTGTTTCCATCTCATGCTACTGTTGCAACTAAGGTTTATCTTTTGGTTCTAGTGTGGCTTTCCGAAATCATTCTATTTAGCAAAGGTTAAGGTGCTCGGGGGTGGCTGCGTGCCTATGGTTGGGTGACAATAGTGATATTGTCCATGGTTAAAAGAAGCACATCCAATATTTTAACAGGTTATGGGCCCACAATACCTTCAGAACAGTCTTACTGCTGGAAAGTAGATCGACGATTCTTTGTCAAGCTCGTTGTAGCACCAGTTGCAACTGCAACTAGGGTTTTTGATCTTGCAACTGCAACAAACCCTAACTTGATTCTTTGGGTACTTTAAGTGAAACGTTTGGCATAATTTTTGGGTATTCTAGTGTGCTCTAGGCTAGTGCACCCTCTGGTGTCCTCAGCCAACAAAAACGTCAAGTTTGAGTTCTTGTTCAAATTCAAAGTCAAAGGTTGAGTTTTGGTAAAAATTG
This sequence comes from Picea glauca, assembly GCA_000966675.3. Lineage (NCBI taxonomy): Eukaryota > Viridiplantae > Streptophyta > Pinopsida > Pinales > Pinaceae > Picea > Picea glauca. The sequence goes on from JZKD02S1783393.1 coordinate 47,767, forward strand.
ATTTTGTGGTCAAAGTTGAAATTTCAGGGTTTCTAGCTTGTTCTAATCATTGAACCTTTTTTATTCATTTTCTAACCTCTTCTTGTCAAGATGTTGTCTAGTTTCATATTACAAGACAAGCTAATTGATGCTATAAATTTCAAAGGTATGCACTTGTATATGCTTTTCAAGTTATATCATCCAACAAAGCATGAGTGTGTTTGCAGGGGATGTATAAGAGACCTTGTCCAAGCAGTGATCTTGGATTCAATACATTCATAGGAACAAGTGCACCCTCCCTAGTAGTTGAGGCTCTAGGATTGATTGATCAAATTGTTAAGTTTCAATTTGCACATATCAAGTTTGATAGTTGCTACAGTACAAGTAAACATTATAGTTGTGACAACAATATTTGAAAGGTTCTATTACTGCTAGGTATACTTGGTTGCATGTAAGTACTATAGATGCTTATTGCACATGTTTGTAAAATGAACTAACATCTCCTCCAGGATATATTTATTGTTTTGCTCCCGGGCAAGACACCTTGGTAATTTTATGATGACTACCATCCTTGTTACCATAGATATTCTCTTATGAAAATGCTATTGGAAATACTTTTTCTCTTGTTGTTCTTATTCCAGGCAGGTCACGGGCAATAACTATGAGAAGGAGCTATAGTGACAGTTGCAAACATGAAGCAGATGACTCCATCAAGTGCTGAGGCAGATGATTTCACCAAGTACCAATTATAAAGGAAACATGTAAAGAAAAAGGATTTTTGGATCTGATACACTCAGATGTGTGTGGACCAATGTCAACCTCCTTACTAAGCGGGAAAATACACCTCCAAGGCACTCATTTCCTTTTGTAAAGAAGTCATGATTAGGAGGGAGATAATTGTCCCAAATAATCCTCAATATAATGGTGTGATAGAAAGAAACAATAGATCCATTGAAGAATCTATTAAGGCAATGATGAATGACCAAAATCTATCCAAGTTTCTATTGGAATAAGCAACTATGACATACGTATATGTTCAGACTAAGAAGTCCTCGTCATATATTGAAGAACGTGACTCTAGAAGAAGCTTTCTCCGGAAAGAATCCAAGTGTTGAACACTTGAGGATCTTTGGATAAACTGTCTATATTCATGTTCCCAAGGGAAAAAGAAAGGAGTTAGAACCTTCAGGAAAGAAGGGCATATTCATTGGATATAGTGAGTCATCAAAAGATTACATAATCTATGTCCCAGGTCAACAAAAGGTTGAAATCACCAGGGACGTGAATTTTGATGAGAGGATTTCCTTCAGGAAATCTATAGAAGATTCCATGGATTCCAACAATGAAGAAGAGCATGAAGGTCCCAAGGGAGAAACTACATGTTCTCCAGAACATCCCAATGAAGAACCTGTAGAACCAGTTATTGTACCTGAGACCAAAAAATGACCAACATGGCCCTAATCCACCCTACAAGAAGCAGAAAGACATAAAGCTCCCAGTGGCACCTCCAGGGAAAGCAAGAGGCCCAAACTATTCTCTAGTTATGTGACACTCATGACAAGTCTTGTCAATGCAGAACCTTCCACCTCTGAAGAAGAAGTCAAGAAGAAAGAATGGAAGTAAGCTATCATGGAAGAATATCAATCCATCATGAAAAATGTTGTATGGGAAATTGTGCCTAGACCTTACAGAAAGTTTGTAGTCACTTCAAAATGGGTTTACAAGATAAAGCATGCAGTGGATGGAAGTATCAATAAATACAAGGCAAGATTCATGGCTAGAGGGTTCTCCCAACAGAAGGGAGAAGACTACGATGAGACGTTTGCTCTAGTTTCCAGATACACCTATATTAGAGCCATCGTATCTCTTGCAACATCCATCGTATCTCTTGAGCCATCATATTAGAGTTTACATTAGATGGATGTAAAGACTTATTTTCTCAATGGACTAATTGAGGAAGAAGTATACATAGAGAAACCTCAAGGTTTTTAGGTACACATGAGAGAAACCCATGTATGCAGATTAAAGAAGGCCTTGTATGTACTCAAGCAAGCTCTAAGAGCTTGGTAAGCACGAATTGACAGGTACTTGACGAAACTTGGATTTTCCAAGAGCTATGCTAATCCAAACCTTTATTACAAGGTTGTGAATGATGCACTGTGATCTTGCTACTATATGTTGATGATTTGTTTCTAACATCTGTAGATCCTCTCATTATTCAATGTAAGAGGGAGTTAGCCTTTGAATTTGATATGAAGGATCTTGGTGTCATGCATTATTATTTGAGACTAGAAGCATGGCAAAAGCATGGTGAAATCTTCCCAGGGCAAGGGAAGTATGTTTTAAAGATCCTTTAGAAGTTTGGGATGATGGATTACAAATCCATGGCAACTCCCATGAGGACAGATTGAAAGAAGCTGAGAGATTTTGATTCAGATCCAGTAGACTCATCCCTGTACTGCCAGTTGTTGTCTCATTGTTGTATTTGGTAAAATACGTGGCCAAAAATTTGCTTTGTAGTGAACACGTTGAGCTAGTTCCAGGTGGAACCTAGACATGAACATTGAATAGTTGCAAAGCACATTTTGAGATATATTCGTGGGACGTTGAATTATGGTTTAACATATGCCTGAAACAATGGTGTACAACTGCATGGATTTACCGATTCATATTGGGCAGGGAGTGCAGATGACAAAAAGAGTACTTCTGGTATATGTTTCAGTTTGGGCTCTGATATGATATCATGGGCTAGTAGGAAACAAAAGTTTGTTTCACTCAACACTGCAGAAGCATAGTATATTGCAGCTTGTGATGCTTGTATGAAAGCAGTATGGCTCTGTTAGCTGATTTCTAGAATATTTTATCATGTGTTGCATTCGACTGTGATATATTGTGATAATTAGATCTGTGTGAAGCTTTCAGAGAACCCCATGTTCCATGGTAGGTCGAAGCACATTGAGATCAAGTACTATGTTATTTGTGATAAAGTTCAGAAGGGAGAAGTGATTTTCCAATACATATCCACCAATGAGCAGACAACTGATATTTTGACAAAGCCTATGTCCAAGATAAATTTTGCATACTTGAGGGGAAAGCTGGGACTTATGGAGATACCTCCCTTGGTTGAGAGGGAGGAGATGACATCCTCAGTTGGGAGGGAGTGTTGATATATGGCATCATGGCTAGTCAATGTGTTGGTGGATAGACATTCTCCAGGTGGAGAATGGTCTAGGCAAAACATATTGTTGATGGAATGACATTCTCCCTATGGAGAATGGTCCAGGTTAACAGATTGTTGATGTACCATGGACAATTATTCTCTTGGGGCATTTATCAGACACGTAGAATGGTCCAGAACAACAATTCTCCTGGGGCTTTGCCCAAACAGGTAGATTGGTCTGTCTACCTGAGTTCACAGTAGTGACCAGAGTGGGGAGATTGGTACAGGACAAACATTTTCCCCAAGTTCACAGTAGTGGCCAGAGGGGGGAAAATGGTCTAGGACAACCATTATTCCTGAGTTCACAGTAATGACTAGAGTGGGAAAAATGGTCCTTGTATCCCATGGCGTGGATTTCAACATCTGGGAGGATTGACATTCTTCTAAGACATATGTCCAGATTAGAAGAATGGTCCTTGTCGCCCATGGCATGGCTTTCAACATCTATTGGGAGAGTTATTATTCCTGTGTCACAGGCAGTGACCAAGACAAGAATAATGGTCCCTATATCACTCTGTTGAGTGAGTGACTTATGCGAGAGACTATGTTGAGTGCACTAAGTCCAACACATGACTTATTCAACATCATGCCCAATTACTTAGATGGAGTATGGCCTCAAGAGATGATGCAGACGATGATATGATTTGATGCCAGGAGATTGTTGTACTGCATGGTGACAGATTATGTAGCTATTAGTTGATTGCAATGGAGACTATGTGTCTCTGGAAAATGGCTATGTAATATTGTGGTGGATGTATTCCACTGGTAGTGACTGTGTGTCACTAGATAGTAGTTGTGCGCTACTAGGAGTGGTTGTGTACCAATGGATAGTAGTTGTGTACTTCTATGGATCAACACTGTTGTGATCTATTGGATGGCATTGTAGTAATTGTGCACTACTACCTGCTTTCCATGGAGACTACCAGTAGTGTTGAAGGTGTTTCCTAGGCTAGTGTGCCAACCAGTAGTGTTGGAGGTGATTGCCAACTAGATGGATAGTGATGATGATGCTCATGACTTTATCTACATGATCATGAGATAGTCTGTGTGGCTATGATGATGCTACCTGTAGAATGGTCTGCAAGACCATGTGACCCTTTCCCATACCATGTGAAATGGATGGATGTGTTTAATACCATTATAGTTAATACATCTCTAGCTAGGAGGGAGTGTTGATATTATGGTAGTTACGGGAGATATTAACCTCCATGTGTAACCTTTTGCTAGAATAGAATATTTCAGAAGCAAGAGAAACCCTAAACAGATGTGTAAAAACCCTAGAAGACAAGTCGGATCAGTAGAATAAATAATATAAATGTATTATCTTCCAGAAAGACAAGTCAGCCCAGACAGGTGACAAGAACCACTATAAATAGGAGGTGCTCTAGCTCATTTGTACACAAACTTCACTCACTCTCTCAGAAAGGTATAACGCAAGTTTGGAGCTAGAGTTGCAAGAAAGGAAGGCGCATCTTCTGGGGTGATTTTTGGTCTCTCTCTCTAGCGCTATCTAGCCTAATATATGCTCCCTACCTTTATTATCTCTTGGTGGTATTCTTGGTGATATTCTTGGTAGTATTCTTAGTGGTATTCTTGGGAAGAAGTGCAACTGCAACTACTACAATTGAGTATTGTTCTTGTTCTGTGGTTGTGGAGACTCTCTCTCTCTCTTGTGCGCTACCCTTGGAGAAGGTGCACTCTCCTTGTCTTGTTTTGTTGCTGCAGTTGGATGGTGTTTTATGGTTCCATCTTGTGTTACTGTTGCAACTAGGGTTTATTTGTTGTTTCTATTGTGGCTTTCCAGAATTATTCTATCTAGCAAAGGTTAAGGTGCTCAAGGGTGGTTGCGTGCCTATGGTTGGGTGACAATAGTGATATTATATATGGTTAAAATGAGCACATCAAATATTTTAACACCATTAGTAAAATGGAAAAAGTTTTCCAAGCCAAAATCCATGCAACACTTGGGACTAAAGAATATTCACAATTTTGGGAAAGCTTTGGATGCCAAAAGCCTTTGGAAGGTCATAGACAATCCAAGGTGTTGGGACAAGTGTGTCATACACTTTGCAGTCCTATAGTGGAGTAGGGAATAAATGCAATGGAGTAGGGAATAAATGCAGAGCTATAGCAGGGAATTAATGTAGAGTAGTGGCAGGGAAAAACTGCAGAGCAGTGGCAGAGAATAAATACAAATCACTAATGGACAATGGATGTTATGAAACAACAATTGGTCAATTAATTGTTGGTGGTTTTTTGTTATGCCAAAATTTCTTTGAAATATTTATTCTCTTGTTGAACACTCTTGTTCAGAGCATAAAGACTTTGTAATGTATTGTAACCATTTAGTTGTTGATAATACATTGATTGTGCTTTAAAGTGTGGGGTTTTTCTCCCATAAGGGTTTTCCATAGGAAATTGTTGTCTAGTGGTCATATGTTTATGTATTCTTTATCATTGCAAGTGTGTGTATTTCCTTTCTACACATTTTTCTCTCATTGATTGGTGTAAGAAGCATATTATGCACCTCTAATTCCTTTCATTTGGTATCAGAGCCTAATCACCTCGGATCCAAGGTGTTAGGGACGATGTAATTTGATCTAATATTGTTTTAAGTGGGAGCTTGTGTAGAAGGAAATATTGTTGCAGGGAAATGGCGATAACATCTAGATTAGAAATGGAGAAGTTTAATGGCACTAACTTTGAGATGTGGAAGTTCAAGATGGAGGATCTTCTCCTAGATCGAGATCTATGGGTTGCAATATCTGGAACCAAACTCACTAGTATGAAAGATGAAGAGTGGGTGGTGTTGGAGAGAAAGGAGAGAAGCCTTATTAGGCCTTGTTTACCTAATTCAATATTATTGAATATTTCTAAAGAAAAAACTACAACAACTCTCTGGAAGAAGTTGGGCGATTTGTATCAGGCTAAATCCTTGGTTAATAAACTTTTTTCTATGGAAAAAGTTGTTTTCCTTGAGAATGGGTGATGGTGATTCTATATCCAAGCACCTGAAATGTATTTAATACTACTATGACCTAATTGATATTAGTTGGAGTGAAGACGAATGAGGAGGATCACTATATGAATTTTTTTTGTTCTTTGTCAAATTCATGGGACAACCTAGTAATAGCCATTGGATGCATCATAAAGACATTGGTGCTTGATGAGGTTCTGGCTACTTTACTCCTAGAGGAGTTGAGGCTGAAAGATTATGAATCCACAAACAAGGCCTTAGCTATTCATGGATGATCTAAGGAGAAAGGCAAGAAGAGAGAAAAGGGAAAATCAAAATCTCGTGGGAGACATAAGTCTCCTGGAAAGTGTAAGGTGAAATATTGGAATTGCAATAAGGTCGAGCATTTCAAAAGAGACTACAATGAAGAGAAAATGAAGAATAAGAAGGAAAAGAATGATTTTAATGATGAGTCTATAAAATCTTCTCAAGAGGATGGTGGAGATGCCTTTGTTGCAGCAACAACAACCCATGAAGGCTAGAGTGCATGGTTGATAGACTCTTGAGCTTCCTTCCATATGACTTCCCATCAACACTGGTTTTTAGTGTATGGGAAATATGATGGTTGGATGTTATATCTTGGTGATGAATGTCGTCTCAACATAGTTGGCCATGGTAGAGTCTTGATCAGATTCCCTAATTGTAGAGTAAATGGGATCAATGGAGTTTTTCACATTCTAGGTCTGGTACGAAACCTACTATCAATAAGCACACTCAATGATGCGAGCGTGCCAGTTGTTTTGTCTGAAAAAGGGTGTAATATGCTCTGAGGAGAAATCATGCTCACTAAGGGTGCTCATGCGAACACTTTGTTCCACCTTCACACGTGAACTATTTAGTGTAAAAGTTCTTTGATTTCTGTAGTGGAAAGATCTATAGGATCTACACCTTCACAATCAGAACATGTATCTACTTCTAATGTTCATGCTTTCCGAGTACCTAAACAAGTTATTGCTTCAAAAAGTAAGTTACCTATAAAGAAGACAATGCCATGGCACCAAAGATTGGGCCATATAGGTGAGAAGGGCCTATGGGCCTTGAAAAACAAAAAAGTTGTTTATGCATTGAATAATTGTGCTCTTGAATTTGATTTTTTCAAGCATTGCATATATGGAAAACATAACCATGTTCAAATTAATTTAGTTCTCACAAATCTTCGAGCTTATTGGACTTAATTCATTATGATGTAATTAGTCCAGTTAAAGTTCCTTTGGTTTCTAAGGCTTTGTATTATGTGTCATTCATCGATGATTACTCTAAAAGGACATGGTATATTTTCTTAGAACTAAACTTGAGGTTTTTAGTTGGTTTAAGGAGTTTAAAGCTCTCTTGGAAAATTAGATTGGTAGGAATATTAAGGTGTTGATGATTGATAATGGTGGTGAGTTTTGTTTTGCAAGGTTTGATAAGTTTTCTAAGGAGAATGGCATTGAAATACATAAGACAACTCCATATACCCCTCAACAAAATGGAGTTACATAATGGATGAACAAAGCATTGATGAAGAGAGATAGGAGTATGCTTAGTGGAGCCAACTTAGAGAAGAAGTTATACGCAGAAGCAATTTATACTACATGTCACTTGATTAACAGGGCTCCCACATCAACTCTTGTGGACAAGACCCTTATGGAGGTCTAGACGAGAAATAAGCCCTCACTTCAATATCGTCATGTTTTTGGTTGTGAGGAATATGCTCATGTGCCTAAGGAGAAGTTATCAAAGTTGGATAACAAGGCCATGAGATGTATCTTTATCAGCTATGACGTTGGTGTGAAGGGGTACAAGATTCGGGATCCTATGGTTGTGTATTTTTATATGCGAGGAATGTTATTTTTAGAGAAGTTAATCCTTCTCCCATAGTGGTGCAACCACGAGAGTGAGAGAAGTCAGTGGTTCAACTACCACCCAAGACCGAGAAAATTAAAGCAAAAAATGAACAAAAAGTTCATGATGGCCCTGATGAGGAGGAGGGTACAAAGATTTTAAAGGGGGAAGAAAGTTCACCTCAAACTTTAAAGTCCACTCGGCAAAAAAGGAAACTAGATAGGTGTAATTATAGTCTGTCTGATTTCAAATGTATATTTTCTTTATTTGCTAACACCAATTATCCTAGAACTATGAAAGAGGCAATGGAGATGGAAGATAAGGAGTCATGGAGATTGGCCATGGATGAGAAAATGGTTTCACTTGGAAAGAATCATACATGGGACTTCATATCATTTCATGTTGGACAGAAACCCATTGAATGTAAATGGGTATTCAAAAACAAGATCGATTTAGATGACAATGCTGAAAAACACAAGGCAAGGTTGGTTGCGAAAGGATATTCCCAGATTGAGGGGACAAATTTGATGAGAGATTTTCCCGAGTTGCTAAGTTAACATTTATTAGGCTCCTATTTCCCGTGGCATTTTTTTTTGATTTAGAGATAGAACATATGGATGTGAAAACAACATTCCTACATGGCGACTTGAAGGAGGAGATCTAGATGACAAAACTAAATCACCACATTGAAAAAGGTAAAGAGTCATTGGTTTGCAAATTAAAAAGTATCTATATGGTCTCAAATAGTGTCCTAGAATGTGGTACCAAAATTTTGATTCATTTGTGTTGGGATTGGGATTTCTGAGATCCAAATTAGATCACCATATGTATTACAAATATGATGGTGGTCATTTCATTGTTATCATTCTATATGTAGATGATATGTTATTCTTTGGTAACAATAAGGATGTGATTTGTGATTTGAAGTCTCAACTTTTTGCACAATTTGATATGAAGGACTTGGAGGCTGCAAAATATGTCTTAGGAATGAAAGCTTTGGTTGAACTAGAGTAAGTATGTAAACTCTGTGCTACAATATTTTTGTATGGAAGATTGCAAACCATTGAGTGTTCTGATTTCTATAGGAACTAAGCTTTCAATTGAGTAGTGTCCTACAACACCTGCATAGATGGAGGATATGGCTTTTCCCCTTATACTAGTGTAGTTTGTAGTTTGATGTATGCTATGGTATGTACTAGAATAAACATTGCCCAAGCAATGAGATTCTTGAGTTGATTCATGGCTAATCCTAGACGTGAACATTGGGTTGTAGTGAAGAGGGTCTTCAAGTATTTGCAAGGTACTTTTGAATATTCCATTTGCTATCATAGCGATGTTTAAGGGGACCCATACTCAATGGATATACATTGTTATGTGGATTTTGATTGAGCAAGGGATGTATATAGAAGGAGAACTACGAGCATATACACGTTACAATTGTTTGGTGGAGTAATATGTTGTCTGAGAAAGGGACAAGCTATCGTCACTTTGTCCACTGCAGAGTCAGAGTATATTGCAACTACTCATGTCTATAAGGAGGTCATTTGGCTTATGAAATTGTGTTTAGAAGTAGGGATAAGTTTGGCTAAGAAACCAATGAAGACAAAGCATATAGCTATCTAGTACCATTTAGTTAGGGACAAGGTAGAGGATGGAAAGGTGATACTGGAGAAATTTGACACTCTGCATGATGTTGCATATGCATTGAGGAAATTGACTATCACAAGTAAATTCAAGCGGAGTTGTGAGTCTATGAGCATTATGGCCCCTAGCAATTACCTCATAGTTTGATGCATTCTCCCTTATACCCTTGCAAGGTATACGACAAGTGAGAGAATGTTGGGACATGTGTTCCATACACCTTGCAGTGTTGTAATGGAGCACATAATAAATGTAAAGCAGTGACAAGGAATAGTTGCAGAGTAGTGGCAAGGAATAATTGCATAGTAGTGGCATGTAATATGTAATACCTTCAAGTGATAAATGTGTATGTGTACATATGCTTTTATAATTTGGTGAGCCATGATGGTTTTTGGGTTAGAGTGCCTATGTATGTATGTTTTGGGCCAGAGTGCTTGTGTGATATTGGGCTAGAGAGATTGTATATTGAAAGGTCAGTGAACATAGCATTGTACATTATAATCATCCTCACGATATTAATAAAATACATTATTGCTATAGACCAAAGCATACGAAAGAGTATGGGGGGATAGGGCTTATGGAAAAGGGCTTAAGCTAGGGGGCTACGCCAAATATATTAAAATATTCCTAAGTCCTAAGCCTAAGTCTTATTTCAAGAATATATCATAAATTCTAAAAAGGTGGATCAAACACCCAAGTGAGGGGAAAATAGTTCCTTATGTGCCACTTGTCAAGTTTAAACCATGCATACATAAACTCGAGACTTTGTGAGAAAATCATTCCATTCTAACATATTCCATGATTATTATTACCATTGCATGTAGGTGTGAGATAGGGAGCCACTTTGTCCTTATGATTGGAATACTTTGTGTGTTCTAGATGAATCATGTGAGACTACTGGGAACAATTCTCCTTAGGTTTCCTTGGGGAAGGTTGGATCCGTAGAGGGAGAATTGTATGAGATAGCTTTCCCTGGATGTGAATCCTAGTGGGTGCATGGAGACTCTATTATAGCAGTTGGAGTTCCTAGAGCCGCAAATATTTGAGACTTCTTATCTGCCTGTGTTGAAACCCTAGAATGGAAGCGGGACAACTCGAGGGACCACAGTGCAGAGAAGGGGGTACATTTCCTTGGGTTGTGCATGTTGTGCGGAATAAGAGGTTGTAAGTTGGAACTATTGTTGGAGTTTGATACCTTGGCCTAGCCTTTGATTGTACGACTGTGAGACCTTAGTTGGCCTAGAGAGAGTGGCTTTGCCTTGGTGGAGTCATAGCACTAGCTCAGGGGTGACCTGTTGTTGAGAGAACTAGAACAACAATGTATATGGTCGGGTGGAACGTTTGAGGTCTGCAACCAATTGGTGATTTTATGAAAGATAAGTGCGATGTTTATATGTGTTTTTTATTACTTTGTATAATGTGTATTATATATATAATTTTTGCCATAGTTTTGGTGATTAAAATGCACATTACATTTACAAATGTTATATGGTTATGCATGTGACTACATGTTTTAGCCTGCATAATTGTATCATATGCAGGAAATATTTTATATAACGACATTAAAGCCCTGTTGGGCATAATTAATTATGATATTAGAGAATTATTGAGCGAGGATATTAGAAATTTGAAAATTTTAGTATGGATAGATCCATAATTTGGAGTAACGTGGCTTAGATGTGAATATGGGTGTGTTACAATGTGGTCATAGAGTTGTTCTGCAATGATGTGGCCCAAACTGGAGCTCTGGGTACATTATAGAATAAATGTAGATCACTAGCGCACAATGAATGCCAAGCAACAACAATTGGCCAATTAATTGTTGGTGGTTTTTAGTATGTAGAATTAGAAATTCATAAATGGTTTATATTTTTTTTTATGGCTATTTATTCAGTGCTAGGGTTGGAGAAAAACATAGTGTGAGTTTTAACTTACTGTTATGCTGCCAAAATTTCTCTGGAATCCTAATGTTTCTGCTAAATACTCTTTGTTGAGAGCATGGATGCTCTATAACGTATTGTAACCATTTAGTTGTTGATAATACATTGAATGTGATTTAGAGTGTAGGGTTTTTCTCTCAAAAGGGTTTTCCCTAAGAAATTGTTGTCTAATGGTCATATGTTTATGTGTTGTTTATTACTGCAACTATGTTTATTTAATTTCTATTTATTTTTCTCTCATTGATTAGTGTATGAAGCATATTCCACACCTCTACTTCCTTTCATAGGGCTGTGGTAGGATGTGATCAAATCAAAGTACACATATCCCCTTTCATTTGAAGATTGGATTAGATCTAAAACAAAATTTGCAATAGGGGCTTTTATTATATGGAAATCTCTAACTGTATTCGTCCCCCTTGTAGGTGAATGACTTGCTTGGAAAATAAGAAATGGCCAAAATGTTAGAAGAAGGAAGCATGGATTGGTAGTAATGGAGAACATAGGTTGTTGAATGAAAATATTGAACTTCTCAGATCTAAAGGCATAGTGACATTAGAAGATGTGTTAACTAATGCTCAAGGTAATTTTTGGATCCATGGTTAGAAGCAAGCAAGAGAACTAGACTTGGTAGGGCATATGGAATTACAATGGGACTCTATGGTGAACGAGTTGTCTATTTGTTCTATAATAATAATAATAATAATCTATTTTTAAGGTCACGACCAAGCCAGACACCAAATTGGTGTATGAGACCCCCTTGTTTGTGGGACAAGGGACCCCCTCCAATTTGAATGCTAAAGTCTACGAAGGTATACACACCCTACCCCCCTCTAGACTTGTGACCTTGAAAGAGGAAACACATGCTCTTAACCATTAGGCCCACTCGGGTTGTATAAAACTAAGGGATCAAGAGGATGCACCTATGTGGTCATACAACCCCATTGGGTTGTATACAACAAGTACTGGATACATGGTTATGTTCTTAGCATAGCCTTAAGAGGAAGTTTGGTGGTGGAAAGCAATTTGAAAATTTAGGCTCCGTTGAAGGCTAAACTATTCTTTTGGGTAGCACTCATCAATAAAGCTTCCACTTGGGATATTTTGTAAAGAAGAGCTTCGTCAAGTTCAAGTTATTGCATCCTCTGTAAATCAAGTAAAGAATCTCTCCGACACATCCTCTCGAATTGTTTATTTGCTAAAGAAGTATGAAAAGAGGCCTCATCTTTGATTGGTATATTGTGCTCTTAGAATGGTCCTTCATTAGTAGATAGTTTCAAAAAGTAKATGGAAGATCCACCACTGAAAAATCATAGAGCACTCCTAATTATAGTTTCTTCATCAATTTGAATCATAAGATATCATACTCTCTTTGAGAATCTGATTGAATCTCACGTGGAAGTGTTCTATAAAATCAAATATTCATACGAGGGAATCATCTACACACCAAAGCAAAAGCCACCAAGGCAAATCACAAATTTGGAGGTAGATCAATATTTTCCTTGGGGCTATTCAAAGCAACATAAGGCCTGACAGTGTGGGTGATATTATGTTTCTTTCTCCATCTTTGAGTTATTATTTTAAAGAACATTTGGGTATTGGTAGTGATAGCCAGGGAGAGTTGCATGCCCTGAAACTCCTCTTGAAATTGGTCATTGATAAAAATGTGGAAAACTTCAAGCCTTCAACAACTCGAAGCTAGTGATAGAATGGAAAATGGGTGCTTTCATATTTCAAAATCTACTTTTGCATTGTCTTTTGAACCAAAGAAAGTTGATGAACTTTTCTAGGAAATCTCTTTGCTTCATGTTTACAGGGAACACAACTTGAAAGCAAATGAGTTGTCAAAAGCTACTACCCAAGGCCAACTTAGTCTTTTCTTGTTTGAGGAACACACGATGGAAGGGAACAATGACTCCCTTTCATTATTTCTACTTGTAATGAATGTAATATGGTGAATGGTCTCTTTCTTTATTATTTTTTAAGAATTTTGGAGGACCCCTGAATGAATATTGAATCTTATTTTTCTCATTAGGCTTTGAACTCTTTTTTATTATGTTTATCCAAATGTACTAACCTAATTAATATAGTTTAGACACATACTAAGTTATATATACAATTTTGTTAACAATGCTTTAACATTTTTGGAAGGTAACTTGTCTTCTACATGAAATATAAATTTATTTTCTTCTAGAAAAATAACAAAAGAAAAAAGAAAAGATAAAATATAAAATTTTGAAATTGTGATATACATTTTTTTATATTATAATTTGAGTGAGCTTAATGATTAAAAACATGTGTTTTTTCTTTGAAAGTTACAAATTCAAAACAAGGGTTAGGAGTCTCATACACCAATAACTTAAAATTAGATTATATTATTATTGTAGACAAAAAAAAGAAATATTTCATTAGATTATAACAAATATATCAATAAAATAATACATATCATATTATATTTAATTTCAATTTCATAACAAGGTATATTTAATGTATCTATATTTTCTATAGATGTAAAACTTAAATAATCTATTATCATTACTAATATGTTGTTGCTTAATATAACTCACTAGTCACTTAGAAAAATCTAATTGGATATTCATTGCAATGTAAATTTTAAATAATTTATTATCATTAATGATAGATTGATCTTAAATAATTTATTATTATTAAATTAATGATAAGCTGATCTAATTGGTATCCATTGCAATGTAAATTTTAAATAATTTATTATTATTAATGATAGGTTAATCTAATTGGTATAGATTGCAATGTAAATTTTAAATAATTTATTATCATTAATGAGAGGCTGTTATTTAATTATGAGCGACTTAAAAAAATCTAATTAAATATGGATTTATAAATTCATGTTTGTAAATTGGATTATATATATATATATATAAAATAATATTTTGAATTAATTATGAATAAATTGTTGTAATTGTTTAACCAAAAATCTGAAATTTAACTTTAATACCATCTTCAAAATAAGAAGAAGTAGTATTTTTTTTTAATAGTTATTACTTACTACTCATAAAAATATTAAAAAAAAATCAAACATAATACACCTTACCCTAGTAAGGAAATTACAGTTAAATTTAACTTGAATCACCTCTGGAAAGTACCATATTGGAAAACAAGCAAGCATTATACACCTTACACTTCTAATGATCATGCACTCTACTTCAGCGGACATATATGTCAGAGAATATTATCACTGATACTGTGTGGGGTGCTTATTGGCGCACTTGAGAAAAGTAGTCTGGTAAGAAAACAGCGTGTATTATTCAACAATATAGTGTGGTTCATCCAAGTTTATGACGCTGAGTCCCAACGTCCCAAACCATTCAGGATGATGCTTTTGAGACACTCCATTACTTTGAAAACATAAATGATAATAAGTATGAATTCCACTTTTTAGTAGTCCGCTATTTTTTAATCTGAGGCTGCACACAAACTGTGTTCCTCATGATTTCCTTGTCGTTAAATCAGACAGCATGAAAATCCCCTCTTCACTCTTTTCAAGTCCAAAAAAATATAAACAACAGACTACAGGACACTGGGTTAGCTGTTGAAATCATCTATACTCATCCCATTTTCTGATACAATAAAAACTTCTAAATAACATCCTTGCATATATTAAAAAACAGTAAAACCCCAGTTAGAACATGCTGAAAAGATGAAAATCCATTGCACATCCACCACATTTACGATGCCAATCTATATTGCAGATCCGACATGAAAGCACACGTGAACCAAAAAAAGGAAAGATTAGTTTGAAACCAAATTTCTGGATTTTTTTTTCTTCATTATTGGTCATTATCCACAAATGTGGGTTTACTCATCGTTGTTATTCAAAGAAAATCATGCCAACTGAAATAACTTGCTGATTATTCAAAGAAAATCATGCCACCTGAAGATGTATCGGAGTTTTGAGCCTTTAACCATCAGTTTCCTTACTTCTAAGAAATACAAGTTCTTAACCAATCAAAAACAATTTTAAGTTTTACTCCAAAACCAAAATCTAAGAATATCTCTTTATATATCCATTAACATAAAGTATAATATATAAAGAAGAAAATTAAACATGCAATCAAATGCATTTTTACTAAACCTTTTGCTGGAATCTAGCTCTAGCTAGTTAAATTTACTTTTGAACCACCTTGAAATGGCAGTTGGCAAGGCCATAAATTGATTTGCAGACACCAAAAATCAAGGACAAGTAAAACTGTAAACAGATGAAATGTTGTTTTGAAAAAAAAAAGCATTAAATTTCAACAAAATCAATTTATTGCGTTTTTATCTTAATTCATATCGAAATGATTTATGTTTGAAAAACATGTTATTGTAAATCGAATCAGAAACTTCCACCTTAAAGTAAGTTTGAAAAACATGTCATTATACATCAACTCCGAAATTTCCACCTTAAAAGTTGAAGTTTGAAAAACATGTTACTGTACATCAAGTCAGATACTTCCCCCTTGAAGAATTAATTCTAACTGACAAAGACTTTTAATACAAGTAATAATGCATGGACAATGGACAAATCTTCTAGCACAAGTAAATAATTAATTAGCATAGCCTTCAATACAAGTAAGTTTTGTAAAGTTTTCCTGAATGAAGAAAGAAATAAGTAATGCCTTGTAAAGTTATCTGAATGAACAAAGAATAATGAATAACAAAGAATAATGAAAGAAATATGTAGATGTCGTATTCATTATATATAAAGTTTGTTTGAGGACAGTAAGTCAATGAACAAAAAGAGATAATGAAGATACAAAGTTTGTGTTCTGGACAGAGTGAGTCAACAAACTTTTTTTTCATAAAATCCAATTTATGGAATCTGAATACAACTGTAGCAGTAAACTTTGCAATTAACTGTAGCAGTAAGCTTTGCAATTAACTGTAGCAAAAATATGTCCAATTATTATGGACATCAGATATTACAGACAAAATAAACCCCACAAAGCTAAAAGAAATACAGAGTACTTTTGTTAACACCAGAGATTGAAAGGAACGAAAATATACAGTCCCCTCTGAAGTAGTCTGAAACAAAAAACTCTTCAGCTAAACTAGAATGGAGAATGGTGTTTTAGATAAAGAATATTAGCTGGCACACCTGATTCAACCCAAGTTATACGCTTTTGTTGAGCTGATCAAAACTATGTCAACTTCATCTTAATATTCATCTGCTTCCACTGTCCTATTTCACTGATTCAGTGCTTAGTAAACTTGTGATCTGCTTCCATGGACTCCCACAAACAGACCCAAGTGGCCTTGAATTGCTGCAATTCTGATATATATAGGTATATATTCTGATACTTGAAGTGGGTATTATCGTTTAACAAAAATGGTGATGAAGGAAGCATTCTCATCACCTGAATTGCAATGGGGAGAGGAGGAGAGGGAGCTATCACACATCTCCATTAGAGGATTATAATTTCCTGCTTCATCGGTGGGTTTTGGATACTTAGAGAAGTCAAGGCATCTTGTTGCTGGGGAATGCGATGGAGAGTGATGAAGAGGGGTCCGGGGAGGGGTTTCGAAGGGGGTATAGAATGGAGGGGAAGATGGAGGGGTGAGAAATGGAGGAGTTTCAGTTGCAAAGTCCACCATTCTCATCTGAGCAAATGGGTCGCTTAAGCTTCTGCTATGACAGCCCCTGTGGCTCTTTCCACCTTTAGTGGACTTGCCATCCTCGGACTCCATATCCTCCCTAGTCTCTTCCTTGATGGTGAAAAGAAACCTGGGAGGACCCAATAGCCCCTCTATTGTCATTACCTCGCTAGGCTCAATTATTCCCTCTCTCCGAAGTGGAAAAAGCCTGCTGATGAAATCCTCATCAGGGGGTTCTGGAGATAACACTTCCTCCTCCTCTTCTTGGTGGTGGCCTCCCTTCACTACTATCCGATCATCGGCATGGCTTGGGGAGTTGGTATTCAGTGCTGTGGAGTTTTTCGTGGAGCTCTGCTGTATGTGCTTCCTCCCGCAGAAAAAGTAAAACACTTGTCTCGAATCCCCCACCTCACCTTCTTCTACTTGGCTGTTATTCATCAGATATTTTGCGGATGAAGAAGAGGGGGAAGAAGGATTATTGAGTCGCTTCTTCCAGCAGAAGATCATGATCGACAGCAGAAAACATGCAAACACAACGCTGAGGCATATGCCCAGCGTGCTCACGGAGCTCATCGCAAACACCCCAGAAAACTTTAGAGTCTGAGAAACTAAATGGGCATCTACACCCAATTCTTCAGAGAGAAAAATCTTGTCCAAGTATGCCGTAAAAGATGCTTTCCTTTTTCTTCAGGGTTGACATAACAAACATAGTATTGAAACCCACAAAAATACTACCTAGTGCCCACACTCCCCCCCCGTTTCCTAGTGCCCGCACTCCCCACCCGTTTCTTGGCCATCCCAAAGCATAGATGACAACGTGAAAACCGGAAACCGGCATCGAGGGCTGGCTAACAAACCCGAAACAAGGCGGTATTTGCAATTTTTGAAGAGAAAATAGTCGAAGTTAACGAGGACCTACGCACGTGCGCCGCTTTTTGGGGCCGTGCCGTGTTTTTAAATTAAGTTGTGTAACCAGTGATGGTTGCGAGATACAGAGTTTGTTTAATCGTGGAGTAAATTGTAATTTTGTAAATTTTGTTGTTAAGAAATTTGTAATAATGTATAATTTAAATAATGTAGATGGTTTTTCAACTCAATTTATATGTGGGTATTTAATAGGTTATTATATAATTATAAAATGTATTTAAATGTGTATATTGATTTAGGTTGGTATGTATATTTAGTAGATTTTATTGGTTAAATTGTTGGGCTGAGGAGGTCTCATACATCAATTTGGTGTTTGGCTTGATAGTGACCTTAAAAATAGATTATTATTATAATTTATTGTGATTGAAAATAGTTATTATTGATTACTATCCATAAATGTGGATTGGTTAATCAAGGAAAACCACATCTTTAAAATGAGTTGTTATAATATTGGATTAATATTGATCTTGGATCATTAATAGTTTTAGGTCTTACTCCATAACCAAATAATGGTTTAAAGCTAAATAATATTTGTAAAAAAATTATCCATCATAAACAATAAAATCAGGTACCTTTTAATAACATTTAATATTAATCTCATATTAACCCAAATACAACCAATTAAAATTTAACATGTTACCCAAAAACATTACTCAAAATTTCTATACCATTTTTCACTTAATATATCATATTTATAATAATTATAATTAATTTAAAATAAAATATTATATTATATTAAAATAAATACTTAAACATTAAATATCAAACTTAAAAATCATATTAAAAACACATATAAATAACCATGTCGTAAAATTATCTTTCTAACCACACCAAATAAATTCATTTCATATTAGCACCCCTTCATCTTTCAAAAAGTAAGGTGAGATGTCATATTCCATGCATGGTTTAGTCAACATAGATTATAACGGTTACACTTCATAAATTAAAGCATGTCCCACTTCTTAATTTAATGCATGCATGGTAAATACTTCAACATAATAAGGAGGATTATTTAAACTTTTAAATTTATTTTTCTAGTTTAAACTTTCTAAGTTTTTTTTTTTTTTTTTTTTTGGATATTTTCTGTTTTTTTTGTTGGTGATTTTGTAAGAATTTGTTGGATCCTCATATTTGAGATAATCAAAATGTTTAAGGGGTTAAATATGTTGCATCAATTTATGCATTCAAAAATGCAATTTAAACAACATAAAATTATGATTTAATCCAGATTTATGTTATGGATTCAGGCTAAAAAGTCCAAAACATAGAACACTTAGACAACTCCAAATTTATATATTCCACACATTATTGAGATATATCATATAACTTAGACATAATATTAAATTGTAGTTAAATCCAAACCATGTATTTAAAGGAAATTTATGAAATTATTTTTTTATTTATAATCGAGAAAGAGAGAGATATCAGATTATTGTTTTTGTTTTCCATTAGGGCTCAAGTCATACAATGCAAACTATAATATCCTTTAAATTGAACTGTTATATACAACCTGGGTGGGCCTAATGGTTAAGAACATGTGTTTCCTCCTAAGATGTCATAGGTTCAAATCCATAGGGGGGTAGGGTATGTATACCTTCATAGACTTTACTAGTGAAATTGTTGCATGGATAATTAAAGTGTTAATACAGAAGATAAATTACACCAACTTAATAAATTGAAGAAAGAAATATCAATAGCTTTCCATCATCAATAAGTCTAAAAACATGAAGAAAAAAAAAATTGACATTAGAGACCTTGTATTTGTGTATGAGAACATAATAAAAGGGAAGCCAAGAAAATTGGAGATAATGTGGCTTGGCCTCTATGTTATTGAATACATAAGGACAAATGGAGTATTATAACTTATGACACTTTCTACGGGAAGTTGTTGCACAAAGTAATCAATAGTGCTAAGTTCAAGAGGTGTCATCCTTGAAGAAGAAGAAGAAGAAGAAGTTGTGGCACCATTGAGCGAGAGTCTATCTCGAAACCTACTCACTTGTGGACATACTCTTAAAAGAAAAATATAATAAGGAAATAAGGGTTCTAGTGGTGAAAACTTTTCAAAACCTACTCACTTGTGGACATAGTCTTAAAAGAAAAATATAATAAGGAAATAAGAGTTCTAGTGGTGAAAAATTTTGTGCCACCACTAGGTAGGAGTTTGCTTGAAAACTAGGTCCTTTGGTGGGCAAGCTCTTGATTTTTGTTTTTGAAAAAAGTGGTCGTTTGGGGAAAGTTGGGTGAATAATTGTTGACAAATGGTTATTTAAAATTCAAACCTTAGCCATCACAACTAGCAAGAAGAAGGAGATTCAAATATTGTGACAGTCAATTGGGATCCAGTGAAAAATTATGAAGGTTTTAGCAAAAGAGTAAGTAGATAAGCAAGGAATCGACATGATATAGATACATAACAAGTAAGAAGAGGAAAGAAGGTGTCGATAGAAGGAAATAATCATTATAAAAAACAATGGCATATCCCAATTGAATGTCAATATAATGAAGATGGAAGAAAAATGATAGGTGAATCAACAAGTAACAAAGCTTCAATACACAAAAAAAGGGAGAAAGTTGAATGAGGCTCAACCAAGTGCAAAGAAAAGTTGACCAAGATCTAATTGATCAACCAGAAAATCATAAGCTCCTACATATATCACATTTAATGTGCACTTTTAATGAACTATTCCATCAATTAAACAATCACACAAGCAAGCAATGTATTGAAATGACACAATTTGTTATAAACAGATATGAGGAAAACAAGCAACCAACCAAAGGTGAAAAATTGAGGAAGATTAAGGATGAGAACGAGCAAACAAAGAATAATAGAGTGCAATGGTTTGAAAGGAAGGAATTTTACCTAAGAAAAAGCATGTTGCAAAAGGTGAGGGGCATAGTACCACCAGTGTCAATGACTCATGTACCTCAAATCATTGAGCCTAGAACAAAGAATAGGTTCAACAAGGACCTGTTGATAGAACTTGAAGTTGAATTTCACTTAATGAGGAATGTTAGGATGGATGAAATTGATTGGGACTACCATTGTCAAAATTACAAGAAATGGGTAGTCATTGGAGGGAAATGGAGAGATGAAATCCTAATGCTGGAGAAATCAAAGATTGGGTTATACTTGGGGGTTCCTCAAATTGCAGGTTTTGAGGGTTTGAAGGAGGAAGGGACTAAATTTATAATTAGTTGGTACCATAATAGGAAAATTTGGTTGAAATCACTCCAAAACTGATTTCATGGATAATTAGACTACCCAATATGGGTGAAAGCCTTCCCAAATTCGCCAAGCCCACAAAGTGGATCGAAAAGTCTATAGGGAAAGTTGATGCCAAAAATTCAAAATGGTTGGTCATCAACCAAGTGAAGGAAGAACATGTGAATGGAATTGTGTCATTGCAGCTCTTTGTTTGACCAGTTTCAGTTGGGCATTGGATGTAGTTTTGAATATTTTGGAACCAATTAGACATATAGTTGAGGAAGCAATAATATACAATTGGGTAGAGGATGTGGAAAACATATTGAAAACTACTTGTGAATAATGTCGTGATATGGGGATGGCAATAAGATACCCATCCTTATTAATATTTATTATTATGTTGAGGGTTTTCGTAGTTGGGGAAGTTGCATTTACATTGCCCAACAAGTTGACAATGTGGAACTTATAATGCTTTGCATTGAGTTGGAAGGGTAAAACTGATGACTTTACACCACAATACATGTTCTTAGAATGGGTGGAATTCTTTAAGTCGACTTGTAATAAATGGAGGGTACTACAAAATGTCAGAAGCAATTTTTCATTCCTATCACATATTCAGTTATCCCTGTAATTCACCAAAGTATGGTAAGCACATGGTGTTTGAGGAGAACCTAAGGAGCTTTATTTTTACCCTCTGCTCTCTTTTCTTTGGTATAGAAATTATGCAAGTACAAAGAAAGAGGAACTCTCTGTGGAGTTTCCTTTAACCTATGGCATGTATGGCTGCTACTGTAACATCCCCATTTTCAAACCCCAAAACAACGATGTGTACTGTAAATATAACATGTGGCCGAGAGCCAAGCGATGTATATTGCAAATGTAATGTATGGCCGAGAGCCAATATGTAAACGATGTAAATTGAAATATAACGAATGAAATGTATCGTCGGATGCAGATACACACAGACGAAGATTGGGGGCTAAGTATCCACAAGAGAGGGAAGGGATCCAAGGGGGATATTTCCCCATATCTATTAAACCAAAACCCATTTAATATTTTTCTATAAATTATCCTTGCCATGAACCTTCCATTAGTTGTTGAGTGTTCTAGAGCCCAATCATTGAATTCATGTAAGAAGGTTGGTGTGAGATTCACTTCCCATAGTTATTGAGAGCATGGGGGATGAGTACAATCAGCTTGGGGAAGAGTGCAAGTCAAGCAAGCAAGAGAAATAGAGGAAATTTGTATGGGTAGGGGACCAAATTTTTGCACATTCATGTTTTTGGCATAGAGAGTTGTTTTTACATGGAGTTTTCTGGCCAACAAGAGAGTTATGAGTGTGGGAGCTTATATGTAGTTGTTGTGGACATGTTTGGTTGTTGTTTGGAGCTGTAACTTCATGGAGAAAGAGGTTGTGTGCCTGGGAGCGACGAGTTGTTTGAAACTCGTCCAAGAAGCATGTATTTTGGTTGTTGGGAGAATTTGTGGTGCAACTATAGAATTCCTTAGGTCCCAACAAATAGAATTCCTATCCAACCCGTGTTGGAAGCCTTGAAGGGGAGTGGAAAGGCCTGAGGGGCTATGAGCAGTGAAGGGAGATTCCATCCCTTGGTTTGTGCAGGTTGAGGGGAATTGTGTTGGTGGACAAGAATTAGTTGAGAGTTTAGTTGTTGAAAAGGGGACATTAGCCAGCCTTAGGGACCTTCTTCTCTTATGGATTCATAGCCCCAGCTTGGGGGTGTCTTGTTGTTGAGAACTGGAACAACAAGGCTATGGTTGGGAGGAACGTTCGTCCTCTACAACAGGTTGAATCTTTTATAAGATAAGTGTTCTATTTGATATGTTTACTCATGTATAATGATGATATAATTGTTGTGCAATTTACTCTGAAATATGTTTCATTATTATTGCTTGTTGGGGGAAGAATGATGTATTTAAATCTTTGTTTATATGGTAGAATGCTATTGTATGTTATTTAGTTGTTTCTATGCACGGTTGAACAATTGTATTTACGTTTTTATAGAACATGGATAGTTGAATGAACTTGCATTTCATGTTGTATGTTAATTTCTGCATTTGTATTTTGTATCAGAAATTTTTATTGGGTCGTTTTAGTAGTGACGTGACCTAGTTGGGGGTTGGGTACATTACAAAGTGGTATCAGAGCTACTAGTTCAACACTGGACTTGTATGGGCCAAGAACCAATGTGAATTTCAGTGATTGAGTAAATTCGTTGTTGCAGATTTTGTTTGTGACATATTTGGGGGGAAATGAAGAATTTAGAGAGGAATCCCCAAATCAGTGGGTAAAATCCGAGTTTGAATGACTCTGGATAGTTTAAGAGGGTTAATGGAGTAGAGCGGTTAAGTTGTAGATTGAAATTCGACCTGGAATGGTCGAAATTTGAGTTTTAATGGTTGTCTGTAGAGTTACAAGAAGATTGACGAATTGACAACCGAGATCACTTTTGATCTCGAGATCAACGGTTGAGATTCATCATGACAAATTTAAAAATACATAAGGTTCAACCATTTTGAAAGGTTGAACAAATCAACGACCGAGATTCAATTTTGCATGGATTGTAGGTTGGGAAAAGCCCGACCCAATCTACAAGGGTGAGACAAACTATGGGAGAGTCTACCCACTGTCACTTTAGATAAACCCTCCCCTCTCTTTAGTGAAGGAGAAATCCTACACAAGGGGGGAATCTCGGGTGACTCTGGAGGGATTGCAACGAGATAATAAGGAAATGACAAGGACACCCCTATGGTCAAAGTCAAGCATGTCTTTGAGACTTGGAAAATAGGCCTTGGAAGGTGGAAGATGGTTGTTGAGGTTGTATCCCTGCAAAATAAAGTTAGAACACCAAAACAAGACAATATAGTGCGATATAAGCCTCAAAACATAAGGGGAATCAACGAGATAAGATTCTTGTCCCAAAACTACAACATATATTAGATTTATACCACAAATGAGTAAGTTATGATAGCTTCATAATTAACCATCGAATTCATCAAATGAGATGATTGGATAATTAAGCCCAAAACATGTAGACAATATTCCAATGCTTAAACTCAACTTTTGATGGTAAGATAGGGCCGCAAAAAGATGTTATCAGAAATGTATTAGGGCAGCCTTATGGCTGTAGAAAATAATTGTTATAGCAACAATTTCCGACCATAGAAATCAACAAGTAAACCGTAAAAAAGATAGCCAATGAGCAGTAGAACAATAAACTAGGTTTACAAGTGAATTTCCATGGTGGAACGGTGAGTAAATGATGAAAGAAAGGAAAGTTTGTTGCAACCCTAATGGTCGTAGCATTACATTTATTGTAGCAATGAAATCCTTGGCTAAAAGAGGTCGCCCTTAGGGCACAAAAAAACTTATAACATGTAGAAAATAATCCAACTTGAACAATTGCAATATCTCGTAAATTCATGTATTCCAATGTAAGAATATTGTGTCTCCAATGCAACTTAGATTGTTTCTTTATATATTGGGTTATGGAATCTCTTGTATAAGATCCAAGGTTTGCAACTTCTCTAGGGGTGTAATCCCTTTTACTTCCTAGAGCATGCAAAACCTAGCAAGGTAAATCTAGGAGGGTGTAATCCCTTTTACCCTCCTAGCAACCTTTGCAAAATAGCCTATCCAAGACAATAGTGATAGATCCTAGTGGAGGGTGTATTCCCTTATGCTCCTCCAAGAATTAAAACAGATCAACCTTGCAACCAAGCAAGAAACAATACAAAGCATAAATTCATTACCCAGTCCAAAGATTAACAAGATAAACTCTTCCTTACCAAGAATATTCCACCACACATGCATGAACAAGCATCAAGAGAGATGGTGCACCACTTTATCTCCACAATACAAGTTTTAAGCATCCAAATAGCATCAAAGAGAGTTTCCCAAGAGGGGTGAAAATTTCAGCCAAGTATCTCTCACTCAAGAGAGAGTGAGTTATGTCAAAATGAAATGAAAATGATTCTTATTTATACAAAACTCCTAGAAAGTGTTTGTCCACATAAAGATAGGGTAAACAAAAAAGTAAGGAGGCCAATCCCCTTTACTTTTCCCCTTTACAAAATAATTTTAATTTGCACATGAGGAAAACCCTAAAATTGTGATGTAAACCCCTTCTAGGGTGACGTCTTGGTCACTTTGGCAATTCGTTGAGCTTGAGGATGAAATCGTTGGGCATCCAAAGTCCTTCCCTTCATGCATTGGGGTCTTCTCTCCAAGGTACAAGGGATCTCCCTCATCAAAGTTCCAAGTGTCCATCAAACACCGCCATCGCCACCAAAACCCTAGCCCTAGGGTGACGTCAAGCCCTCAAAGATGATATTTTATCCTCCAAAGGCAAATCGTTGGGCTTGCAAGGGCTAGGTGAGATCCTCCAAGGTCTCTTCCTTTGCCTCCAAAGCCAACGTTCCTCTCCTGAACTATCCCAAGGTTTGGGCCATGGAATCCAACCGATGGGTTTCCTTCCCCAATGAAGGCCCAACCTAGGCTTATTCCTCCAAAATGTCCATCAACAAGGTCCTGCAAAGATAGACAAGTATGCCCTCCAAGGATCTCAAGTCAAAGCATCATGGCAAGTAGAATCACATTTAATGCATCTCCTGTTAGGTCCTCCCTCACTCCTCCTTATTGTCCATATACAACATCTAAGGGTGAAGGTGGAAAATATCCAAAACAAGTTTCAAAAGGTGACTTACCAATAGAAGTGTGGACTACCATGTTATAAGAGTGTTGTATATAGATCATATTTTCATCCCAGGTCTTCAGATGCTTCTAATTATAACCCCACAAAAGTTGCACCAAATTCCTATCGAGTACTTCTCTCTTCCCATATGTCCGTGGATGGAAGGTCGTAGATCTCTTCAACTTAGTGTCCATCTTCTCCCACAATGTAGTCCAAAATGCACTAAGAAATATGGTATCTTTGTCTGAGATGATGCTCCTTGGTATCCGAAAGTGCACCCAATCCTATTCAAAGAGCTTGTTTGTTGCTTCTTCTTTGTTGATGGTCTTTTTACAAGGCATGAGAATGCACATCTTGTTGAACCTATTAACTACCACAAATAATAGTCATGTCCCTTCCGGGTTGTTGGTAACCCTCCCACAAAATCCATGGAAATGCTTTCCCAAGGTTGAGTGGGTACAAGTAAGAGATGGTATAGACCTTTATTCCTGTTGTTGGGCTTGTTGGTACAACAAAGTATACATCCTCTAATATACCGTGCTACATCTTCTTGCATTCTAGGTCAATACACATACTTCTGTAAGTTGGAAATTGTCTTCCCAACACTAAAATGTCATGCAACCTTGGAGGTGTGAGCCTCTCTGATAAGATGCAATCGTTCACCTTTAAGAATAGAAAGCGTGTTGAGCTTGTAGAGTAAACCATTCTAGAAATCATAGTCAGCCTTGTTGTCACCTTCTTCTATATGAATTTGGTCTTGTAGCTGTTAAAACACCTCCTTGAAGTCGTCATCTTCTCTATATGCCTCTTTGTATGCATCATGGGTAATAGGATTCATGTGCATCAGAGTTTCCAAAGTTGTAATTGTAGATGTGGGTTGTCGTGAAAGCATGTCTGCCAACTTATTTGCGTTACCCTTCTTATACTTAATGAATAGATGAAATTGTTGCAAAAACCACATCCACTTGTGATTCCTAGTTTGTTGTAGCTTACTTTGGGCCTGCAAATACTATAGCGGTTGGTGATCTATGGGGATGATGGTCTCCTTTCCCAACAGATAGTGCTTCCACTTCTTGACAACTTGAACCAAGGCATATAGTTCCTTGCCATAGGTAGGGTAGTTGAGAACTACCCCATAAAATATTTCATAATGATAGCATATCGACCTTCCTCCTTGCATCAAAATGGCTCCCATGGCATACCAACTTGCATGTGTCTCCACTTCGAAAGGGCTTCTTGTAACATCCCCACTATAATCCTCGGTTTAATTAATGCATAATGTAGATACAAATGTGGCTACAACCAAGTGACGTAATATGCAAAATGTATTTTCCAAATTGTAAATAAATATAATGTAATACCAGCTATTAGGATATGGATAGATATGGGGGTTCATTGATCCACAAGAGAGGGCGATGCCTAGAGAGTGTCCAAGAGGGGTCCAAAGGGAAATAATTATGGGTATTAATCCAAACCAACGTTTTTGAATTTTGTCATCATTTGGGGAAAACGTTATTTTTTGGTTGAGTGTATGAGAGCCCAATCATTGAATACATGTCATAAGGTGGGTGTGAGAGTCATATCCCATAGTTATTGGAGAGCATGGGGTTGAGGTATAATCAACATTGGGAAGACTGAGTAGTCAACTATCTTGGGGAAAGAGAGGAAATTCGTAGGGGTAGCAACAAACAATTTTCACATTTAGTTTTTACAGGAACAACAAGTAGAGAAGATGGGAGAAGAGCTTAGGAGCTGGAAAAACAAGGCTAGAGCATTTATGGAGCATGCTGGAGCGGTTTTTGAGCATTTTGGAGTTAGAAAATGAAGAGCCAGGTTGTCAAGCCTGAAGAGTGAACTCTTGGGTGAGTTTCACTGTATCAGTAAGTGGTTTTTGTTGTGTTTTTCGTAGTTTTTCCTAGCAGTGAGTTCCCTCGAGTTCCCATTTGAGATATTCCTAACTACCTACACCAGATGTTGACTCGTAAACTCGCAAACATGCCATGAACCTGCAAATAGTTGCAAGGCATAATTTTAAAATTTTATTTATCTATGATATACAAATATTTAACTATAGGTGGGACCCCCTGGGGAGAAAACATGGTTGTTTATTTTCATTATTCCAGGGATTAAAGGTTACTTCTCTACTAAAACAATCTCTTTTACATTTCATAGTGTTATTGATTTCTTCTTCAATCCGATTATAAGTTTTATTGCACAAAAGAAAAAGTTATGCTCATGAAAACTTCAAAGGGTCCTCCATGTTACATACATCCTATTCATAGATGTTGTTTGAGGGTTACAAAGGGTTATGAAGAAATCAAAAGGTTCTTTTGCTTACAATTAAAATGTCTCAACAAATGTTTATCATGAGATTGGTCTCTAGTTACATGACATATTTGAAAACAAGGTAAGTCCACTTATGCAAGTTATGCATGGTAGAGTTTTATTGTCTAATATATTAAATCTTTTATATAACCTAAATGTCATCGCAATTATATGATATTGTTGGTTCTAATGAAAAAGGGGTGGCGCATTGAAGTTAAAAGGTTGGAAGTCTTTTAAACATAGTGCATATTGTACATTATATAAACTTAGCATTGATATCGTATGGCACTTACTACCACTCGAACCTTGGCTTGGTCATTTAGTTCGATATGTATATATCTATCGCATCATTTGTTTACAATGAATGTGGTTTAAATAAACGTTGAAGTTTATATGAGTTGGGTTGTCATGTGAATTGGCAGTGAGTTATTGGTTTACTGACATGGTTATATGCAATGTGATAGTTTCATTTTTGGCAACGTTGTATGAATTGTGATTGGTTTATACTGATAGTGGAAATAAGAGGTGGATTTGGAAAATTAATGTGATTTGTGCCTTGAGGAATGTGACGCCCCATGCATTCAATGCATGGGATGCAACAATTCAATTAAATTGAGTTTACCACCCTCGTAAGGTTTTTGGCATTTGAGTTTTTGAAGCTATGGAAAGACAATGTTGTCTTAAGGCATGGTTGTGGTTGTTGCTGGCAGTTGTAACTCTTGTTTTTCGAAGGTATAGAAGTGTTAAGAAAAGGTATACTTATATAGCTTGTACCCATCAAATGCATGTATGTTGTTTGCAGTAATATTTTGGAAAATAGCTCTGCATGATGGGTGATGAGTATGTTTGTTTATTTCATCCTCTAAACGTCATTTTTGTTGTTCCAAAATAAATATTTCCTTGCTTTTATCAAGCTTGACATTTGTCCTTGTCCAAAAATTGATATCCCTCGGTCCCGACTCTATGGGTTTGTTGTATATAACTTGTTTTGGCTCAATCTAGCCTCCTTTCAGCTCTTTTATTTCAAGTTTTGTAGTAATTGCATCTTTCACTCATTAAGTTTTGAAACCCTACAAAAAAATGGAGATAGACTCGAGGTTTTCGTTTCCTCTGCATATATATGTTAGTCTTCTTTAAAAGGGTTTCGAACCCATGTCTTCAAAACCCTTTGTGTTCCCACTCAACCATATATTGCAAGTGTTCTTTAACTTTGTCGTGTCATGGGTTTCTGTTCATATTGCAAACCCTATTGTTGTCACCTCACTTTGAAGATTGAGAATTTTTTGGCAATATCGTTTCATGTTGAAATTTAGATATTATTTTGGTTTTGTGCGTGATCAAAAGTATCTTGCATTGAGTTCAAACTAGTGAAATATTGTGCATGTTTAAACCTTGTGCATGAAACAAAGACACCTTGTCTTGAACTCATACGGTTGAGAACTTCTAATACTTTGGTCTAGCCGATATCTCAATTCCTTACACAAAAAAGTTGTTAAGTTTATGGTCGATTTGATATAAATGTCAAGCAAATTTAAAGGGTTATATGTGACCCATTTTCGAACTCGCATGGGTTTTTATAAGTACGTTGACCTAGGTATAGAATATTTTAAGGACTCTTGCACCAGGGCTCAATCGAGAGATAAGAGTTCGTTTTATTTTTTTTGCTTTTCATGGTTTATGTGGAAATAATAGAAGGGAAATCGGGACATTATGCCATTAAGTTTTGGGATTATGGTATTGGTTGTATTGACACAATAAAATGGTTGTTGTGTAATAATTGATGGTTATTGAAGATTTCATGCAGAGTTTAGATTGCATGTACATGCAAATTTGGTTATTAATTTTGAGCATGAAATTTGAAATAAAAGGAAAGATAACTCAGATTATTTGGAAAATGGAAGTGTTTATATTTTCTGCACACAAGAACAGTCCCATCATGCTCCATTTTCCATTCATTATTCCTTAAGTCCCAAATACATATACCATTTTAAAAATTTCATCTTTGTTCCCCTATTGTATGAAATGAGAAATCATTTCTCTGTCAGTTTGATATATATATATATATATATATATATGGTTGTTGGTTGTTGAGGTATATTTTGATAAATTAAAGAATTATAGTCAAAGGCAGAATTTGAAGAGTGTTTTAATGAACTTTGTTTGATAAAATCATGGTTGAGTTTTACATCAGTTATTTCCAGTTCCCAATTTTCATTTTCATCGAGTCCATACATTTTCCCCCCTGACACACAAGTACTTTCTTTAGATAGTGGATTTGGTATGTTAGCAATTACGAAGGGATGTTTTGATATGAAATGTATGACGTGATTATTGACAAACATTGAGATATTGGAGCAAGGTTGATGATTGATGTGCTATTGTGTTATTGTTTTGAACATGTGACATTTCTCTCCTTGTCATTTATTTCACTTTGCATGCACTACAAGCCCTTCACATTCCCAAATTACATTGGAATTCCCATGTTCTTAAATAATGACCAATTGAGTGAGGTGTTAAAGTATTTCAAAGCAAAGATGAAAGATTGTCTTAAAGTTATTCCTTTATGTCTATCCCTAGTTGTATGCATGATTGCTTGTTGTCAAGACATAACTATTTCTAAACTATGTTTATGCAAATGGTATTTGATGTTTCACTTGTTATTATATGCATAATATGATTTAGCTTTACACTTTATATATATGAGCTTTTCAGTAGAGGCAACCATGACAGAGGAAACAGTGGCAGAGGAAGAAGGCCAAGTGATTTTTGGCAAGGGAAAACAAAAGACTTAGATTCTCCATTCACTTTGACGTTGATTATGAATATTTTAACCAAATATTGCAGACATGATTCCTAAATATAGCTAGACAAAGAGTCGTTCAACCTCATCCTACAATTGAAAGACCACCTTTTCAACCTCACCATATCATTTCTGGCATACTAGTACAGCCACATGTGTCTTTGCAGCCAAAAATCCCAGCCAATGATGGTTGGAATGATGTTGTAAATCATCCTCAAGTCCAAGCTCATGGATGGCCCACAACCTCATTGTCATTACCTCCTCCTCCACCTAAATGTATTTCCAAACACATTGAATCAATAACTTCCCATGTCCATTCAACCCAACCACTAAAAAAGCTAAATTCCCAAGTCTAAGAACGAGAGACTAGCAAAGGAAAATGACCTGCTCATTATGTTGAGTCCAACCAATCTGTAACATCCTCGCACTCAATTACTTCTCACTCCCAACACACAAAACTTGATGATCGAGGTGGATATTGGTGGCCACTCACCTGTTCCAAATTCCAATTAGCTCATCTTGACAGTTTTCAGTTCAACGCGTTTCTTTGCAATGGGGGCATTTATTTGTAAATGTGGGTTCTTCACTTACAGTATTGTCCTGAAGCCCTACACAACATCTAGGTGGATATTGATGGTCGCCCACCTATTCCAACTGGTTTATTTTGGAATTTTTCTTGTTAGTACATCTTTTTGTACTTTCAGGGTCGTTTTGGGGCTCTAAACAATGATTTCTTGGCTTGCCATAATGAAACTATAGGTAGAGTCATATTTTGACGACATAATGTGTATCTCTCAAAAATACCTTTCCAACGGGCTATCACACGCCTAAAATGAAGATCGTATGCAAAAGTTACGACCCTGGGAAGTTAATGTACTAACTTAACCCAACGGGGCCCAAATGACTTTTGGTGCTTCATCTCCCATGGTTAGGTTTTTGGATTTCTAGGGTTTTGACATTCATGTTTATCATAAACAGGCATTCAAAGCCTCATTGTAATCATCTTCTTGCGAATGAGCGTATCCATCACATCTCTTCTCAGAGATAAAGCTGCCACCATTCTAGTGAGTCTTGCACTTTGTATTTTTACAGTCTCTTTACATTTCTTTCATTAATAGAAATCATGTATTGTTGTATTTCTTTGTTTCTGGAAATTTTTATGGGTATTTCATTGTAATATCTCTTCTTTCATTTCGTTCTGAAAAATAATTTGGATCTATGGTATTAAAGCAGGTTGCCCTTGATTGTTTTTCACTACATGTCCCCGACGAGGTCCGAGTATAGCAAGTTGGGGTCTCGAGCTTGTCTCTCTTGAGAAAAATTGCTCTCACACGCCTAAGAAACCATCTATGGCGCCATAAAAGAAAAACGGTGGAGCAGAAGATTCTATTAACATGTTGCTTGATCAAGCTCTTGTGCGACAGAGGGATGAAATGATGGAGAATTTTTCCCGCATACTTCAGCGCTTGTCGGTAGCAACTTGTGCATCTTCATCAAGAGACCACTTTGGAGGAACCTCTCCCTTCAAGGTACACGTTAATTTTGATATTCTTGTATTTGGAGGTCAAATAGATGAGAATGGCTTAGAAAAATGGTTGAATTTGCTAGAAGGTTATTTCTCTGTTCACAATTTTTTCAACAGGGAAAAGATCACCTTCGCACTCCTCAAGGCTCTCCCCCATTTCAAACATTGGTGGGAAACTTACTAGGAGAAAGGTTCCATAGAGGAATATGGAATATATGGAACTGAGTCCACTTGGGATTTTTTTGTGGAAGCAGTCAAGGAAGAATACTACCATGTTGATAACTATGAAGACTAGTACATGAGATGGACCACAATGCGGCAAGAGAAGAGCCAAACAATGTCGGAGTTCACAAATACTTTCCATACCTTCCGCACCAAGCTAGGTATCAAATACTCTGAGCGACATTTGGTTATGAAATACCATGGGGCTCTGCATAGGTACATCCAAACCGAAATGGATTTCCTAAACATCTCATCATTGGAAGCTACCAATCGATATGTTGTCAAAATCGAGAAGAAATTTAGGCACCGGAACAAACGGGAGTTAAATTCTACACATCCACAACAATCAAAACATGGTAAAGATGGATCTAACCAACAACCTCCCGACAACCAATCCAAGACACATGAAAATAAGGGCAAAGGAAATACGAAGAATGACACTGGGAAGTGGTGCGACTTCCACAAAATCCCCTAGCACGAAATTGATGAATGTCGCTCGAAAAAGTCATTGGTGGTGAAGGTCAAAAACAAGGAGTCGAACCCTGATTCAGAATATGATCCATAAAATATTGAAAATGGATAAATCATCGATGCAGACCCTATTGCTACTGTCGCAACTGCAACAATTCAACCAAAAGGACCAGTAGATCCTGAAGAGGGGGAGTGCCTCTTCCATTCACAGATGTGGGTGAAGGGGACTATGTTGCATTTCATTGTTTATAGTGGAGGCCACATCTCAGATGAGGTTGTCAAACAGTTGGGGTTGTCAACAACACCACACCTGCAACCATACAACATCGGGTAGCTTCACCAAGGATGAGATATTTATGTTAGCCAATAGTGTTGCATGTCCTATGGCATCCAACCTTTCAAGGATGAGGTAGTGTGTGATGTTTCCCTCTTGATGTATGTGATGTTGTTTTGGGCCAACCATATATGTGGAAACGTCATTTTATTTATGAGTCTCGACCCCGTAGTGTCATTATTACTCTGGGGGGTCAGCTCTATAGGATACTAGAGGTAGTTTCGACTATTGTTCCACCAAAACAGTGTCACAAGGTAATCTCTCATACTGCAAAATTCATCTTCTTCACAGTCTGTTCAAAGGATGCACAGAAGGCTACTACAACCATTGCAGCCTCAACACCTTCTATCCAACATAAGAAGATTGTAAAAGAGAAATTAAATATCGTGTCTTCACCTACAGTGGCGCCTACACAATGCCCTGTCAAGCCCAGAGACAACAGGTTGGTGGAACATATTCAACCCCGCCAACAACAGGTTCGTGACAACCTTCCATAGACCAAGCAAAACAACTTCTCCAACAAGGCACACAACTCACCAAGATTCAAATTCAGAAAATGCTTTCCCCTCTTCCCCGAGCACTCAACAGAATGGAGATTATTGCTTCCTAAGGGGGGAGGATTGATCTAGGTGAATATTGGTGGCCACCCACCTGTTCCAAATTCCAACTGACTCATCTTGACAGTTTTCAAATCAACACGTTTCTTTGTAATGGGGACATTTCTTTATAATTGCGGGTTCTGCACTTACGTGATCCAAGTGGATATTGGTGGCCACCCACCTATTCCAGCTGGCTCTTTGTGTTTGTTTTTGTTCAACATGTCTTTCTCTACTGCTTTATAATTGTGAGTTCTAGACTTCTGGGGTTGTCTGAAGCCTCACACATTCTCCAGGTGGATACGAGTGGCCTCTCGCCTAATCCAACTGGCTTATTTTTTATGTTTTCATGGGAACACATCTTGTTATACTTTCAGGGTTGTTTTGGGGCTCTAAACATTGTTTTTTTGGCTCACCACAGTCAAAATGTAAACGAAATCACAGTATGACGACAAAATGTGTAGTTCTATGAAAGACCTTTCCAACGTGCTATCACGTGCCTAAAACTGAGGTTGTATGAAAAAGTTATGACCCTAGGAAGTTGAGGTACCAAATTACACCAACTTACCCATATGGCCCACATGAATTTTGGTGTTTCACCTTCTAGGGTTAAGTTTTTGGATGTCTAGGGTTTTGGCATTGATGAGTAATATGAAAAGGGCCCATGGAGCCTCATTGTAATCCATTATGCTCATACAGATGCACGTAGCAGCCACATCTCTTCTCAGAGATAGCTACCACCATTCGAGCAAGTCTCAGTTCTGCAGTTTTACAGTTTCATCCTATTTCTTTATTTAATAGAAGATATTGTTCACTAGATATTTGTGTTATTCCTCCTATCTCTATCTGTATTGTATTCAGTCTATTAATCAGTTAGTTCCGCTCCTAAATCTGGATCAATGGTATCAGAGCAGTTTGCTCTTCATTTATTTTTCTTCGTGCATGTCCCCAACAAGGTCTGGGTTCAAGAAGTTGGGACTCGAACCCATCGAGCCATTACCAGATTGACCACGCCGAGCTTGACAACAACCCATGGGAGATGAAAATAAAGATGATGGAGCATGATATCTTATTAAAATGTTGCTCGAGGAAGCTCTCGCGCGACAAAGGAACGAAATGATGTACAACTTCACGCAGATCCTTCGACGACTGCCTATGGGAGAAGCATCTTCATCAAACAGCCATGAAATCCCCTTTAAGGTACATGTAAATTTTGATATTCCATTATTTGAAGGACTGATAGACGCGGATGTTGTAGATAAATGGTTGAATCTGCTCGAAGGATATTTTTCGGTCCACAATTTTTTCGATAGGGAAAAGATCACTTTTGCACTCCTGAAGGCCTTTCCCCATGTGAAAGATTGGTGGGATACTTACTCTGAGAAAAGGGTCGTGGAGGAATCTGCAATTTTTGTGGTGGCCCCTACATGGGATTCCTTCCGGGATGCTATTAAAGAACAATACTACCCTGTTGGAAGCTACGAGGACCTTTACACCAGATGGACCACCCTACGACAAGAAAGGGACCAGACAGTACCAAACTTCACCAATATTTTTCGTACCCTACACACCCAATTGGGTATCAAAGATTCTGAGCATCATCTGGTGCTCAAATACCGCGGTTATTTGCTTTGATACATTCAAATAGAAATGGAGTTCATGGACATCGCCTCGTTGGGCATGACTTATAGATACGTTGTCAATATCGAGCAGAGATTTAAGCAGAAACGACGAGAGTTTGGATCTACGAACCCCTCATAGTTGAAGCAGGGAAAAGGCAACTTGAACCCACACAATAAAGGAACAAGTCAAGATGGTTTCCCTCAGAACAATCCATCCCAGCTGCAACAAAAGAAGGGCAACGAAAAGATGAAGAAGGAAACAGGAAAATGGTGTGAGTACCATAAAAGTCCTTGGCACAACACCAACGAATGTTGCTCCAAGCAGTCCCTCGTGGCCGAGCTGAAGGCTTTCGAGTCAAAGTTTGATTCGAATTTCAAGTCAAATCATGAAGGAGGGAAGCAGATTATCGATGTTGAACCCAGTGCCACAATCACTACCACCAAAGTCCGACCAAGCAAACCAGAAGAACCAGAGGAAGGGGAACGCCTCTTTCACTCGCAGATGTGGGTCAAGAGGGTTCGGATTCATTTCATTGTTGACAGCGATAGTCAGAAGAACCTAATTTTAGCAGAGGTCGTCAAGCGGCTAGACCTGCCAACGACACCGCACCCACAACCCTACACCATTGGTTGGCTACGTCAAGGAAGAGATCTCTGTGTCAACCAACAATGTTGTCTACCCTACGACATCAAGCCTTTCAAAGATGAGGTACTGTGTGATATTGTTCCCCTTGAAGTTTGTGATGTTCTTTTAGGACAACCATATTTGTGGAAGTTTCATGTTGTGTATCAATCTAGACCCCACAGTGTTATTATTACTTTGGGTAGACAATTGTACAGGATCCCAAAGGTTTAGAGTAATTGCAGGCTGCCAACGTGCTCACTCTTTGTGGAAGAGTTATGTCCCCCCAACAAAAAAAGTGCTCACCCAATCTCGATTGAATCGTGGTCGTTGATCCCATGTCCCGATGAGTCAACGGCTCTAGCGAATAGCGAGCTGCAAACTAGCACGTTCGCTAGTTTTTCCTCTGCTCCCCGCAATGATTCACCACTGTCGATTTTTTGTTCTCAGATCGATGGCTATCTGCGGGTCCAGCTCTCTTAGCACCCTTTTCCAAGTCTCTCACTAATGGGTGCTAGCTTCTTCCTTGCATGTGACCTTGGGTTGTGACCCAGGGCTTAGCCTCTTCGCGCTTCGCGACTTCGGAACCTTCAACCAAGATCAGATCAACGGTCCTCAAACTCCTTCGCAGTCAATGATCAAGATCACTTCGGGACTCTGCACTTCGAGAGTTCGACACTTTTGACCTTAGTTATCGCCCAGAGTATTTTGTACCCGAAGTTTCAGATCAGGCGCCACACGTCCACCTTAAATCAACGGCTCTAGTCCACTTTGGGACTTCGGTCTTCGGATGTCTCGACTTTTCCTCACTCACTTTCACTCGGAGTTCACGATCTGTTGACACGTACCTCCCATTGATCAACGACCACAAGCCTCTTCGGTTATTTGTGCTTCGGGAGTTTCAACTCTCCACCTTCGCTTTCTCTCGGAGCACTTCCACCTGAAGTACATAATTTGTCGACGCGTGTCCTTCTGGATCTGATGGCCACAATCCACTTCAGCTCTTCGGGGTTCGGGAGTTTAAACTCTTGTGCACTCATTTTCTCCCTGAGTGATTTCACCCAAAGATGACAGATTTCCGCCATGTGTCTGTCTAGACGATGGACAGTCCCTAACCTCTTCGGGACTTCAATGAATTCTCGCTCCTGTGTGTATGCAGAGACTTAAAACTCGTGCGCTTTTCCTCGATCCAACGATCTGGAATGATCTCGCTCCCTCCTGGACGGATCCTAGTCGATGACTTGCGAAATATTCAGAGCTCCACTCTCTTTGAAGATTTATCCCCATTGTCTCTCCTAAGCTTTGTCTCTCTCACCCTTTGACTCCTCAAAGGGATTACTCTGACACTTAGTCTAACTTCGAATGTGTGCACTCCTTACAACAGATTATTACGCAAGACTTAGCTTCTTGCGGGTGACTGTGCACACCTTGCAGTAGTCCCTTTGCACTCCTTGCAAATGGAAGTTTCACGCTATCTCTTCTGAGTGTCTTAGTCGAAACTGACTCCATCAACGCACTCGTTGCAGACTGTATGCACACCTTGCATAAACTCAATGGAGAAAACAATTGAAACTTATCCAAATACTTTACAGTTTAATATACTCAATAACATAATGCATTCATTCATGAAAACAAAAAATAAGAGGGAATTGTAAACAGTAGCAACACCATGCATTGGATCAATTTTCCTCTGTTATATTCATTCAAATGTAAATGGCTACAACAATGGTAAAACAATAACTAAAAATTCAGCCACAACTAAATCACAACAATCTCCTACTAATTTGTAGTAGCCCCATTCAGACATACAACACCTCTATTTATCCCAGAGGGCTCTTAGGGTTCCCTCCGACTACTCGTCTTCTCGAAAAAAAAAAAACTAACTACTACTTAAGTTCTGTTACATTAAAGTCTAGGAGTGAAACTCCCAGATCACTCGTGATCATTCAGCTCCCAATCGCTTGATCTTCAGTTTTCAACCAGTTCAAAAAAATATTTGCTCCCAAGCGCTTGATCTTGTCCCATAACTATAGCATATATAATAATTATACCAACAATGAGTAAGTTATGACGGCTTCATAATTAGCCATCAAATTCATCAAATGATTATTGGATAACTAAGCCCAAAACATGTAGACAATATTCCAAAGCTTAAACTCAACTTTTGATGGTAAGATAGGGCCGCAAAAAGATGTTATCAAAAATGTATTAGGGAAGCCTTATGGATGTAGAAAACAATTGGTATAGCAAAAAATTCTGACCATAGAAATCAACAAGTAAACCATAAAAAATATAGCCAATCAGTAGTGGAACAATAATCTAAGTTTACAAGTGAATTTCCACGATGGAACAATGAGTAAATGATGAAAGAAAGTGAAGTTTATTGCAAACCTAATGGCCGTAGAACTAAATTTATTGCAGCATTGAAATCCTTGGCTAAAAGAGGCCGCCCTTAGGGCACAAGAAAGCTTATAACATGTAGAAAATAATCCAACTTGAACAATTGCAATATCTCGTAAATTCATGTATTCCAATGTAAGAATATTGTGTCTCCGATGCAATTTAGCCTAGTGCTTTATCTATTGGGTTATGGAATCTCTTGTATAAGATCTAGGGTTTGCAACTTCTAGAGGGGTGTAATCCCTCTTACTTCCTAGAGCATGCAAAACCTAGCAAGGTAAATCTAGGAGGGTGTAATCCCTTTTACTCCTCCTAGAAACCTTTGTGAAATAGCCTATCCAAGACAATAGTGATAGATCCTAGTGGAGGGTGTATTCCCTTATGCTCCTCTAAGAATTAAAATAGATCAACCTTGCAACCAAGCAAGAAACAATACAAAGCATAAATTCATTACCTAGTCCAAAGATTAACAAGATAAACTCTTCCTTACCAAGAATATTCCACCACACATGCATGAACAAGCATCAAGAGAGATGGCGCACCACTTTAGCTCCATAATACAAGTTTTAAGTATCCAAATAGCATCAAAGAGAGAGACATGCGATTTTCCCAAGAGGGGCAAAAATATCAGCCAAGTATCTCTCACTCAAGAGAGAGTGAGTTATGTCAAAATGAAATGAAAATGATTCTTATTTATACAAAACTCCTAGGAAGTGTTTGTCCACATAAAGATAGGGTAAACCAAAAAGTAAGGAGGCCAACCCCCTTTACTTTTCCCCTTTACAAAATAATTTTAATTTGCACATGAAGAAAACCCTAAAAGTGTGACGTCAACCCCTTCTAGGGTGATTTCTTGGTCATTTTGGCAATTCGTTGAGCTTGAGGATGAAATCGTTGGGCCTCAAAAGTCCTTCCCTTCATGCATTGGGGTCTTATCTCCAAAGTACAAGAGATCTCCCTCGTCAAAGTGCCAAGTGTCCATCAAACACCACCATCACCACCAAAACCCTAGCCCTAGGGTGACGTCAAGCCCTCAAAGATGACATTTTAGCCTCCAAAGGAAAATTGTTGGGCTTGCA
Organism: Picea glauca; assembly: GCA_000966675.3. NCBI lineage: Eukaryota > Viridiplantae > Streptophyta > Pinopsida > Pinales > Pinaceae > Picea > Picea glauca. Next base: position 87,840 of record JZKD02S1783393.1, read on the forward strand.
AGGGCTAGGTGAGATCCTCCAAGGTCTCTTCCTTTGCCTCCAAAGCCAATGTTCCTCTCCTGAACTATCCCAAGGTCTGGGCCATGGCATCCATCTGGTGGGTTTCCTGCCCCAATGAAGGCCCAAGTTGGGCTTGTTCTTCCAAAATGTCCATTAACAAGGTCCTGCAAAGATAGACAAGTACACCCTCCAAAGATTTCAAGTCAAAGCATCATGGCAAGTAGAGTCACATTTAATGCATATCTTGTTAGGTCCTCCCCCACTCGTCCTTATTGTCCATATACAACATCTAAGGATGAAGGTGGAAAACATCCAAAGCAAATTTCAAAAGGTGACTTACCAATAGAAGTGTGGACTGCCATGTTATAAGATTGTTGTATATAGATCATATTTTCATCCCAAGTCTTCGGATGCTTCTGATTCTAACCCCTCAAAAGTTGCACCAAAGTCCTATCAACTACTTCTCTCTACCCATATGTTCGTGGATGGAAGGTTGTAGACCTCTTCAACTTAGTGTCCATCTTCTCCCACAATGTAGTCCAAAATGCACTAAGAAATCTAGTATCTCTATCTGAGATGATGCTCTTTGGTATCTGAAAGTGCACCCAAACCTATTCAAAGAACTTGTTTGTTGCTTCTTGTCCGTTGATGGTATTTTTACAAGGCATGAGAATGCACATCTTGTTGAACCTATTAACTACCACAAATAAATAGTCATGTCCCTTCTGGGTTGTTGGTAACCCTCCCACAAAATCCATGGAAATGTTTTCCCACAGTCAAGTGGATACAGGTAAGGGATGTTATAGACCTTGCTTCCCATTTTTGGGCTTTTTGGTATAACAAAGTATACATTCTATAATATACCATGCTACATCTTCTTGCATTCTGGCCCAATACACATACTTCTGTAAGTTGGAAATTGTCTTCCCAACACTAAAATGTCCCACAACCTTGGAGGTGTGAGCCTCTCTAATAAGATGCAATCATTCACCTTTAAGAACATAGAGCTTGTTGAGCTTGTAGAGTAAACCTTTATAGAAATCATAGTCATCCTTGTCATCACCTTCTTCTATATGAATTTTTCCTTGTAGCTGCTAAAACACCTCCTCATCTTATATGTATGCGTCTTTGTATGCATCATGGGTAAAAGGATTCATGCGCATCAGAGTTTCCAAAGCTGTAATTGTAGATGTGGGTGGTCGTGAAAGCATGTCTGCCAACTTATTTGTGTTTCCCTTCTTATACTCAATGAATAGATGAAATTGTTGCAGAAACCCCATCCACTTGTAATGCCTAGTTTGTTCTAGTTTACTTTGGGCCTGCAAATACTATAGCGGTTGGTGAGCTATGTGGATGATGGTCTCCTTTCCCATCAGATAGTGCTTCCACTTCTTGACAACTTGAACCAAGGCATAGAGTTCCTTGCCATAGGTAGGGTAGTTGAGAACTGCCCCATGAAATATTTCATAATGATAGCATATCAACCTTCCTCCATGCATCAAAATGGCTCCCACAACATACCCACTCGCATCTGTCTCCACTTCGAAGGGATTCTTGTAACATCCCCACTATAATCCTCAGTTTAATTAATGCATAATGAAGATACAAATGTGGATACGAGCAAGTGACATAATATGCAAAATGTATTTTCCAAATTGTAAATAAATATAATGCAATACCAACTATTATGATATGGATAGAGATGGGGGTTGATTAATCCACAAGAGAGGGGGATGCCTAGAGAGTGTCCAAGAGGGGTCCAAAGGGAAATAATTATGGGTATTAATCCAAACCCACTTTTTTGAATTTTGTTATCATTTGGGGAAAACATTATTTTCTGGTTGAGTGTATGAGAGCCCAATCATTTAATACATGTCATAAGGTGGGTGTGAGAGTCATATCCCATAGTTACTAGAGAGCATGGTGCTGAGGTACAATCAACATTAGGAAGAGTGAGTAAATTTGTAGGGGTAGAAACAAATAGTTTTCACATTCAGTTTTTACAGGAACAACAAGTAGAGAAGACGGGAGAAGAGCTTGGGAGCTAGAACAACAAGACTAGAGCATTTATGGAGCATGTTGGAGCATTTTTTGAGCATTTGTGAGCTAGAAAATGAAGAGCCAGGTTGTCAGGTTTGAAGAGTGAACTCTTGGGTGAGTTGCATTGTATCAATAAGTGGTTTTTGTTGTGTTGGTGGTGGTTTTTCTTAGCAGTGATTTCCCTCAAGTTCCCATATAAGAGATTCCTAGCTACCTACGGTAGATGTTGACTCGTAAACTCGCAACCATGTCATCAACCTGCAAATAGTTGCAAGGCATAATTTTAAAATTTTATTTATCTATGTGATATAAATATTTAACTATAGGTGGGACCCCCTAGGGAAAAAACATGGATGTTTATTTTCATTATTCCATGGATTAAAGGTTACTTCTCTGCTAAAACAGTGCCATACATATTTCATAGTGGTATTGATTTCTTCTTTAGTACAATTTTAAGTTTTATTGCACAAAAGAAAAGTTATGCTCATGAAAACTTCAAAGGGTCCTTCATGTTACATACATCCTATTCGTAGATGTTGTGTAAGGGTTTCAAAGGGTTATGAATAAATCAAAAGGTTCTTTTGCTTACAACTAACATGTCTCAACAAAGGTTTATAATGAGATTGGTCTCTGGTTACATGATATATTTGAAAACAAGGTAAGTCCACTTATGCAAGTTATGCATGGTAGAGTTTTATTGTCTAATATATTAAATCTTTTATATAACCTGAAAAAGTGTTGGCACACTGAAGTTAAAAGGTTGGAAGTCTTTTAAACATAGTGCATATTGTACATTATATAAACTTAGCATTGATATCGTATGGCACTTACTACCACTGGAACCTTGGCTTCGTCATTTAGTTCAATATGTATATATCTATCATATCATTTGTTTACAATGAATGTGGTTTAAATAAACGTTGAAGTTGATATGAGTTTGGTTGTCATGCAAATTGGCAGTGAGTTATTGGTTTACTGACATGGTTATATCCCATGTGATAGTTTCATATTTGGCAACGTTGTATGAATTGTGATTGGTTTATATTGATAGTGGAAATAAGAGGTGGATTTGGAAAATTAATGTGATTTGTGCCTTGAGGACCGTGATGCCCCATGCATTCAATGCATGGGATGAGAGCATTCAATTAAATTGATTTTACCACCCTCGCAAGGTTTTTGGCATTTCATTTTGGCATTTGAGCTTTTGAAGTTGTGGAAAGACAGTGTTGTCCTGAGGCCTGGTTGTGGTTGTTGCTGGCAGTTGTAACTCTTATTTTTCGGAGGTATAGAAGTGTTAAGAAAAGGTATGCTTATGTATCTTATACCCATCAAATGCATGTATGTTGTTTGCAGTAATAGTTTGGAAAATAGCTATGTTTGATGGGTGATGAGTATGCTTGTTTATTTCGTCCTCTAAAGCTCAATTTTGTTGTTCCAAAATAAATATTTCCTTGTTTTTATCAAGCTTGACATTTGTCCTCGTCCAAAAACTGATATCCCTTGGTCCTGACTCTGTGGTTTTGTTGTATATAACTTGTTTTGGCTCAGTCTAGTCTCCTTTCAGCTCCTTTATTTAGGTTTTGTAGTAACTGCATTTTTCACTCATTAAGTTTTGAAACCCTGAGCAAAAATGGAGATAGATTCGAGGTTTTCTTTTCCTTTGCATATTAATGCTAGTCTTATTTAAAAGGGTTTCAAACCCAATTCTTCAAAACCCTCTGTGTTCCCACTCAACCATGTATTGCAAGTGTTCTTGAACATTGTCGTGTCATGGGTTTTTGTTAATATTGCAAACCCTATTGTTGTCACCTCACTCTGAAGATTGAGAATTTTTTGGTAATATCTTTTCATGTTGAACTTCAGATATTATTTTGGTTTTGTGTGTGATCAAGAGTATCTTGTATTGATTTCAAACTAGTGAAATATTGTGCATGTTTAAACTCTGTGTATGGAACAAAGACACCTTATCTTGAACTCGTACTTTTGAGAACGTCGAATACTTTGGTCTAGCCGATATCTCAATTCCTTACACAAAAAAGTTGTTAAGTTTATGGTCGATTTGATATAAATTTCAAGCAAGTTTAAAGGGTTATATGTGACCCATTTTCAAATTCACATGGGTTTTTATAAGTACATTGACCTAGGTATGGAATATTTTAAGGAATTTTGCACTAGGGCTCAATCGAGAGATAAGAGTTCGATTTTATTTTTTTTCCTTTTCATGGCTTATGTGGAAATAATAGAAGGGAAATCAGGACAATATGCCATTAAGTTTTGGGATTGTGGTATTGGTTTTATTGACACAATAAACTGGTTGTTGTGTAATAATTGATGATTATTGAAGATTTCATGCAGAGTTTAGATTGCATGTACATGCAGATTTGGTTATTAATTATGAACATGAAATTTGAAATAAAAGGAAAGATAACTCAAATTATTTGGAAAATTGAAGTGTTTCTATTTTCTGCACACAAGAACAATCCTCTCATACTTAATTTTCCATTCATTATTCCTTAAGTCCCAAATACATATACCATTTTTAAAATTTCTTCTTTCTTCCCATGTTGTATGAAATGAGAAATCCTTTCTTTGTCAGTTATATATATATATATATATTTGACAGCTGAGGTATACTTTGATAATTTAAAGAATTATAATCAAGGGCAGAATTTGAAGAGTGTTTTAATGAACTTTGTTTGATAAAATCGTGGTTGATTGTTCAGGGCCAACTCCCTCACACTCTCATTTTACATTAGTTATTCTGAGTTCCCAATTTTTGTTTCAGTGAGTCTGTATCTTTCCCCCCCTAACACACAAGTAATTTCTTTAGACAGTGGATTTGGTATGTTAGCAATTACGAAGGGATGTTTTGATATGACACGTATGAGGTGATTATTGACAGACATTTAGATATTGGAGCAAGGTTGATGATTGATGTGTTATTGTGTTATTGTTTTGAACATGTGAAATTTCTCTCCTTGTCATTTATTTCACTTTCCATGCACTAAAATCCCTTCACATTCCCAAATTACATTGGAATTCCAATGTTCTTAAATCATGTCTTGACAACAAGGTTGTATGCATGCTTGCTTGGTGTCAAGACATAAGTATTTCTAAACTATGTTTATGCAAATGGTATTTGATGTTTCACTTGTTATTATATGCATACTCTAATTTATCTTTACACTTTATATAGATGAGATTTTCAATAGAGACATCCATGGCAGAGGAAGAAGGACAAATGATTTTTGGCAAGGGGGAAACAAGAGACTTTGTTTTTTCATTCACTTTGACGTTGATTATGAATATTTTAACCATCTCTTGCAGACATGATTCCTAAATATAGCTAGACAAAGATTCATTCAACCTCATCCTACACTTGAAATACCACCTTTGCAACCTTGCCATAACATTTTTGGCATACCAGTACAACCACATGTGTCTTTGCAGCCAAAAATCCTAGCCAATGATGGTTAGGATGATGTTGTAAATCATCCTCAATTCCAAGCTCATGGATGGCACACAACCTCATTGCTATTACCTCCTCCTCCACCTATATGAATTTCCAAACACATTGAATCAATAACTTCTCATGTTCATTCAACCCAACCACTAAAAAAACTAAATTCCAAATTCTAAGAACTAGAGCCTAGCAAAGGAAAACGACCTGCACATTCTGTTGAGTTCGACCAATCTATAACATCCTCACACTCAGTTACTTCTCACTCCCAACACACAAAACTTAATGATCCAGGTGGATATTGCTTGCTATCAAGACATAACTATTTCTAAATTATGTTTATGCAAATGGTATTTGGTGTTTCTCTTGTTATTATATGCATACTCTGATTTAGCTTACACTTTATATAGATGATCTTTTCAGTAGAGGCAACCATGGCAGATGAAAAAGAGGCAGAGGAAGAAGGCCAAATGATTTTTGGCAAGGGGGAAGCAAAAGACTTTGTTTTTCCAGTCACTTTGACATTGATTATGAATATTTTAACCAATCTTGCAGACATGATTCCTAAATATAGCTAGACAAATAGCCATTCAACCTCATACTACACTTGAAAAAACACCTTTGCAACCTCGCCATAGCATTTATGGCATACTAGTACAACTGCATGTGTCTTTGTAGCCAAAAATCCCAACCAATGATGGTTGGGATGATGTTGTAAATCATCCTCAATTCCAATCTCATGGATGGCCCACAACCTCATTTCCATTACCTCCTCCACCACCTAAATGGTTTTCCAAATACATTGAATCAATAAATTCTCATGCTCATTCAACCCAACCACTTAAAAAAATAAATTCCAAAGTCTAAGAACCAGAGCCTAGCAAAGGAAAATGACCTGCACATTCTGTTGAGTCCAACCAATCTGTTACATCCTCACACTCAGTTACTTCTCACTCCCAACACACACAACTTGATGATCTAGGTGGATATTGGTGGCCACCCACCTATTCCAAATTCCAACTAGTTCATCTTAACAGTTTTCAGTTCAACAAGTTTCTCTGTAATGGGGACATTTCTTTGTAATTGTGGGTTCTGCACTTACGGGGTTGTCCTGAATATTTTAACCAATCTTGCAGACATGATTCCTAAATACAGCTAGACAAATAGCCATTCAACCTCATACTACAATTGAAAAACCACCTTTGAAACCTCGCCATAGCATTTCTGGCATACTAGTACAACTGCATGTGTCTTTGTAGCCAAAAATCCCAGCCAATGATGGTTGGTATGATGTTTTAAATCATCCTCAATTCCAATCTCATGGATGGCCCACAACCTCATTGTCATTACCTCCTCCTCCACCTAAATGGTTTTCCAAACACATTGAATCAATAAATTCTTATGCGCATTCAACCCAACCACTTCAAAAACTAAATTCCAAAGTCTAAGACCCAGAGCCTAGCAAAGGAAAACGACCTGCACATTCTGTTGAGTCCAACCAATCTGTTACATCCTCACACTCAGTTACTTCTCACTCCCATCACGCACAACTTGATGGTCCAGGTGGATATTGGTGGCCACCCACCTATTCCAAATTCCAACTGGCTCATCTTAACAGTTTTCAGTTCAACAAGTGTCTCTGTAATGGGGACATTTCTTTGTAATTGTGGGTTCTGCACTTACGGGGTTGTCATGAATCCCTACACAACATCTAGGTGGATATTGGTGGCCGCCCACCTGTTCCAACTGGTTTATTTTGGAAGTTTTCATGTCAGTACATCTTTTTGTACTTCCAGGGTCATTTCAGGGCTCTAAACAGTGTTTTCTTAGCTTGCCACAGTCAAACTATAGACAAAGTCAGTTTGATCACATAAGGTGCATTTCTCGAGAAGACCTTTCCAACGGGCTATCACATGCCTAAAACGAAGATCGTTTGCAAAAGTTACTACCCCGGGAAGTTAATGTACCAACTTACCCCAACCAGGCCCACATGACTTTTGGCACTTCATCTCCTAGGTTTTAGGTTTTTGTATGTCTAGGGTTTTGGAATTCATATTTATCGTAAAAATGCCTTCAAAACCTCATTGTAATCATCTTCTTTCGAATGAGCGTAGCTGACACATCTCTTCTCAAAGATAAAGCTGCCACCATTCTAGCGAGTCTTGCACTCTATATTTTTACAGTCTCTGTACATTTCTTTCATTAATAGAAATAATGTATTGTTGTATTTCTCTATTTCTGGAATTTTTTATGTGTATTTCATTGTAATATCTCGGTTGTAATTTCATTCTGAAAATAATATGGATCAATGGTATCAGAGCAGGCTTCTCTTGATCATTTTTCAGTGCATGTCCCCGACGAGGTTCGAGTATAGCAAGTTGGGTCTCGATTTTGTCTCTCTTGAGGACAATCACTCTTGCACACCCAAAAAACCCTCTATGGCAGTAGAAAAGAAAAATGACGAAGCAGAAGATTCTATTAACATGTTGCTTGAGCAAGCTCTCACGCGACAGAGGGACGAAATGATGGAGAATTTTTCCCACATCCTTCAACGCATGTCGATAGCAACATGCACATCTTTTTCAAGTGGCCAATTTGGAGGAACCTCTCCCTTCAAGGTACAAGTTAATTTTGATAGTCCTGTATTTCAAGGTCAGAAAGATGCGGATGCCTTAGAAAAATGGTTGAATTTGCTAGAAGGTTATTTCTCTGTTCACAATTTTTCTGACAGGGAAAATATCACCTTCGCACTCCTCAAGGCTCTCCCCCATGTCAATCATTGGTGGGAAACTTACTAGAAGCAAGGTTCCACAAAGGAATCTGGAATATATGGGGTCGAGCCCACTTGGGAAGTTTTGTGGATGCGGTCAAGGAAAAATACTACCTTGTTGATAACTATGAAGACCAATACATGAGATGGACCACACTGCGGCAAGAGAAGAGCCAAACAATGTCGAAGTTCACAAATACTTTCCATACCTTGCACACCAAGTTGGGTATCAAAGACTCCGAGATACATATGGTTCTAAAATACCGTGGGGCTCTGCATATGTACATCCAAACCAAAATGGATTTCCTAAACATCTCATCATTGAGATTTTCTAATCGATATGTTGTCAAATCGAGTAGAAATTTAGGCACTAGAAGAAATGGAGTTTGGGTCTGCACATCCGCAATAACCAAAGCATGGTAAATACATCCCTAACCAACAGCCTCCTGACAACCAATCCAAGATAAAGGAAAGACGAAGAATGATACTGAAAAGTGGTGCAACTTCCACAAAATCCCCTGGCACAACACCGTTGAATGTCGCTCGAAACAATCATTGGTGGCCGAGGTCAAAGACAAGGAGTTGAACCCTGATTTAGAATCTGATCCAGAGAATATTGAAAACAAACAGATCATCGATGCACACCCTACTACTACTGTCGCAACTACAACAATTCAACAAGAAGAACCATTAGATCTTGAAGGGGGGGGGGGGGGGGGGGGGCGCCTATTCCATTCACAGATGTGGGTGAAGGAGACCCCGTTTCATTTCATTTTTGATAGTGGCAGCCATAAGAAATTCATCTCAACTGAGGTTGTCAAATAGTTTGGGTTGTTGACAAAACCATACCCACAACCATACACCATCAGGTGGCTTCACCAAGGACGAGATATTTGTGTCAGCCAACAGTGTTTCCTGTCCTATAACATCTAGCCCTTCAAGGATGAGGTAGTGTGTGATGTTGCCCCTCTTGATGTCTGTGATGTTGTTTTGGCCCAACCATATATGTGGAAACACCATGATGTTTATGAGTCTGGACCCCATAGTGTCATTATTACTCTGGGGCGTCAACTCTACAGGATACCAGAGGTAGTTCTGACTACTGTTCCACCAAAATAATGCTGCAAGGTAATCTCTCATACTACAAAATTCATCCTCTTCACAGTTTATTCAAAGGATGCACAAAAGGCCACTACAACCACTGCAGCCTCAACACCTTCTATCCAACAGAAGCAGATTACAGAAGAGAAAGCAGGTATTGTGTCTTCACCTACAATGATGCCTACACAATGCCCCGTCAAACCCATAGACAACAGGTTGGTGGAACAGATTCAACCCCGCCAGCAACAGGTTCGTTACAGCCTTCCACAGACCAAGCAATGCAACTTCTCCAACAAGGCATGTATCTCACAAAGATTTAGATTCAAAAAATTATTTCCCCTCTTCCCTGGGCACTCAAAGAAATGGATACCATTGCTTTCTAAGGGGGGAGGATTGATCCAGGTGGATATTGATGGCCACCCACCTGTTCCAAATTCCAATTGACTCATCTTGACAATTTTCAATTCAACATGTTTCTCTATAATGGGGAAATTTATTTGTAATTGTGGGTTCAACACTTATGGGGCTTTCCTGAATCCCTACAAAACATCTAGGTGGATATTGGTGGCCGCTCACCTATTCGAACTGACATATTTTGGAAGTTTTCATTTCAGTACATCTTTTTGTAATTCCAGGTTCGTTTTGGGGCTCCAAACAATGTTTTCTTGGCTTACCACAATCAAATTGTAAATGAAGTTAGAGTTTGATGACATAATGCGTAGTTCTCGAAAAGATCTTTCCAACGAGCTATCACATGCCTAAAACAGAGATCGTATGCAAAAGTTACGACCCCGGGAAGTTAATGTACTAACTTACCCCAACGAGGCCCATATGGTTTTTGACGCTTCATCTCTAAGGGTTAGATTTTTGGATGTTTAGGGTTTTGGAATTCATGTTTATCACAAAAAGGCCTTCAGAGCCTTATTGTAATCATATTCTTGTGAATGAGCGTAGCCATCACATCTCTTATCAAAGATAAAGTTGCCACCATTATAGTGAGTCTTGCACTCTATATTTTTACAGTATATGTACATTTCTTTCATTAATAGAAATCATGTATTGTTGTATTTTTTTGTTTCTGGCAATTTTTATGTGTATTTAATTGTAATGTCTCTGCTTTCATTTCGTTTTGAAAATAATCCAGATCACTTGAGGACATACGTATATCTTTTGGAGATATGCATCCAAAAGGTAGAGCATCTATCCATTCAGATTCAGAGGTTCCCAAGGTAACCAAGTCTCAAGGAAGTGGACAGAGGCAAACTGCCTCACATAAGAAATATGTGTTTTTTATTTTATTATGATTTCACTATTCAGACAAACTTATTTAATTGGGGCAACAATTGTTTATTTTGGAACAATAGTTTATGTTTGGATAGCTTGGAGACTTGTTTATTTTAGACATGAGAAATTTTATAGTAGTTTTGATGAAGCAACAAATTGACATATTTATTTTTGGGACATATAAGATTATATATATATTTAAATTTTGGGAGTCACAAGTGTGTTTTGAAACATTTTATGTGAGATGATTGGGATATATGTTTATGTTGATGTTTTGATAATATTGGTGCATTTCTTATGGAGGAACAAGGGGATATTTTGAAAAATAAAGAAAGAGTTGTTAGGGGTCCCCACCTATTAGTTGATATTTATTATAGCCTTATCATTACTTATTAATATTTTATTGTGAATTGTTCCTATTTAACTAAAAGTTATTTAAGTAACTTAAATAAAAGTAGTTGAGAATATTCAAAACTACTTTTGGGAGAATAAAAGGAGAATTGAAGGGACAGACAAAGGGAGAGAAATAGAGGCAAAAAACTGTTATAAGGTTTGCTCTTGCTCTAGAGTGAGATTACATTAATACTTCATTCATTTTTGAAATACTTAAAAGCTAAGAACTTCTTGTCGATAGCAGGGTCTTATTGAAGGTGGCAATAAGGAGGACCAAGAAGCATTAATTATTGACATGCTTTATAAGGTTGATCATATGTTTCTGATAGTCTATAAATTCTTATTGGATTTATGAATTGATTTTCAATGCTAATTAAGATTTTTTTGCAGATTCAAGACATTGGCAAACTGTGGCTTGTTGATACGGTTAATTTGTTGTCTTGGTTTTACTTAGAAGACACCACTCATCTCTGTGATGATGTAACCTTTAACTTCTAAGTATTTTTCTGGTCCTTACCCATTCTGGGTATGAAATAAGGCATTTGGTTGTATTCCAGAATTGAATGAATAAAATCACTTGATGGTTTTGAGGTCTCATTTTGGATTATATGTGTGATCTTATTTCATATTTTCTATTTTCATAACTATTCATCAAACATGCGAATATTTTCTGATATAAATATTTGTATTTGTTTTATCATAACACAATATAAAAGACAATATTAATCTCAAAAGAATATGTCTTGAAGATTAATCGATATTTTTGCAAAAGGCTATAAACATAGGGTAACAATCCCGACTATTTTTCCTTAGCCCAAAAAGATTCAAAAATGTTCATATTAGGATAGCCATTCCTTTTCATCAACACCAGAAAGACCATGATAAACAAATGGGACACTCGATGGACTAAGAGCAATGAAGGGGCACATTCCTTGGGTTGGGTAGGTACAGAGGGAGAGAGTTGAAAGAAATTCGGGATAGTTGTAGGAGAAATACAATGGGTAGTGTGATATTGAGTTGTGAAAGGACTGTAAGAGGCACCCTTCTTTTGTGGATTCCTAAGCCCAACTCGGGAGTGACTTGTTGTTGAGATTTGGAACAACAAGTCTATGGTTGGGTGGAATGTTCTTTCCAAGCAGTTGGTTGCACAAACTCTCTTTTAAAGATAAGTGTTTATTTATTTTGTTGAGTTATTTATGAGTTAATGGTTGTGCAATTAATTTGTGAATAATAATGGTTTATATTCTTTTATAAATGTTTTATCAGTTGCATTCATGCTTGTTTAGAGTGTTGTAGGTGCATTTAATTATGGGTATAAAAAATAGTCGAAAATGTGTTTAAATTGTAGTTGGCAAGCTACAAGAATTGATTAGCAAAAGAAAAAATTTGGTTTATGTGTTTTCCACGTAGTAATGTTCCCTAGTTAAGTTGGGGAGCATTACAAAATGGTATCAGAGCTCAAGGTTCAACACTGAGCTTGTATGGACTAGGAGCCAACATGAATTGAGCAGATTTGTGGTTGTAGATTTTGTCTTGTGACAAATTTGGGGGAAAAATGGTGAAATTCCTTAATTATGAGCATATTTTTGAGTTTCAGTGCTTCAAAGAAGTTGAAGAAGGTGATTCATGGTGTTGAGTTGCATGTTACAAAGTTGATTTTGGACTAGAGGATCGAAATCCTGTAAGTTTCAGGATGGTCATGAAGTCTAGTAATCGATGGTACAAATTAATTTGACCGGGAGAATTGTCAGTCGAGATTCAATCACATAAGATCGGAGCAAGGCATACCCGAAAATACTTCGGGAAAAAGATTTCATAAAAACTTTGGAGTTATTAGTGAGGTTGAATCCGAAAGGAGGAGTTCGATGGTGCAAGTCGAATGAACGAGTATCGTTCATCGTATCAAGGGTCAATCCTAGTCATTCATCAGAAGTTGGGTTTCAGAAAAGTTCTAAAGCAGGGTGTGAGTTGAAGTCTGAAGGAGAGAATCCCAATGGTAGAAACCCAGAAGACTGAGATTCGTTAGATCAATCATGGTCATTCTTAGTCGTCACATCTCGCAGAGATCTTCTTTTGAAAAAGTGTTTTTCGGAAGGTCTTGTTTCAAAGGAATATTTCTTATGGGTGAGTCCGACAGAGCAATCCTAATAGGCTATTGGAGCTCGGAGTTTGGAAGGGTTGAGGAACATGGAGAGTTGTGTTTCTGAATGAGGGTTTCCGATGGGAAGAGTCTGATAGCATTTCAGACTATGAATTTCGTGGAATTCGCGTAACCAAAAATTGAACCTTTCCGATGGGAAGGCTCTGAAGAATACTTCTGACAAGCCTAGAGAAGTCTAGCAACAACTTGGCATGGACAAGAAGATCAACTATTAGAATTAATCCTGATTTTGAGATCAACAGTTTGGATCTAAAGACAGTTACAGTAATAAATTAGTGATTTTTTCTAGGAAAAATTCCATATTCTGAAGGTCTTCGTCTTGCGGGGCAATTTTTAGGGCCTAAACAACATTTTTAGAAAACCAATTTCATACAAAATTGTGTGTCATTACAGGACACAAAGTTTCTTCTTTTAAACCTACAGAGCTTAGAGAGATCTTTCCAGTAAGCTAAATTGTTCGCCAAATGGAACTTGTATGAGGGAGTTACAACCAAAACAATCAAGGGTAAAATTTAGTACCAAATTTCTTTTAGAGGGTATAGTGCCTAGCTCAGGATTCAATTTTGGGCCAAGGAGCAGTCTATGGAAGACTCATGGACTGTAGAAGTTATCCATGGAGCCAAATTTGAGTTATGGGTATCTAAAAATGTGCTGGCAGAGAAAGAGCACACCTGTAGCATGGAGGGTTAAAAAGAGGAAAATGGTCAAAACTTCTGAAGACCATAACTTTTTGCTTGGAAATCATAATTGAGAAAATAAATAATCAATGGAAAGGTCTTAAGGATGAGAATCGATCTCTTAACCTAGAAAATTATTTTGAGTAGAAAATTTTACAGTCGACTCAAAAGAAGATGATTGGTGGCATTAAAGGGCAAAACAAATTATGCATTCTTTTCCAAAATTGCATATGTATTTATTTTTGTCTAACATAAAATTGTTTGCATGGACATTTTTTGTAGAGCTTAGAGGTTCATGAAGGCGATTTGTTTTCTTGTATTAGAACCACAACAATGGAAGATTCCCAAGGGTCCTGCAGTCATGAGGAGGAATTTAGAGGTCTGCATGTCAGCATGGGGAATCCTGAGACCGAGTTCAATGGAAGAAGTGATAGGAAAGAGCATGTAACTATGAGAAGCCTGCATAGAGAAGTGCATAGTTACAGGGTTGATAATGAAAGGATCATGAATGATTAGGTAGATATACTTCAAATTTTGAACATGTTGTAGAAGCAAGCCAAGAAAGACTCTAGCACCAGGCTAGAAGCTAGTGCTAGACAAGTGACAACATCCAAATCCCATAGCAAAGGGGATGGGGATGGGACTGATAGGAAGTCAAGGAGTAGGAGAAGACACCATCATTCCCCAGAGAAATCCACTATGTGATATCATGCTAGTTCAGGGCCAGGGAGCAACCCAAGGGTGTCTCTTGTCATGAGACAAAGGAGAAGGCACTTGTGAGACATCTTGCAAGGTGAGTTCATGAATATCAAGCCACCAAATTTCAATGGTGAGCACATGAAGGGAGAAGAGGTAGAGGATTGGCTATTGGAAATGAAGAAATATTTCCAGCTGGACGATTACCTCTCCAGGGTAGAAAAAATAATTTCAACCTACCACTTGCAGGGAAAGACAACCATGTGGTGGGATCATCTTAAGCAAGCCAAGCATCTTGATGAGAAGTGGATCTCATGGAGGTAGTTCAAAGGATATTTCCAAGAGAAATATTTTTCTGAGCACTACTATGAGAGGAAGATGAAAGATTTCTTTGAATTCAAGTTGGGAAGCATGACAAAGGATGAATACAAGAAGAGGTTCTTTGATTTGTTGAAGTATGTGGAGTTCATAAAGAATGAGAAGATCAAAATCCAAAGGTTTCTTAGTGGGTTACCTTCCTTCTATAGTGACAAGATACAATATGATAACCCCAGGACTTTGGAGGAGAGCAAGGCATCTCTATGAGAAGAGCAAAGGGAGGCTAGTCTTTCGAAATAATTGGAATGACAAGATGAAAGGAAAGAGGGAGCAAAGAAAAAAAGGTTTTAAGCCGCCCTT